>CM077158.1:87131075-87492489 GCA_039583875.1 Platanthera guangdongensis
GAAGAACTCTGAGGGTCGTCGATCCGAGAGGGACGATTGTCGATGAGATTCCAAGACGGCGAACTGATAATTTGAACTCTAAATTCTTCTAAGTCTGAGTTTCCTAAAGTCCACTGCAGGCTGGTCCATGAAGCTTGATTCTAAGACTAGCTAAACTCTGGAACTGACAAACTTGACCATGGCTATACAAGGTGGGTCAAAACATCCTAATAGTGAACCTTAGCCCAAATCCAAACTAGGGATCCAACAATCTCCCACTATTTTGATGAGGTCACTAATAAACAAATATAAGAAATAATCACAAAGCAAGTAATAAATATCTGGCAGAAAATAAAAAATCTAGCAGATATATACAACAAGTGCTTTGTGACAAATTAACATAAATAGTTCAGAAAATAAACTAATCAAAAAGTTATTTAAGTTTCTTGGAATTATCTTTCTCAACTTTCTCAAAAGGTTGTCTGAAGATGATTTCCTTGTTGGGATTGGTAGCTTATTTCTTAGACATTGTCATATCAGCTGCTCCAATAATGTTGCAAGAAATTGCTCTTGGAACAACTGCTTCTGGGTGAAGACTCATGTAAGCATCTACATTGAAAAACTGATTTGCTTTATCATATATTTTTTATCTCTTCTTTCCTGTAGGAAGACATGGTAGAATATTGAGAGGGATCCTTGCCTTCTACTTTAGCTTTGTTAATCAAAGATAGTCCAATTAGCTCTTGAAATCTGGCCATTTTAGCAGTATTCTCCTGTTCAGGATCAACAAAGGGAATTGGTGGAGATTCAGGCCTTTTAGGACTGCTGTCCTTCTTTGATTCACCATGAGATTTTGAAGACTCTTTAGCTCTATAGATGAAGGTGGATTCCTCTTATAGACTGCTGCTGGTGTTGATGCCTGCTGCTTTGAGAATTTGGCTTGGAATGTCTTTGATATGTTTTAGTGATTGGAGTTAATCTATGAGAGACACTTCCAGGGGCCCCTGCAGATGGAGGAGGAGGAGGAGGATCCTTTCTAAATTGCTTAGTAGGGGACCTGTATCTTCTCCTCTTCTTCCTTTCCTTTTGTTCATTCTTAGATAACCACATCGACTGAGGCATACCAGGATAAGGAGTAATCTTGTTCAATATATAATATGGTGTGTCTGCAGTTGGATTAGGCTTAGGAATAGCCTTGGGAATAGCTTTTCTATTCTTTTTTTTCTTCAGCTTTTTCTTATCAGATGGTCTTCAGAGTCATCATTCATCATGATTATTATCATCAGAAGAACCAGGAGGATTATCATATTAAGTCATCAATCTCTTTCAATGCTTCCTTGGAGATTTGCCTCTCATCCTTAGGTAGCACTTGAAATTCTGGAACTTCTGGCTCAGCAACACTTTCAGCAACAATTTGATTTTCATCTTATTTTTCCATATCTACAAACATGATGTCATCTAAGTTTGGCATTGGGGACTCAGCTCACTTGCGAGGAGGAGGACTACACATCTTCAATAACTAGTATTTCTAAGATCACAGGGGCTGCCAACTTGCCCTTATTTGGTCCATAACTTCTGGACATACTGAAGCAGAATACCATACAATGGCTTTGGATAAAACTTGCTCAGGAAGAGGAAAAGAATGATAAAGTGTATCAAAATCTCTTAATAAATCAGCTAAGTCCACAGAAGGGACTAGGTAAAAGAATGGTGCAGCTGACAAAGGTTCTGCAATCTCAACATTAGTGAGCTCAATATCAAATTCTGAAAGAACTGCCTCAAGAAAATCTAATAGCTCTGTATACGTATTTACACTTTCTGTAACTACTATATCCATATATACATCTGTTGTTGCTGCTGTTGCTACTACTGCTGGAGGAGAAAAAATTGGAATTTCTTCAGAGGACATCTCCCCCTGCCTGGTTTCAGAGGGTCCTGAAGCCAGTCCTCTAGAAGAAGAAGGGACAGAGTGGGCAGCAGCAAAGAGAGCAGAGTGGGAGGAGATGGAATCAACAAGAGGTGAAATTGCCTCTACTATGAGATTCTAGAGATTGGAGTGAGTGCTGAGCTCCAGGATATTGGAGATGGATGGAGAATCCAGTTGCATAAACTCAGGCGTGTGTTTGAGTAGATACAGATGGATGGATGATGGAGGATGAAATGAAAGGTGGAGTATCAGTCATGATTTCATTTGAAGATGATGGAATATGGTGAGGAGATGATGTTAGTAAGTCCAATGATGGAAGTGACAAAAGGTTGTGAAGTGGGTAAGTCATCAGGGTGGTAATGGAGATGAAGGTGGTGTGATGTGTTATGGAGATGCAGGAGGTGTTGGTTGATACAATGGTGAGGCATGTGGTGTTGGATATTGAAGTTGTGATGTTGAGGCAGTGGATGGTTGTTGGAGGGGAGTTGATGAAGGAAGTGAAACCTGTGTGTCATCAAGGTGATATGGAGATTGTTGTTGAGAAGGAGGTGATGGAATCCTGATGGAGGGAATTTCTTCTGGAGGGGGGAAGAGTGGCTATTACTGCCCTTGTGTCCTCAGAAATTCTGGAAGAGGATGAAGCCCTGGATGGCTTAGTGATGGTCCTCTCCTATCTGCCAAATAAGGCACAAGTCAGCCTCTTGGATGCATTGATGAATATGGTCTGAGAGAGTATTGATTCAAATGCCTTATCCTGGAGGAAAATCCATAGAATCCTCCCAAAACAGACTTCCTTCTTAGTATTCTCTTTTTAATTAAATCAAACAATATCTTTCCCCAGTATACTGCCTTCTTGTTCACCACAACATACATCACCAAAAACTGGTGCCTGGTAATGTAATCATGGGCAGTATGCTTGCCCAACAAGACTCTTCCCACAACATCAGCCAAAAAATTATACTCAGCAGATAAATTTTTCTTTAATAATCTGTTAGGGTTTCCCTCAAAGTGACCCATTTTTAGCAGCATATCATCATTCTCAGAACTGTCTATTTCTCTATCTTCTTCTCCATTATTAAAACCGAAATTTCAGATAGAATGGCAGGAGTAAGAATAAAATGTTGTCCTGCTATTGTTCCTGTCATTGTCTCAGCATCAGGTGTGGTTGAAGTATATACCCATTACTTTATTTCAGCCACCGGCAACTTCATCCTTGTGGTCATGAACTTTTTAACTGTTGTTCTTTGAATAACTGCAGTATATCCATGAATACTTGATCAGAGTGTTGGAAGGAGTCAAAATCAATGTCAAACTCAGTGTCAAATTTCATGCTTGTGAGAGAGTTTGCTGGAATCGCCATTATTTCCTACAAAAACAAGAACGATCAAGTGCAAGAGAGTTCTGAAGGTGCGGGAATTAGCTTGAAGAAAAAGCCTATTATAAGGTTTTCAGAATATGAAGCGGCGAGCTCCATCCTGCGCAAATAAAAATTCTTCGATCTTAGGTCGACGAATGCTAAAAGTTTGTCGATCTCAGTTTGAAGAGGAGGGAAAATAGTTCGTCGATCTTAGGTTGACGAAATATTTTCGGAAGTAAGTTCGTCGATCTCAGGCTGACGAAAATGACTTCATACTGAGATATCTTCGATCTCAGGTCGACGAAAAATCTTAAGAAGATTTCTCAGCTCGTCGATCTCCGTTCGACAAACTTTGAAAAATTCTTCGACTACAGACAGAAATTAAATTAAAGCCTCTCCATTATCATACCTAGCTGATTCATAAAGAACAAATTGTTCTTCTCATCCAAGGGTTTGGTGAAGATGTCTGCTCTTTGCAAATCAGTGTAGATATAGACAAGCTTAATTTTATTTTTATCCACACAATCTCTAATGAAATGATGCCTTATTTCTATATGCTTAGTTCTACTATGATGCACTAGATTTTGTGCAATGGAAATTGCACTTGTATTATCACATAGTAAGGTTGAATTATTTAAGTTGAAACCATAATCTAGGAGTTGGTTCTGAATCCTTAGTATCTGGGAACAACAACTGCCAGTTGCTATATATTCTGCTTCTACAGTTGAAGTAGACACAGATGTCTGCTTTTTGCAAAACCAAGACACTAGTCTAGCACCAAGGAACTGGCATATCCCTAAGGTGATTTTTCTGTCCACTCTACATCCAGCAAATTTAGCTTCTGAGTATCCAGTCAACTCAAACTCTGACTCAGTTGGATAACAGAGTCCTAGACTAGGACAACCCTTTATATATCTTAAAATCCTTTTTAGAAAAGTAAGGTGGGATTCTTTAGGGTTCACCTGGAACCTAGCACAAAGGTATGTAGCAAACATTATGTCTGGCCTACTTGCTGTGAGATATAATAGGGACCCAACAATGCCCCTATATAGTTTCTGATCAATAGGCTTCTCATGTTCATTAGAGTCAATCACAACATTAGAAGACATGGGTGTTTTCTTTGCTGAGGCATCTGACATCCCAAACTTTTTGATTAGCTCCTTAGCATACTTGGACTGGGATATGAAGATACCATCAGGTAGTTGCTTCACTTGGAGGCCAAGAAAGAAAGAGAGCTCACCCATGCTACTCATTTCAAACTTGGAATGCATTGTCAAAGAACCTCTTGCATAGTTTGGAATCAGTAGAGCCAAAAATAATGTCATCATCTACATAAATTTGTACTAATAAGATTTGATTCTTATGATGTCTAGTGAATAATGTGCTATCTACTACACCCCTAGAGAATTTATGCTCTAGAAGAAAGCTGGCTAAGGTTTCATACCAAGCTCTTGGAGCTTGCTTTAGACCATAGAGAGCCTTATGCAATTTAAAAACATAAGAGGGATGAGTAGGAGAGATAAAACCTGGTGGTTGCTCCACATAAATCTCTTCTTTAAGTTCACCATTTAAGAATGCACTCTTGACATTCATTGATATACTTTGAACTACTTGTAGGCAGCATAAGCAAGGAAGATTATGATTGCTTCCAGCCTTGCAACATGTGCAAATGTCTGGTTATAGTTAATGCCTTCCTCTTATCTATAGCCTTGAGCAACTAGCCTCTCCTTATTCCTGATGATAATACCTTGGGCATCTAGTTTATTTCTAAATACTCATTTAGTTCCAATGACTGGGTAGTCTTTGGGTCTTTGAAATAAATCCCAAACTCTACATCTCTTAAACTGGTGAGCTCCTCTTGCATTGCAATAATCCAATGTAGATCTTGCTCAGCATTTTTTATGGATTGGGGCTCAGTTTGAGATATAAAGCAGGCATGCATCAAGTCTTGGTTGAGTTGATGCCTAGTCTGCACACCTACTGACATGTCTCCAATCACCTGAGATACAGGATGATCTCTAAGTGTGACAAACTCAGTAGGTGGAGTTGGTTCTGCAACAGCTTGGGGAATTAATTCCTCTTGTGGAATTATGGGAGCTGTTGTTGGTTCAACCTCCACTTCAGTGGATTCATCTTCATTGTCTTCATTTATATATGGAGAGGAATGTGCAACAGTCTCATTTATGAGGGTCAACTCATCCAACTTCTCACACAAGTGTGGTACCTGCAAAGTTTCACTGGTAGAAGGATTCTTCTCCTTGTAAGACATGTTAGTTTCATCAAATGATATATGTACAGTCTCTTCCATTTTCATAGTAGATTTATTATGTACCCTATATGCCTTACTGATTTGGGAATATCCTAGAAAAATTCTCATTGCAGCCTTGGCTTCAAACTTTCTAAGATATTTCTTATCATTGTTATGAATGTAGCATAAACAACCAAAAATTCTAAAGTAATCTACTTTAGGTTGCTTCCCTTTAAGTAATTCATAGGGAGTCTTGCCTTAAGCTTATGTATCAGACTCCTATTCAGTACATAATTTGCTGTGCTTACAGCCTCTGTCCAAAAGGATAGTGGAAAGTAAGCATCTGCAAGTAATGTGCCTGCAGCTTCAATCAAGGTCCTATTCTTTCCTTTCAGCTACCCCATTTTGTTGAGGAGTTCTAGGAGCAGAGAAACACTGCCTGATACCTTCCATCTCACAGAATTCTTGCATGGGAAGAGACTCAAACTTAGTACCATGATCACTTCTGATCAATGCAACTGGAGTAGAATACTCAATCCTTATGCTCTTAAGAAACTCTGTAAGAACTTTAAAATTATCAGACTTGTTCCTCAAGAAGAACACCCAAGTGAATCTTGAGAAGTCATCTACAATCACTAAGGTGTAAGATTTCCCTCCTAGGCTCTATACAGTAATGGGTCCAAAAAGATCCATGTGGAGAAAATACAGAATCCTAGGTGAATCACTCTTGTTAATGGCCTTAAAAATATTTTTAGTTTGCTTGCCTAATTGACAAGCCCTGCACAAGCTTTCCTTCTTGTAGGGGTAAGAAGGCAATCCTCTTACAAGGTTGTCCCTAGATAATTTAGCAATATTCTTTAAGTTAACATGTCCTAATCTCTTATGCCACAGTTCATTATTATTACTAACCTGGTTGAATTGGCATATCTCAGGCCTAGCAGTCTTAAAATTTACTAAGTAAATATTTCCTATTCTAGTTCCAGTTAAAACTACTTTATTTCCTGTAGAAGTGATAAAGCAGGAAGAGTTATTAAATGATACCTGAAACCCTTCATCACATAATTGACTTATGGAGATTAGATTGTGCTTCAGTCCACTTACATAAGCCATCTTATTGAAAGTGACAGCTCCAATAGTTACTTTCCCATAGCCTTTAGTCTGGCCGCAGTTGGAGTCACCAAAGATCACTTTTGGACCTAGCTTGGACTTATAGTTGATTAGATTTTCCTTGCTGCTAGTCATGTGCCTTGAGCAGCCACTATCCAAGTACCACTGTTCCTCTGTGGTAAGATAGTCTTCCACCTGCATTTATACAGAATAGATGTTCTTGACCCAGGTTACCTTGGGTCCTTGATTCTTTTCATAGTTAAAACTGGAAATATAAGAATATTCAGGTTAGTTTTTATACCCTAGGGGGTGGTATCTTCTTGGTGGTATTATCCACTAGGTGAATGGATTGAGATATTATCTAGGTTGATTAAAGGTTCTGAAAGTATTAAGATTTCTATTATCTTGAACTGGGTTTGACGAATTCTGGTGAGTTCGTCGATCTGAGGTCGACGAATGGGGATGAGTTCGTCGAACTCCACTCAGAGAATGAAAATATTTATTCTCTGTGCCCCAATATCATTAATCTCGGCTCGAAGAACCATACTGGTTTCGTCGATCACAGTTCAAAGAATAATTATAATAAAAATCTGTGTTTGGAGTTCGTCGACCTGAGTTCGACGAACTGTACACATTTCGTTGATCTGAGTTCGACGAAATCTGCTAAACATGCATTATTATAGTTAGAATTTTTCTTGTCCTTTTTCTTTTTCTTATTTTTCTGTTTTAATTCTATTTGCTTAGTACTATGATCATCTACATTTTCTTTGCCTTTTTCAGAAACAAATTTGATTGGAGTTGACAGTATGTTTTTCTGAATTAATGGGGGTTGGCTTGATGAAGCACCTAAGCCCAGCTTGCCATTAATTTTGGCATTTAATGTGCGTGTGATGTTCATCAACTTGATGCTTCTCCCATTTAAGGATTCTTCAAGTTGCCTTGCCTCTGCTAATACAGTTTTTAGAGAGATGATTAGTTCATTAGCTAAAGTTAATTCATCTTTCAATTTGATGTTTTCAGAAATGAGGTTATCTTGTTCAGTTAGTTTTTCTCTAAGGAGTTTGATTTTCTTCTCAGAGTTTATTAAATCAATACATAGTGATTTAAATTCAATTCTAAAACCATCTGAATTGAAATCAAAAGAGGACATACCTGATCTTCTTCAGATTGAGGTTCTCCACTATCTGACTGCTCAGCTACTGAGAGGCTGCCTGATGCATCAATAGCCATCAAGCAAAAGTCCTTTGCTTTAGTCTCTTCTTCATCTTCACTGGAGCTGGAAGATGAAGATTCATCTTCAGTTTCACTCCAGGTTTCAGCAACAAAGCCTTTCCCCTTCCTCTTATGCTTGCTAGAGGAGGGCTTGTTGTAGTGCTGCTTCTTGGGCTCCTTTTCTCTTCTTGTCTCCTTCTTTTAATTCTCTAGACACTCTGATATGAAGTGTCCAGGCTTCCTGCAATCAAAGCAGACCATTTCTTTAGTTGGGGTTTTATCATACCTTGGCTTGTCATCTTGTCTAGATGACTTCCTTCTAAAATCCTTCTTGCCCATTTTGTAGAATCTCTTGGCTAGGAGACTCAGAAATTCTTCACTAGTTGATGGAGCTTCTATTTCTTCAGATGCTTTAAATGATATGTTTTGCTCCTTTCTAGCTGATGAGGGAGTCTTCTGCTCAGCAACTTCTCTAGTCTTTATTAACTGCTCATAAGATTTGAGCTTTCCTAGTAGAGATTCAGTGGAAATCTCATTCAGACTTCTAGCCTCTTTGATTGGCCAAATTCTAGAATCCCATGAGCTGAGGAAGCACATGAGAATCTTATCATTGACCTCAGTGAGGGTTATGTCTTTATCTAGAGTTTTTAACTCATTGATGATTGAGCTGAGTCTATTGTACATATCACTCACTGACTCTGACTCTTCTTTCTTGAAATTTTCATTTTGGGAGATGAGATTTGATCTCCTGTCTTTTCTATCATCTGCTCATCCAACAATCATCTGGTTTAAGGAATCCCAGATGGCTTTAGCTGAGGTGCACTATGCCACTTTCTGGAAAATGTCATCTGACATTGTCTGAGCCAGAATGTTCATAGTCTTGGAATCAACTAGCTTGGACTTCTTTTGTGCATCTGTCCACTCAGGTGGTGGAATAAAATGAGTTCTGTAATTTGCAGTAGATGTAGCCACTGGAGCTGGTGGACCTGTCAAGTAGAATTAAAAATATCTTCATCAATGAATTTCATATATAATTTAATTCTTACCTTCCAGATAGCAAACTTGTTCAAGTTGCAAACTGGAGGTCTGGTGCTTGCATAATGTTTGTTCTGTGTCATGGTATAAGTAAAGTACTAGAGAAATTTAGATCTTAGAAGGATATGTTGGTTCAAGTGTCACCTTGTACAACCAAATAAACTACCTTGTGATACCAATTGAAAGAAATAGTAAACCTCTAGTACCAATGAAAGTGACTTAGGCAATTGATAATCCTTTGATACCAATTGAAAGTCAAGGGGATAGATCTAATTATCTCTAGCGGGGTGGGGGGGGGGGTGAATAGAGCTTTAAAAACTGTTTACCGATTTATATGATTTTGCTGTAAAATAGGTGATAACAAATATTATGTAAAGAAATTAAAGCTAAACTATCACAGCACTGTACAAAAAGAAAAAGGGCAATCAGACGACACAAGAAATTTTATAGTGGTTCCCCAAACTGGGAACATCCACTCTTCTACCACCCTGGTAGGAATCCACTAGCAGTTTTGATCAGGTGACTGCCACCAAAGGTTTTCGGTTAGGTGCCCTATCACCATAAGATCTATTTGTAGGGAGATCTCACAACCCTTTAGGCTTTTGACCAGGTGCCCAAAAAACCAACAATAAATTTTTGAAGGGAGTTAATAAACCCTTTATACAGTGAAAGGAAAGTTGATGATGTCTTGTCTTTTTCTCTAAACAACCGAGAAGACAAAAGTGGATCTTTGTTGTCAAAGCTCCCCTGAGATGTAGAATAGTTCAGGAAAAAAGGAAGCTTTGCTCCAGGGTTTAGGTCTTTAGATTGATGTTGATCTCCAGCAAGCTTTTTAGACTAATTATATTCGATGTCTATTGAAAGCTTGGAGAAGATTTGTTGATGATGAAGACAGAATAAATTTTCAGACTTCTACAACTTTCTGTGTCTGCCCGTATGACTTAGTAGATTCTCTAACTTCTCGTTTTCTCTCTTGTGACATTGATGGCAGATCATTCTTCTTTGTATCTCTTCTGGATTTGAATTTTACTCCTTGATTGACTGCTGAATTCTTGGAACTTGGACAAACAACTAGAAGGGCATTAATTTGACTCCTCAACTGTCCCAATTATTAAGCCGAATTTTTACTCTGTGAAATCTAGTAATTAATGCTGCCAATAAACAACTATATTCATAAGAATATATGCATTTAATTACTCAGAGCAATATAGGCAACAATATATTAAATCAGCCTTGGTCAATCTGGAAATTAACTGTAGAGAACGAAATACTGAACTGACAGATTTCGTCGACCTCAGAACAGATTTCGTCGACCTGAACTCAAAGTTCGTCGAGCTGCGAAATTGTCTTCGTCGACCTGAGTTCAGTGAACATCAATCTGGAAATATCTTGCTAATTTGAGCTCCAAGTTCATCGATCAGAGAATCTGTCTTGAGGGAAGAAATCGTCGACCTGAGCTCGAATATCGTCGAGCTCAACTCAGAGAAAGAACTCTGAGTTCATCGATCCGAGATCAATGATCGTCGAGCTAAGTTCGAATAACTTCGAAACAGATAATCTAAACTCTGAATTCTTCTAGGTCTGAGTTTTCTGAAGTCCACTGCAGGCTGGTCCATGAAGCTTGATTCTAAAGACTAGCCTAAACTCTGGAACTGACAAACTTGACCCTGGCTATACAAGGTGGGTCAAAACATCCTAACAGTGAACCTTAGCCCAAATCCAAACTAGGGATCCAACAATAGGTAAGAGCCTAGTCAGCGGGTCTGCTTGTGGTCCCCTCTCCAAACAACATCCAACCACCGAGTGAGCCTACAGTCCTGCCAGCTAGGTGAGAGCCTGGTCAGCGGGTCTGCTCGGGGTCTCCTCTCCAAACAACCTCCAACCACTGAGTGAGTCTACAATCCTGCCAGCTAGGTGAGAGCCTGGTTAGCGGGTATACTTGGGGTCTCCTGTCCAAACAACCTCCAACCACCAAGTGAGCCTATAGTCCTGCCAGCTAGGTGAGAGCCTGGTCAGCAGGTCTACTTAGGGTCTCCTCTCCAAACAATTTCCAACCACCAAGTGAGCCTACTGTCCTACCATTTAGGTGAGAGCCTGGTCAGCGGGTCTGCTCGGGGTCTCCTCTCCAAACAACCTCCAACCATCGAGTGAGCCTACAGTCCTACCAGCTAGGTGAGAGCCTGGTCAGCGGGTCTGCTCAGGGTCTCCTCTCCAAATAACCTCCAACCACCGAGTGAGCCTACAGTCCTGCCAGCTAGGTGAGAGCCTGGTCAGTGGGTCTGCTCGGGGTCTCCTCTCCAAACAACCTCGAACCACCGAGTGCACCTACAGTCCTGCCAGCTTGGTGAGAGCCTAGTCAGCGGGTCTGCTCGGGGCCTTGCCATCCTTCCTTTTGACTCTCATGCCATGAAAGAAGACACATGCAATTTCATCATATCAGAAGGTCACAATAAATTTACAAGTATTGAACGATGAAAAATGGTTATGGATAAAATCTTTTTAAGTCATCACCGCTTGGGCACGATCGAGGGATACCCCATCCACATCCTGGAGGTGGTACCCTCCTGACTTCAGGACCTCCTTCACTACAAAGGGGCCTTCCCAGTTGGGATTGAGTTTTCCCATCGAGGCTCCTCTGCCTGCTGCATCTACTTTTTTGAGAACCAAGTCGCCCTTCTGGAACTGTTTGACCCTTATATGTTTATCAAAGTATCTTGTCATCCAGCACTTGACTTCTTCCTGCCGGATCAATACTAAATCCCTAAGTTCCTCCACCAGATTAAGAGAGAGTTTTTTCTCCTCCTCGTTCTCTTCCCTCCATCCTTAATCTCCCTTCTTTGCACCGGCTACTCTTAGAGATGTGACCTCAAACTCTATCAGTATAACGGCCTCCGAGCCTTGAGAGAGTTTAAATGGAGTTTCCCCGTGGCATTGGTCGGTGTGGTCCTTAAGGCCCAGAAGAACTGAATGGAGCTGTTCCACCCAAATTCCTCTCAAGTTCTCCACCTTCTTCTTCAGAAGATTCACGATAATCTTGTTTGCCGCTTCCACCTATCCATTACTTTGAGAATCATGAACCGAGGCGAAATGGAGGTCTATGCCCAGCAGAATACCGAAATCCACGAATTTTATGCTATCAAATTACGTCCCATTATCAGTGACAATGGCCAGCGGAAGCCCATGCCTGCAGATGAACTCTCACCATATGAATTTTTGACCACTTGTGACGTCACCTTAGCCAACGCCTTTGTTGGGTTTTTGTTACCACAATAACCTTGATTTGAAGAAGTCCCCCTGAAACTAAGGTGAATTGTAGTTGTATTTGATGGTGTTTGTTTAGATATGCTTGCAGATTATAATTGCCAAGTGTAGACCAATGTCAGTCTACAATGAGTCACCAAACATAGGACCATACAATGTGATAGCTCATTGTGTGATCCATGGTGTTGACTCATGTGTAGCCTCTCTATTAGGACACACTTATTTTTCAAGTATTAAAGCAATGGAAGAAAGAATAGTTGTTGTATACCTTGAAGAAAATAATTTTTCAGAAAGTAAAATTTTTCTAAGTCCATTACTCGAGTAGTATATATTGTACTCGAGTAGTATATATTGTACTCGAGTAGTATATATTGTACTCGAGTAGTATATATTGTACTCGAGTAGTATATAATTGTACTCGAGTAGTGCTGGAATGAATTCTCGAGTATACTAAGTACAGTTCTCGAGTAATAGAAATCATTCTCGAGAAGGCTTTGTCCAATACTCGAGTAAGCCATGGAGTACTTGAGTACTACTTATCTATGTCTAGAATATACTCAATAATTCATTTCAGAAATTTTCTAAGTGTTGTTCTCGAGTAATAGAAGCCAGTACTCGAGAAGGCCAAGCCCTATCTCGAGATGTAAGAGGACCAGTTCTCGAGTAAGAAGAAATCTTGTTCTCGAGAAGTCTTACTATATTTCTCGAGTAGTAGAAATCTTGTTCTCGAGAATTCTTACTATATTTCTCGAGTAGTAGAAATCTTGTTCTCGAGAAGTCTTACTATATTTCTTGAATAGTAGAAATCTTGTTCTCGAGAAGTATTACTATATTTCTCGAGTAGTAGAAATCTTATTCTCGAGAAGTCTTACTATATTTCTCGAGTAGTAGAAATCTTACTCTCGAGAAGTCTTACTATATTTCTCGAGTAGTAGAAGTCTTATTCTCGAGAACCATACATCCGTCTTCTCGAGGAACAAAAGTTATTACTCGAGTAGTCTATAAACTACTTGAGAAATGCAGGAAATTTTTCTGAAATTTTGCGAAGTCCAGACGAAAACGAGTTCAAATTTAATCTCTATTCTTATTGGTCCACGTGTGCAATCATTTATGATTATGACCGTTAGGCTTGTCCTATAAAAGGTCCTATCAATTTCGACTAACCATAACACACGAAAATAAGTTTTCAGAATCGTCCTTTCATTCTAAATCGGGAAGCCACACGTCCTCATCATCGTTCTCACCACTGTTCTTCTCTGATTCAAGAAGTTCAGAACAAGAATCGATCAACAGATCAAGAGGTTCAAGTTTGACATATCTCATTCTTGATCGTGTTGATCTTAAGAGTTTCAAACCCAGAGATTTTGGCATAGTCTTCCTCGATCTATTTCTGACAGAGTTTCAACTTTCAAGAAGGAAGAAATCTGAAGTTCTCATATCTGAAGTGAAGTTTATTTTATTGTTATTGTAAATAAATTTCAGTTCTTGTAGGAGATTTTGTCTCCGATTGTTGTAAGAAGTTTTTATTCCGAGTATAGATCCCGTCTCAAGGATCGAGTTGTAGGAGTGTTTTGACTCCGAGTTGTAGGGGCGTTGCTCCGAGTTGTAGGATTGTTTTCAATCCGATATAGTATAGTAGCCGATTCTAGTGCATTGCTAGATCGGTGAGGTGGAAAGTGGATGTGCCCAAGGTTGGGGAACCACTATATTTTTGTTGTCATCTGTGAATGCTTGCTTATTTTTCTGTGCATCACTCGTTCAATTTTTATTCCGCAAAAAGATGCAGAAATCACCTATTCACCCCCTCTAGGTGATTTAGGTAGACAACTTAAATATTTTTCTAGCTTCACCTCCAGCCACTTTGAAAAGTAATCCACCATGACCAACAGAAATTTCCTTTAGCCACTAGCTTGGGGAAAAGGACCCACTAAATCTAGCCCGCATATTGCAAAGGGCCAGGGGGTCGTGATCATGCGTAATCTTTGGGCGGGAAGGAGTTGGAGAGGGGCAAACTCCTGGCACTTTTGGCATCTTTTAACGAATTCGTCTGCATCCTTCTTGAGGGTAGGACAGAAGTAGCCCTGCCTCAGCACTCTTCCCTCCAAGGTCCGACTCCCCGAGTGACTCTCGCACTCTCCTGAATGAATCTCTTCTAGGACCCTTGGAACCTCCCCTTCGGATACGCATCGAGCCAGCAAACATGATAGCATATTACAATATAATACCCCATCCTTCAGTAGGTAGTATGCTGATTTATACCGACCCGCTTCTTATCGAGATCCTTCTCTGGAAGTTTCCCCGAGGACAAAAAGATGATGAAGGGGTCCATCCAAGACCCTTGCTGGTCTATCTCTATTAATTCTCCTTCTTCTATGGATGTCCTGAAGAGTTCCGTCACCGTTCCTCCGGCCCAAGGGCCGTATCTAGCGAGTAGGTCCGCCTGAGCACTTTCATCCCTCGGGACGTGTCGAATCGAAAAGCTGCAGAATTGCCCGATGATGTCTTTGACCTTCACCAGATACGATTGGAGGGTGGATTCCCTCGCTTCAAATTCTCCTCTGATTTGCCCTGAGACCACCATAGAGTTCGTAGAGACCTTAATGTCTTGTATGCCCAGCTCTCGGGCTAACCTGAGTTCTGCGATAATCGCCTCATATTCTGCTTGGTTGTTAGTGATTGTGAAGTGGATCTTCAGAGCCTGCTCAATTCTGGTCCCTTATGGACTTACCAAGATTATCCCTCCTCCAAAAGAATTCTTTCCTGACGCTCCATCCACCAGTATCTCCCAAGCAGCTTGAGAGTGTGCCTCCGCCTCTCAGACCTCGACTACATAATCTGCCAGGAAATCGGCAACTGCTTGTGCTTTGATGGCCAACCAAGGAGTAAAAGTGAGGTCGAACTCACTGGGCTCATCGACAATTTGGCCAACCTCCCAGAATGCTCCACCCCCTCCAGGATACGGCGAAGGGGGTGATCCGTCACTACCTGAATCGAGTGGGCATGAAAGTATGGCCTAAGTTTTCTGGCTGATACGATGAGAACAAATGCCAGCTTTTCAAGGATAGGGTACCTGAGTTCCGCCTTCTTCAGGACCCTGCTCACGTAATAGATTGGACTGACCATCCATCTGCAGATGAAAGGTCGTACTAAACTACAGTTTCATACCAAACAACTAGTGGATTAGCCTCCAATCATTCGAAGTAAAGTGCCTGTCTCGGTCACTGACGATGCTACAGAGCACACCGTGTAATCATACGATGTTATCCACGTACATCTTTGCCATTTTTTACCACTAAATCATCCTTCTTGTTAGGCATGAAGTGCGACACTTTTGTTAACTGGTCAACGATCACCCACATGACATTGTTTCTGCTCTGAGATCTCGGTAGTCCATGCACGAAATCCATAGAAATGTCATCAAACTTCCATACCGGGATTAGTAACGACTTCAGGAAACCTCTAGGTTTCTGACATTCAGCCTTCACTAAGGCACAAGTCGGACATTTTGCCACGTAATGAGCTATGTCTTTCTTTAAACCTGACCATTAGAACACCTTCTTCATGTCCTTGTACATCTTTGTGCTCCCTGTGTGAATTGAGTACTTCATAAAATGTGCCTCATACATCAATTCTTCCCATTGTTTACCCACATCCGGGATGTACAAATGACCATCTTTTCACAAAAAGGCCGTCTTCCAAGGAGAATTGGGATTTGACCCATCCTGTGCATAGCGCCTCATTCTCTCATCGAGCTCCGTTGCTCGCCGAACCCTATCCACAAGGTCATATTGTACCTCCATCTAGTTCAGACATGCATTAGCAGTAGTTTTCTTGTCAACACAAGAAATATCTAGTGCCTCCAACTCCCGGATCAGACACTCATCATGCATCTGCAACCAATTTTCCCTTACTGGAGTCCGCCGACTCAAGGCATCTGCAGCCATATTTCCCTTTCTGGGAGTATAGTAAATCAGGAAGGTGTAGTCCCCAAGGAACTCCATCCACCTCCGCTGCCGTATATTTAGATCTTTTTGATCCAATAATTACTTAAGGCTCTTATGGTCCGTGAATATGTCAACTTTCATGCTATATAAGTATTGACGCCATAACTTAAGTGTAAAAATCACAGCCGCCAACTCCAAGTCGTGGACTGGATAATTCCGCTCAAGCACTTTCAACAGGTGTGAGGCATAAGCAATCACTTTCCCAAACTTTAGAAGAACGCAACCTAAGCCGATCCTTGATGCATCACTATAAATCTCATAGTCATTCGTACCCTATGGTGACGTCAAAATAGGCGCCGTGGTCAAACCACTCTTTAACTCTTCAAAAGCTCGTGTGCACTCTGCATCCAAATGAACTTCTGATCCTTCCGCATCAGGGTGGTGAGAGGCAAGGCTATCCGCAAAACGTTCTCTATGAAGTGTCTGTAGTAGCCCGCAAGTCTAAGGAAACTCCGGACTTCGGACATAGTAGAGAAAACCGGCCACTCGCGTATTGCAACTATCTTCGTCGGATCCACCACATTGCCTTCTCTACTAACCACATGGCCCAGAAAAGCCACCGATGACAGCCAAAACTCGCACTTTGTGAATTTGGCATAATGTTTGTTTCTCCTCAGGGTGTGCAAAACCATACACAAATGATTTGCATGATCTTCTTCGGACTGAGAGTACACTAATATGTCATCAATGAAGACGATCACAAATAGATCCAAGTACTCTCTAATCATCTGATGCATCAAGTCCATGAATACCGATGGCACATTTGTTAGCCCAAACAGCATTACAGTGAACTCATAGTGCCCATAGCGTATACCAAATACTGTCTTGGGAATGTCACATTCCTGAATCCTCAACTGGTAATAGTCAGACTTCAAATCTAACTTTGAGTATACCGTTGATCCAGCCAGTTGATCGAACAAGTCATCAATCCGTGGTATCAGATACTTATTCTTTTCTGTTAGCTTGTTCAGCTCTCGATAATCAATGCATAGATGCAAGCTTCCGTCCTTCTTCTTCACAAAGAGGACCGGTGCACTCCAAGGTGACATACTTAGACGTATATAGCCTTGCTCTAGCAATTCTTGTAATTGCACTTTTAGTTCTGCCATCTCCTTTGGTGCAACATGGTACGGCGAGCGGGCCACATGTTTCGCACCTGAAACCAACTCTATTGTAAAGTCAATCTCTCGCTGGGGTGGAAGCCCAGGGAGATCCATAGGAAACACATTTGTGCACTCAAAACGATAGGAACATCACTCAAATTGGACTTCGGCTCAACAACCTCCAATAGCGTGAAGAACAACTCCATGCCCTTCCAAACAACCTTGACTACCTGGAGAGCAGACATCAATATCTTGCTCGATCCTCACATACCTTGAAACTTATTCTCTCGTTTGGTATTCTATCCCAGTGTGACTTCCTTCGAGTTGCAATCTATACAAGCACACTGCTTCAAGAGCCAGTCTATACCAAAGATTACATCAAACTGCGATATCGGCAACACAAATGTTTCCAAACCAAAATCCCGACTTCCTATCCTCACCTCAACATACCAAGCTCTATCCGCACGCATCAAGCATCCGTTAGGTAATAACATCTTTAGTCTATCTGTCAACATAAGAGTAGGCACTCCGATCCACGATATGAAGTCCTCAGATAGAAACAATTGCGGAGCACCCATATCAAACAGTGCTCTTGCGGGATAGTCCCGAATAAGGATAAAGCCTAAAATACATACATCATACACAAATAACGAACAAGGTACTAAGTATGGAAAGCAGTAAAAACTGTATCTTATCTCATACATGTTATGACATCACTTTGTTTTATGGCCTCCTGCTAGCCAAGGTTATAGACTCAGGGTTGCGCTTGGGATGTAGTTGACTCCACCACTGTCTTTACCTTTTCAGCATAAGATGCACCCGTCTTTTTCTCCCCTTTTGGAGGACCACTCCAACAATCTCAAGACATATCTCCCACCTTACCACATGTATAACATGTGAGTGGACTTTTTCCTGTCATCATTTCAGGCTTGCTTGAAGAAGCAGCAGGCCCCAAAGGCCTAGCCTTTAACTTCCACCTCTTTTGGTACTCAGACTTTGAGGAATGAGGCCCTTTGAAATCTGACTTCTTCACTGCCAAATCATTATTACGCTGCATACGTTTCATATCTAATTCGAGGGAACAAGCCGTATTGACCAAGGTAAGAAAACCTTGCGTCATCGATCGTGAGAGAAGCAACCGCAAGTCATCTCTCAACCCCTCATTGAACCTATTTATCTTCCGTTCCTCGTCTGCAAATGTAAAGCCTGCATACCTTCCCAATCTCATAAACTCGTGCAAGTAGTCATCCACAGACCTCTCGCCTTGAGTTAGCGTTCGAAATTGGTTCTCCATCGCGATTTGCTGCGCTGATGGGATATACCTTGCCAAAAAACATCTCAAGATCTCCTCCATTGAGATCTCGGCCATCTGCCGACTAGCAAAGTGGTGCAGTTCTAACTCATCCCACCATAGCCTCACCTAACTCTCTAACAAGAAGGTAGCTACAGTGGCTTTCTGCCACACCTCCATTTTAGTCACCGTCGGGACTCTCTTTACTAGCGAGAGCCAATATTCGGCTTGTGTCGGGGTTCCACTGCCATCAAACGTAGGAGGATTGAAACTTATAATGTGTTTCAATTGCTTCTCCATCGCTCTCCTTGCGGCCACTGGCTCAACGGACACTTGTCTCACCGCTACATGTTCAACTATGCCAACCGATTCTTGGACCACCACAGGGGTAGGAGGTTGTCTGTGTCCTCCTGGTTGCACATTGAATAATGTGAACACGGCTTCAGTAACCAACTGTATAGGTTTCGCAAAAGGAGGAGGTGTCGGCACCTCATCTGGTGTATTACTCTCCACCGAGTGTTGGGGTTCTTGCTGCCTCGCAGCACTTCTAGTCGCCTACAATCATGGAATACACAATAAACAACTAATAATATTGCCAAAAGCAATTATAGGAACGTGCAAGTCCCTAACACATGTATTTTCATTGTTAGGTGGATATTCTTGAGTTCGTTTTGTTATAACGGTAAGTACAGACACATGCTCGCCACCCCTCAAAAGTATTCGACCTCGAATTCGCTGAAGGAAGACCAAGACAATTTGATACCAAAATTGTAACACCTCCACCTGTCACATGAAATAAAACAGAGGGTCCGGTTGGGGCCCCACGTCATATCCCACAGACAGTCGGTGGAGTTACATGTTAATATCAAAGGCTACATGAATCCTAACTCAGAGCATTCTAGCAGAAGCTTTTAGGTTGCCCGAACACAAATCATGCAAATGTCCACAATATATAAAACAATATATATATATATATATATATATATATATATATATATATATATATATATATATATATATATATAAAAGGAATGTATATAAAAAGTACCCTAAATATTACGACCTGAAGGCCTTACAGTTATACTTCACAAGTGTGGTTTACAAACATCGGTACGTAAGCCGACCACACATGAAAACAACAAAAGTTCGCCTTAGGGCCTTCGAGGGCCAGCCAATCGCAGCACAAGGGCTTCGGCCTGCTACTTTCCACTTAGCTCTCCAGCACATGCAAATCACAGCCCACCAAAACGCGCAAACAAAGTAATGGTCAGCATTTGCCGACCCATTTATAATAATCCCACCCCTTACTTGGGGCGGCGATTCTCCTTCCCTGCAATATCAACATATATATAGTGGCAATAATAGTGTGCATCCCAAGAACTATTTAGCACAGACGTAGGCTCAATGACCATACGCCTCGTGCACTCAGGGAACATTCTCGGTGTACCGAACTTCTCGGATACCACCTCCCGCTCAGAGGTCCAAGGCTTAACGGTTCATTCTTGAGCATTCTAGTCTTTTCGGCCCTATGCCTAAGAATCTCATTTTGCCATCGACGAGAGACAATTACTTTAGGCAGTCTAATAAAGATTAACATAATGCAGGTATAGTTCATACATTCTCGTTGCTCAGATCGCCATACCACTTATGAAAGCCGAAGCAATCAAGGATAATAGACAAGACTTCATTACGGCGCTCACGTCCATGATAGTTGGCCTCCATGGCTCAACTCACATGCTAGCCTAATAGTCTTCGCAAGACAGGCTTCGCACCAAATTAGGCTGACAATCAAACCACCATAGCTGGGCACTACTGGCTCTCAGCTTCTCATACAATTGCCTCCAGGTCTCCCTGAGATAGGCCTCATAAAGATAGCTCACTGGAAGCTATCGCCGGCGGTAGTACTACCGCCGCGCGGTAGGGACAAAATTCCCCACTTTTGGGTGTTTTCCTGGAGATCACCTCCAGTACTATCACTGCAGCACCTTGTACACCCCCAGACCCTGGATTCTACATGCTTTATCCACAAAGTATTCTCTGGCATGCACATCAATTCATCACCAATCTAGACCAACCTATACAGATGACTTCACACAGTATGCCTATTCCGTACTTTGATTCCGGATCTATATGCAATTTTATCGGGGATCACCACGATCGGCCCGCTGGAAACCACCTTTTCCTCACCTTTTGGTGAGTGGTTCCATGCACGTATGCAAATTGAGGACTTTTCTTGTCCAAGGAGAAAATCATTACCCTAGTAATGCATTTCGGAGCCATGAACGAGCTTTTCTGTCCAGTTGGAAAGGAGCGCCTCACTTTCCTCTTTACGGATCTTATTTTGGCTCTTGAATCTGACCACAAGATCTCCTTCCCTTAGCTAGCAAAGCTTAGCCTCAACCATCTTGCTCTCAAGAACCTCAAGGACTAAGAGAAAGAATAGTGAGAATTCATTCTCTTGAACAGCTTATATATGGAGGATACCGCCGTGCGGTAGCTACTACCGCCGTGTGATATCATAGGCGGTTGTCGCTTGGTCCAATCAACATCATGTTGTCGCTCCAAAATAGCCTCCACCTTACTGCTGTGTGGCGTCTACCTCCGCGCGTCGAGTTACCGCTAAGTGGTACTTTAACTTGAGCTATCATTGTGCGTTGTCTAACTACCGCCGCACAGTAGTCACTCAATGCTTCGCCGAAGGCGTCGAGTGATATCGCCACACGATAACATACTACCGCGCCACGATAGTCACTCAACTCTTTAAAGCGTTGAGTGGTAGCGCCAAGCGCTTGCTTACTACTGCTGTGTAGTAGATTCCCAAGCCCACAGACGATTTAATTCAAAGGCTAACACCGGCATTAACCCCACCATAGTGTGGTAACTCCCAATTATTCCTTTTTAGGATTTTTGGGGCATTGCAGTTACTATATCAGGTCAAATTATGGAAAAACCTCATTGAGAAATGGGATGACACAGATAAGCTGAGGTGTATCAATAGTACAAAAGCTATGAACTCTTTATCATGTGCATTGGATAAAACTTAATTTAAGAGAATTTGCAAATGTGCATTAGATAAATTAGATAATTTGACTCATAAAAATAACATCGTAAAAATATGAAAATAAGCAAATGAAAACGGATTTATAATGTCTTATTAATAAACTAATCAAGTGTGGAAAAGAAAAGGTCGAGTGCCAAGAATGTTTTCACTCTTTAAGCATGATAAATGGACTGAAAGAGTGCCTCTCCAAGACTTCCTCCAAAAAGGAAACTCTTAACAAAGAGAGGAAGGCCTTGGATAAGAGGCTACATACTTCTCTTAGCCATATTTAGGATGGAAAGAAGAAATTCACAAACTGGTGTGTGATGCTTGTCACGGAAAACATTGTGTTGAAGGCGAAGATCCATGACCTAAATGATGTTGTTGGGTATTGTATCCACAATAACCTAGATTTGTGTGAAGTCACCCTTTAACTAAGATGATTTAAGTTTGTATTTGATGCCATCTTTTAGTTGAGTGCTTGCAGGTTATTATTGCTAAGTGTAGACAAATGTTAGTTTATAATGAGTCACTAAATACAAGACCACGAAATGTAATCCCTCATTGTGTAATCCATGGTGTTGACTCATGTGTAACCTCTCTATTGGGATGCACATTATTTTCAAGTACTAAAGCAATGGAAGAAAGGAAGGGTTGCTGGTTTCAACTAAAAAGAAAAGAAAAATTTCTCTGAAAATTGCCTAAGCCCTTTTCTCGAGAAATGGCATGTATTTCTCGAGAAGTCTAAGTAAATTTCTCGAGAAAGCATTGTTGTTCTCGAGAAACCACAAGACTTCTCGGGAAATTATCTGAAAATATTATAAGTCCTTTTCTCGAGAAATGTCTTGTAGATTTCTCGAGAAGGCAAGTTGTTCTCGAGAAAAGCAAAGAAGTTCTTGAGATGGCCAAATCATTTCTCGAGAAAACTAAGTATTTTTCTCGAGAAATCATATTGTTCTCGAGAAATCAAAAATCATTCCTCGAGAAAGCTAAGTCCTCTTCTCGAGAAATCTGTCTTCTGTTCTAGAATTTGCGCTAAGAAAATTTCTCGAGAAGCCATATTATTTCTCGAGAAATCAAATAGTTTCTCGAGAAATAATATTGTTGAAACCGAAAATTCGATCTCTTGCGGAGTTAACCCTTGGGGAAGGGGTGATCGCACACTTACTTCTCTCCTGCAAGCCCAATAACAAAGGAAAAGATAAGGGAATTGACCCAAGGGCTCGGCGTGGAGGTCCCACCACACACCAGAAGATCTTAGAGCGCTTCCCCTCCTATACCAAGTGCTAAGCTAAGGCAACCTCAAAAAGCGCTAGAAGACTAGGGAGCAAGAAAACATGCCTTTTAAGGTGCCCCTTGGGTCCTATTTATGGATTTCTGAAAATGGCCTGCAAATAGTCAACCTCCGCTATTCCAAACGGTTATGTATAACCCAGGTTGGCCTGCCAACAACGTAACTCCACTTTTCTGAAAGGCTATGTGCAGGCCAGTGGGGACAAAATGGTAAAGAGCATCATAAATGTCTGGCCAGTAGTCCTTGATACCTCTACTCGCCTGGGGTGCCGAGTGCTCGGTGGAGCTGGCACTCACCGCCTCCCTCTGGACCTCGGAGAGTACGGGCCTGGATGGCCCTACTCTCCTACCGCTTGCCAATCTCGTCTTGGGCGAGTGCGATTCGTACCACTCTACTCACCCCCCTGAAGTTTCCGCCTCACCCGGGTGAGTTGGGGCTGCCAAGCTCCGCCCCCCCCCTCGAGTACTCGCTCGGGACTTGGACTGCTTGGTCCGGCCGGCCTGGCTCGCCGGATACGGGGTTATACATAATCTCCGCTCTTTGCGAGGTTGGAACAAGCTCGGAAAGAATCATCCAACCCCACAGGATTCAGCGAGTATGACAGGACCCTGAGGGAATCTTTTGGTGGGGTCCACCTACAGCTATATGTATACGTCTGCGTACCTGGGTGACTTGCCATTCCCTTTGCTCAAAACCTGCCGAGATGCCCATCCCCAAAGAGATCCAAGAGTGGCTTGCCTGAGCTCACGAGGTTTCCTCTGCTCGCGTTACCAACTTGGCCGCGGTTCCTCATAGCATCCCGGAGGGTGGCTTGGCAGAACTTAATCTTGCCAAGAGGGCGAAACCATTTCCCCGAGCGGCCGAGCCTATCTTTCACGACTTGAGATCTACCCTGGAGCACTGGGACGACTCCTCTACTCTGCCCGCCCCTAAGAAGGAGAAGAACATCGTCAACCTTTGCGCCGACACGGACAGAAAATGGGATGACGACGAGGCCTCCACGCCGCGAGTCAAGACCTCCCTCGGTGACTCGTAGCTCAAAACTCCAGAGAATCAACCGCGAGAAACGTCATCCCCTTTCAGGACCCTGGGACTGGACTCACAGAGGCCGGAATCGCCAGCTCGCATCCCTTCCCCACAACGACAACCTGCGGGGTCTACGAGAGGTAGCGTTGAAGCCATCCCCATGCCGGGCTTCAAACTCCTCCCACCAAGGACACATCGCCTGGGCCTAGGCAAGAATTTGAGCCTGCCCCCACCCAGTACTTTCTTGTTGGCACCGAGCTCGTCAGGTAAGCTAACTTTTAGCGGTTCTTATACCATAATTTTCCTATGGTACTCGCGTTCCGTACTGATGTTTGACTGTCTTTGCAGCTCTTCCCAGTCAGTCTGAGGCTGATGAATCTTCGGGGTCAACCCGCCACTCTCCCCTCCCTTCTCCAAGCTCGCTAGACTCCTTCCTGGGTTCTGAAGTGAGAATGCCGAGCTGACAAGGAGGGGGATCCGGCTCTTTAAGAAGCTGGTGCACGGGCTGCGCAAGGTGCATAAGGACAACGAGACACTGTAGAGAGACTACGTGCGGCTCACAGACGAGGTGAGGGGTAACCCAACAGGCAAGGTGATTTCCCCTTGGCTCCTAGACGAGATCGATGAGAGCCTCCAGATCGCCTAGAGGAACTTGGGACGGATTCGCGGGATCCTCAACTCGCGACGACCTGCAGGGAAGGAGACGCGAGGCCAGGGTAGATAGAAATGGCTCCATTACCGAGCCTACCGACACTCGCCTCCTGCCCCCTCAGCCCGCGCATATTGAACTTGTTCATTTTTCCTCCTTCTGCGTTCGATTTCTTTGAACTATATTCTCCCCTTGATCTGTAATAACTTAGAATATATATATTTTTTTATATTCCAATGCTCGCTATTCGAATATACTATTCTTTAGGTTCATCTCGACATGTGATGGGACAGGTCTCAGAACTTAGCGAGCTGGGGTTGGCGAGCTGAGTCAGGCGAGCTGGACTGACCGGTCGACGTGACCTTAGACTTCTTTTTCTATAAATAGGCCCCCTCACTAACCCTAGTT
This sequence comes from Platanthera guangdongensis, assembly GCA_039583875.1. Lineage (NCBI taxonomy): Eukaryota > Viridiplantae > Streptophyta > Magnoliopsida > Asparagales > Orchidaceae > Platanthera > Platanthera guangdongensis. The sequence goes on from CM077158.1 coordinate 87,156,017, forward strand.
CATCGCCTTTATTGCTTTTATACCCCGTCTTCTTGTCTTCTCTCCTCCCATACTTGCATTTTAACCATCCCGCGAGCATGGGTAAGACAAACCCCGACTCCGACGGCCACTCCAAATGCACCCAGCACTTCGCCGACTACTGCTTCTTTGAAGGGAATACCACTGAGGCAGAGTTCGCTGAATTCCTTACCTACTACGTGCCCCCTAGCTTTGAGGCGCGCCATCCCAGGGAGCATGAGGCCATCAACACATTCTACCCCGGTGATCTCCCCTTCACCATCTCACATTTTGTGGTGGGGTTACGCCTACCCCTCTGGCCGGAGGTATGCCAGATCCTGAAGTATTATGGCATGGTGCCCGCACAGCTCAACTCGAACGCCATTTCCATGATGGTAGCATTCGCATGCTTCCTCCGCAGGGAGCAAATAGAGTTCAACCTGACTGTCTTCACAAAACTCTTTACCTACAAGGCGACTCCAGATAGCGTCGCCTACTTCGGGGGCTCCTTCATCAAAGTTCGTGAAATCGCGAACAAGCATTACAACTGGATGACTAAGACCATCTTCATCAAGGGGGATCTCAGCAACGTCCCCTACTCACCCTAGCAAAAGGGAGAGGAGGTGTACCGGCCCCCTGCTCTGTCCGGCAACGACGCCGAGCTCCATAAATTCTTCCTCCACAAAGACTTCGAGGTCGTCTTACTTCGAAGGGGCCTCGATTAGCTCCTCCCCATCCTTCCTGGCAATGTTATTCCTCTCACTTTTTCCTCTTACCCAGCTCGTTGATCAAATAGAATTTTTCTGACAAGTTTTTTCATACAAGGGAGCGACTGATTCCCGAAAATCCGCCCTTCGTGGACTCGGGGTTATCCCCTGACCTCCTCGCACGCGAGAAGGCAGTGGAGGCGGCCTGCCGAGATGAGCTGGCCTCATCCAAGTCCTTATCCAGCAAGAAGTGGCTTGATCCTGCGGGATCCAGCTCGCCTTGCCGCCAACCGTCGCAAAAGAAGATGAAGAGGGCCGTGGTGGTCCCCCGGGCGGGGCAACAACAACAACAACAACTAAAGCACATGAGCTCGCTCGAGACCACACCGGATGGGACACCGGAGAGCTCGCAGAAGGATACCTCGGGTAAAGGGTGGGTGGGTGGGGTGGGTGTGGGGGGGGGGGGCGTGGCAAGTCCTTTGCCCCCTGCTGCTAAGAAGGCAACCCATGAGCCGAGTGCACCGAAGAGCCACCCACTCTTCAGCTTTGGGTGTTGGAGACGACAGACCCCAACATGTTGAAGATGATGAAGGGCTGCTCGCGGAAGATCCTTCTCCATCTCCAACAAAAGACCTGTGTCGCCATGGTGATCGTGTGGTGCGTCGCTACAACCTCCGCCCGCGGTGCAAGACCACATAATATTATTTAGTTGAATAATTTTAATATTATTTGAATTTATTGTGCTACTTGTTTGGAGCATTTTGTTATATCATTATGGTTTAAAAACATTAGAGTTTATATTTTTAATGTTGGCCTGCATGTAGCCAAAATATGATGTAAGCCTATATATAGGCATGTAATGTTTTCATTTGGGAGAAGTTGAATGAAAATATTGAGAACCCTAATCCTTCCTTAGAAATTCTCTCCCTCCTCCTTCTTCTAAAATTCGGCCAGCCCAAGCCTCCTCCTTCTCAGCCGCCAACCACACCACCACCCTCCTCCCTCTCTCTCTCGGCCTAGCCCCTCCCTCTCTCCAACCGACGCCACCTTTCTCTCTCCCCTAGATTTAACTTTCGGCCACCTTTTTCTCTACAACCTACCTGAGCCCCTCTACCCCATCCTAATTCGGCCGACCATTCAAAACTCAAACCCGACCAGCAGCCTTCCCCACAAAATCCGACCAGCCACCTCAAGGGGAAAACCCGACCACCCCCCTCTCTCTTGGTGGTGTTTTAGTGGACCATCGACCAAGGCGTGAAGCAACGAAGGAGGTCGAATTTCCTCTCCATCCGACGTAACTCCAGCGGAGCCGTTGAAGAGCGATCCAAGTTAAATAATCGAAATCATCCATTCCGATTTGGGTAATGAAAAATTTCTACCTTTGTTTCTTTTCCTAGATATTCTTGTGGTGGAAATTCTTGGCGTTGGATTTAGAATCGCTAAATAATCGTGGTTTCATCGATTGGATTTTGTGTTTATCTTGATCGAATTAATTTTCGAAAGGTTTGGCCAACCTCGTAACTTTTTGTTGGGAGAGATCTACCGTTTTCCGGATCGTAAATTTTGGTAGATCCTTTTGGTACAACCTTCGCTCGATCGGACCAGGTGGGTCCTTTTAGCCAGAAAGAATATTGGCTTATTGCCTCTATTCGATTCTAAACGTTTTGGCTACCCATACATTAGCATAAAAGTGATATAATTGCTTGGTGTGTGCGCTGCATGGAATTTTGTGCGAGTGTCGAATTCGAATTGTAGAGAAGTGATCGTGGTTAATCCGTAGATTTTCCGGAGTGAACGTGTAAGCCTACATCAATTTGGTATCAGAGGGAGGTTCACGTCAATTTCCCAATTGGCACCCTCCCCCTCTTGCCGTGCACGTCGACACGCACTTTTGTATTGCATGTCGTTTTGTGAAAATTATAAAAAAAAATTCCCTGGTCTGGCAATAGCGGCCTAAAATTCTTATTTTTCTGCAAAAAAATCAAAAATTTTTTTAATAGTCTTTAATTTATTTTCATTAAGAAAATAAAATAAATAATTTTTTCCCTTAAATAGTAAGCGGAAACAATTTTTCATTGTCTTTTTTTAGACCAGACAATTGTTTAGTTGCATGCGCACTAGATTAGGTACGGAGTATTCCCCGTCTTCTTCCAATATGGCGGACGAACGGGCTGAGGGTCATGGTCTCACAGCACTTGAGGAACTCCGCCAGGATTTCACTGAACAAATGATGGCTATTAGGGAGACGCTTCACGAGCTGAGATTAAGTATTGCGGCTCCCCGTAATCAACCCGCAAACCATCGCGCGGAAGAAAATATTAACCCTAACCTAAACAATAATAATGAACAAGTTCTGCGAGCACCGATGAGTTTGATATTACTAGGGCCTTCTGGGTAAAACCCCCATCATACGATGGATTGGGAGAACCCCAAGTTTTCCAAGATTTGGTTATGGAGATAGAGTGCTACTTCGAGTGGTACCATCTGAATGACGCGGATAAGGTGCGAGTGGCGAGAATGAAATTGTTGGGTACGGCTAAGATATTTTGGTTGAATGAGGAGCGACGTCTGAGAGTCGAGAATGGAGAGTTACCCATTGTTTGGGCAGACATGAAGGCCTTGCTGACAGAGCAGTGTCCTCACGTACCATCGAACACAGATATTTGATGATTTGGCTACCCTTAAGCAAGGGAATCTGTCAGTTTTTGAGTATGAGTCTACTTAAGGACATGATGGTTAGGTGTGGCATGAAAGAGATGCCCGAGGTCGCCCACTCTAGGTTTCGTAAGGGGTTAAACCCCGACATCCAGGAAAAATTACTGCGTTATGGTCACACCGACCTACACATCACTTTTAATGCTGCATTAGATATTGAGAAGCATAACGTGCATAAAAATAAGTCGCGCTCGTTTCAGAAGGGAAAGTCCATCTTAGGACCACCTCCCACTTCCACCTATAAGGATAAGGGGAAGTTCCGGTCCACCGACTCGAGCTCAATAGTTGTGACTTCTAGGAATAGTAGAAATCCAATGGGTGAGAGAGTCCCTGTAGTAAGGGTCAACAAAATGAATGCCACTTGTTTCGCTTGCGGGATTCAAGGTCGCTACGCTAGTGAGTGTCCTACTAAGCCCAAGCTCTTAGCCCTGTTAGATTCCACATGTGAGTCAGACGACTTTATTTATGAGGCAGGGGAGGAAACCGAGTCGGAAGGAGTGCCTAGCGATATGGAGGATGAATCCCATATGATGGTCATGAGGTGTATTATGGCGACTCCACGAGCGTTAGATGACTGGAATAGGACGAATAGTTTTTTTTGTTGAATTTTAAAAGAAATTGTGTAGGTTGATCATCGATAGTGGTAGATGTATGAATGTCATTTCTGAAACTGCGGTGACCCGAATGTCTTTAGTTACTGAGCCGCACCCTCACCCTATACGGTGGCATGGGTAGATAAGTCATCCCCCCCAGTGTCGAAGCGTTGTTTGGTACCTCTTACCATCAAAGCTTATTCTGAAAAGACTTGGTGTGACATCGTCCCTATGGATGCTTGTCACGTTTTATTAGGTCGTCCATGGCTGTATGATCATGATGTTACCCACTTTGATCGAGCTAACACTTATGAATTTAAATTTAATGGCAAGATAATAATTTTAAAACCCACTTCGCCTAAGGATCCTTCGGTCCCCTCTATGGATATGATTGTCCCGGTCGAAAAGAAAGCGTTAAGTCTGATAGGTAAGAAGGAACTTGGGCGTAGTACCTTTATAGATGGTGCATGTATGGGTTAGTTTGTTTGCAAATTAAGGAAGTTGCGTCATCAATTGAGAGTTTGCCACCGGCGTTGAGGAAACTCTTAGAAGAGTTTAAGGATGTGTATCCGAATGAGCTACCGTCTGAGTTACCCCCCATGTGGGACATCCAACATGGATAGATTTCATCCCGGGTTCCTCCTTGCCCAACCTCCCTCACTATCGGTTAAACCCTTTCGCACACTTAGAGTTACAAACCCAAATTTCAGATTTACTACAAAAGGGGTTCATCCGTCATATCAAGAGTCCGTGTGCCGTACCCGCCTTACTTGCTCCCAAGAAAGGCGGCTCTTGGAGGATGCGTGTGGATAGTAGAGCCATAAATAAAATTACTATTAAATATTGATTTCTCATCCCTCGCTTGGATGATTTGTTGGACATGTTAGCTGGTGTCACGATTTTCTCGAAATTGGATCTTAGGAGTGGCTACCATCAGATCCAAATTAGGGAAGGTGATGAATGGAAGAATGCCTTTAAATCTAAGGAAGGGCTCTACGAGTGGTTAGTTATGCCATTTGGGCTTTCCAATGCCCTGAGCACGTTTTCTAGGATGATAACTCACATATTCCAACCTTATATGGGACAATTCATAGTAGTGTACTTTGATGATATTCTTGTTTTTAGTACTTCTACGATCGATCATGAGTCACATTTGAAGATTATTCTTACCACGTTGAGGTCGGAGAAATTATTCGTTAATATTAAAAATTGTACCTTTCATGTGTCGTCTGTAGAGTTCCTTGGTTATATTGTGAGTTCGGAGGGCATACATGTAGACCCTAAGAAGGTCCAAGCTATTAAGGATTGGCCGGAGCCCGACAATATTCAGGATGTTCGGAGTTTTCATGGTCTAGCTACGTTTTATAGCCGATTTATTAGAGATTTTAGCAGTATCATGGCCCTCATTATAGAGTGCATGAAAAAGGGTGAATTTACATGGACGAAATCGGCCTCTAAAGTGTTTCAAGTAATTGAATCATGCATGTCAGAAGCTCCCCTTTTATGATTACCGGATTTTAATAAGGTCTTTGAGTTATCATGTGATGCGTCTGGAGTTGGTATTGGCGGTGTATTGAGTCAGGAAAGCCATCCTATTGGATACTCCAGCGAGAAACTCGCGGGGCCAAAATTGAATTATTCTAATTATGATCGAGAGTTTTACGCGGTCATTAGGTGCCTCCAACATTGGCGGCATTACTTACTTCCTAAGGAATTTGTTATTTTATCCGATCATGAGGCTTTGCGATTTATTAACTCCCAAAGTAAAGTTAGTCCAAGACATGCAAATTGGTCTCCTATCTTCAGGAGTACACATTTATAATAAAACACCTTAAGGGTACTCTCAACCGTGTAGCCAATGCCCTTGGTCGCGTATCTTTATTATTATCTACGCTAGAAGTAAAGGTGATTGGGTTCGATAGAATTAAGGATGAGTATGTTCATTATCTGGATTTCAAGGAAATCTATTTATCCACTCAAGGCAACTCGCCCACAACCATTTCTACCTTTTATATTCGTGACGGTTATTTATTCAATCATTCGAAGCTATGTATTCCACGTTCTTCCCTACGTCATTTCATCGTTTGGGAATTGCATAGCGATGGGTTAGGTGGACATTTTGGCCGTGACAAGACCATCGCATTAGTAGAAGACAAGTTTGAAAGATATTATACCTAAACACCTAGAGGGGGGGGGGTGAATAGGTGACTTGAATATTTTTAACTTTTTAAGGCAGCAATCAGATTTTATCTCAGAGTTATATCTATTTGTATACAGCAATCACACAGTAATCACAGAATATCACAGTACACAGTAGACACACAGTTTTATAGTGGTTCCCCAAGGTTTGGGTACATCCACTTTCCCCCTTCGCCTATCTAGCAGTGTACTAGATTCGGCCAAACTCCTCCACTATCTCAGAACCCAAAACAGGTTCCTACACCTCAGGCCCAAGGCCCTACAACTCAGCTTCTTCACAAAGCCTACACTCAGCCACCAAGGCCTACACTCAGCCACCAAGGCCTACACTCAGCCACAATAGGCCTACACTCAGAGATTCCAATCTCCTACACTCAGGCTCTCAAGCCCTACACTCAGCCTTTATAATTACAGGCTTACAAAACTCAGATCCCTAAGGATCCTACAAGATAAAATGAATACAAAATATATACTCAATCAACTCAGAAACAAGAGAGAAGAATTGTGAGTTTCTTGATGAGTTCTTGGAAGAACTCAGCTGAAATCAATCTGACTTGGCTTTCTTCAAACCTTCTTGAATGTAGAACTCAATAAGATTGACCTCTTCTGCAGTTGATCCTTGATCTCTGCTACTTAAGATTCAGAATAAATCTGAACCCTTCTTCTCAGTCTGGTTCCAATGACTGATTTCTTGGATGGAGCCCTCTCTCTCCAACTTCTTAGATCTTCACTTGATAGCTAGATCTTCTTTGTATTACTTGCTGTGTTGATCTTCTAATCAATCTGAACTCCTTCTTCTGTAGACAGTGTAAACCTATTTATAGGCCTTCTTCATGGTAACCGGCTGGTCCGGTTCATAACTGATTTCTGACAACACTGACAGGTGCAGTAGACCGGCTGGAATGGCAGCTGTCAAGTCATCCAGTCAGTTCTTGAAAACTCTGTAACTGTCTGAAAGTGTCGAGACTTTCTGTCTTTAAGTGTCCGACACTTATAGATCAAGTGTCGACACAAGTTGTCTAAGTGTCGACACTAGCCTACAAGGTGTCGACACAACTCCTTGTGTTGTAGATTTTATATCTCGACACTGCTTCTTCTTCATGTGTCGACACTGAAATTGAGTGTCGACACAAGTACTTGTACTTCAGTATATTGCTGAATTCTTGTAAGTGTCGACACATCTCCTTTGTGTCGACACATCTTCATGTGTTGAATCTGTTAAGTGTCGACACTTCTTCTTGGTGTCGACACATGTCTTCAGGGTTGATACTTGCTGAGTGTCGACACAGCTCCTTGTGTCGACACATTCTTCTTCTGTCGAGACTCTGGCTGAATGTCGACACAACTCCTTAGTGTCGACACTTGTACTTAGAATTTTGCTGATCTTTGCTAAGTGTCGACACAACTCCTTGTGTCGACACTTTCTTCAAGTGTTGAGTCTTCAGCTGAGTGTCGACACATTGCTCTGGGTGTCGACACTTATACTTAGTCTCTGCTGACTTTTGCTGAGTGTCGACACAGCCTCCAAGTGTCGACACTTTCTGATGTAGACACAGTTTCTCTGGGTGTCGACACAACTGCTAAGTGTCGACACTGCTTTACTGCACTTTTCTTCACTGAGTGTCGACACAGCTCCTTGTGTCGACACTTTCTGTCTGGTGTCGACTCAGCATCCCTGGTGTCGACACAATGACTCCAAGTGTCGACCCTTCTTGCCTGGGTGTCGACACAAGTCTTCTTAAGTGTCGACACTTTGCTCCTTGGTGTCGACACATGGACTTAGAAACTTTTTCTTCTTTCCTGTAAAAACTTAGCCTGCACAAGTAAACTCAAAACACATCAAATACATTTTGATGTATATCATTGAGTTGGGTGAGGCTTCTTCAAATCAGGTACATTTGAGCCAATGTACCCAACAATCTCCCCCTATTTGGAGAAGTCATAACCCTTAGTCAATGATATACACCATTCATAATAAAATTACAAAATGATGTAAAGCAGGATTATGTAATCAGGAAAGAACATCACATGTATTAAACAAACATGCATATACAGATAACATCTCAGAACAATTATGAAATAGATTTAAAACACATCATATTATTCTCACAAATTTGTAATATTCATAATACAAAAGTTTTACATAGTGTTTGAAAAACACAAGATTACAATTGTAAACTGAATAAAAGTCTATTCTATTTTTGTTCAGCCTCCTTGATCACTATCCCTTTTCCAGCTTGTACTTTGGCTTGAATAGGAGCTTCAGCAACTTCAGCATCAGCAGGCTTCTTGCCTTTCAAGTCCTTTTTCTTTTGCTCTTCTGCTTTGATCTTTTGCCTCTCAAAGTAGTGATAAGGCTTGAGAAAGTACTTGCTAGGCTCCTGTGCAGTAGGAGGTAGCTTTCCCATCTTGGCCTTTCTTCTATATTGGACTATTGCTTCTTGCCTTGACTCATGTTTCCTCCATTCAAGTTCAGAAAACCATTTGTTCCTGTCTTGCACATTATCTTTTGCAGCTTTCCAGGCAGTCAAAATAATGTTCCTAGAGGTGGGACTCCACTGCTCAAAGTCAGGTCTTTGTTCAGCTTGTTCCCTAAACCTCTTTTTAGACAATCTGGTTTCTTCTTCTTTCTACAGAGCCTCTTGCATAGCTTCAGATATTGGCTGAACAACTTTCTCTATAATGACATTGTCCTTTCCCCAAGGTGGGCTATACATGGACTGTATGTCAGCATGAACCATATCAAAATCTGGTGGAGGATAGATAACTTGAGCTACTTCAGGTTGCTCACCTCCAAGATATGCAGGGTTAATACCAGATTCTGCAACATTATCATCATCACAAAGAGGAGGATATCCAAGAGTTGCTCTGATAGAATTAGATATCCACTTAGCATGATCAGAGCTGGCCTTGACTAACACTCTCTCCCCCTTTATGACTGCTCTTTCTATGTGATCTCTTACATCATCTTTTTGAAATCTAACCTGGTTATCCAAATAATTGACTCCATCTTTAAAATAAGGTTTCAACCTCTAGAGTTTGTCAGTTATGATCTTCTGAGAGTCTTGGATGACAGTCTTAATAACAGTTATTTCTTCTTGGAATACTTTGTGAAAATCTGCTTTTGTTGTAGCTGGAGTCTGCCCTGCAGCTAGATTCTTCATCTCTGTGACTATGACATTGTGAGATGCAGTCAAATTATCATTCATCCTAATTTTATTTTCAAGTACATATCCTTGCTTGACTGCAAGTTCATCAACTTGTGCTTTTATCTTCTCCTGATGTGTAGCCAAGTACACCACTGCATTCCCTCCCTTATGGAAGCAGTCTGTCATCTCCTTCTTATTAAGATTCATTTCAAATCTTATAGATTTATATCCTGGGCCAGATCAAACTGCAATGATTTCTGCCCTTCATCCACATATTTCTCAATGGCCTGCCTGTGCTCATCAAGTTTGATTTGCATTGCAACCATTAGAGCACTATAATCAACAGTAGGTGCTGGCTGTGATATAGGCTGTGGTGCAATAGTTTGGAGAGCCTTTTTGTAACTCTGGCTCCTTCTTCTGAAAACTTAAAACTTTCTTTTCTTAGCCCTTGTTGCCTCCTCATCTTCAGAAGCTGAGGAGCTAGCAATTTCTACCCTCTCCTTAGGGCTTGGAGGGAACATCTTCTGCACTTCAGGTGCCTTCTCAGTCTCTTGCCTTACAGTTTCTTCATGAATTTGTAGTTGCTCTCCCTCAACTGGAGCATTCTCCCCCTCAGCAGCAGCACAATCCTTGTCAAAATCTGTTTGATCCAGATTTAAGAAAAGATCTTCCATGGTATACTCTTGTGGAGAATGAGCTGGAGAAACTCTGGGCTCATCTACCACTGGATCAGATACAACTTCAACTGTAACAGATGTGTCCTCCATGACAACATCTGGGACTTGACTATCAGTCTGTGGTTGCTGATAAACATCAGACAAATCAGTATCTTCTATAGGAAAAACCAAAGCATTAAGCTCAGTGATTACCTCTAGAATTGTGGTTGTAGCTTGCTCACTTTCCAGTGGAGTGGACTCTTCCACTACTAGTGGCTCCCCCTGGATTTCAGCAACATCTTGAGGAGCTGGAGACTTTACAGCAGTTCCTTCTTCATTCTCATCAGGTGTGAAGACCACTTGCTCTTCACTACCAGAGCTGCTAGTGGAAACCTGAGCCACTGGAGCAGTTTTCCTCTTCTTCTTTTGAGGTGATACTTTCTCAGGAATTATCTTCTCAGGGGTTGTCATCTCCTTAGACAACACCCTGTCCCATCTAGAGAATATCCTCATATCCATTTTCCTCATATGATTTATTTTTGTTCCAGCAGCTTGACTCATTACCTCTGGAATACTTCCAGCAAGGTATAGACTTAAGATCCTGCCCAAGTTGGGCTTCTTCAGGCTTTCCTTGATCTTCTCAAAGATCACTACAGACAAGTCAGTTTTCAGATTGAAGATTATCCTGGTCATAATGCTGAACATATGGGCAGATACCCTATCATGCCCTCCAGGTTTGCTTAAAATCACTTTGCCAACAATTTCTGACATGAATTTCCCTTGGCTGTTCATGCCTTTTCTATTGAAAACAGATCCAATTTTCATTTTAGAATCTAGTCCACACCAAGTTAGAGCTTCTCTGGTCTTTGAAGCAGTAACTTCATCTTCTTCTTTAGTTCTTGGTAACTGTAGTACTTTCCTCAAACTTTTAGGTGACACATTCACCTTTTCACCATGGACCCTGGACTTGATCTTGAATCCAGTGTCGTCTAGGGTTGCTCCATTAAGGAATTCCAGTACTTCCTTCTTCCAGATCTTTGTGGGTTCAGAAACAAGAAATTCCAACCCTGAGTCTGCAACTAGGGTTATCACGTTCTTGATCTCTGGGTCTGCATCCTCAAACGCTTGTCGCACCAGTTCGTATCCTTCATTGACGTTCTCCTCGAGCTTTGGCGCCATTAGGGTTTGAAGAATTTCAATTGAGAGAAGAGAGCTGTCGACACACAAGTTTGGTCTCGAAACTTTTGAAAGCGTGTCGACAGACAAAGGCAAAATCCTATTTATACCTTTCTAGGTTTGAAGATGAAAAGGCGGGCAGCTAACTTAAATTGTGTCGACACTGGCAATAAGTGTCGACACTGACTTATAATGTCTCGACAGTTATGTGTCGACACAAGTTTAGTCAACAGATATATGTGTCGACACTTGTTTATGTGTCGACACCACATAACTCGACATTTAGTCGAGACTTTACTTAGATAATTCTGAGTAAAACCTAAGTGTCGACACCACCTTGGATGTGTCGACACCTACTTGTCATATGTCGACACTAATTCTCTGAAGTGTCGACACCAACTTTCTAGATGTGTCTACACCTTTTCACTGAAGTGTCGACCCCTTTATTTTGTGTCGACACAGAGATCTCTGTGTGTCGACACCTTTTGACTTAGCCATTTTTATAAACTTATTCTAAGTTTATCATACCTAGTTCAATTTTAAACCTATTGAACTTAGTTTCTTCTAAGGGCTTAGTATACATATCAGCTAGTTGATTATCTATTTTTACATATTCTAGTAAAATATCTTCTTTCTCTACATGCTCCCTAAGAAAATGATATTTTATTTCAATATGTTTAGTTCTACTATGGGAAACAGGATTATGTGCAATTGATATAGCACTTGTAGAATCACAAAAGAGTGGAGTTCTACTTACCTGAATTCCATATTCCTCAAGCTGATGTTGTATCCACAGAAGTTGAGCACAGCAACTTCCTGCAGCCACATATTCTGATTCTACAGTGGAGATAGCCACACTTATTTGCTTTTTGCTACTCCATGAAATCAGTCTCCCACCTAGAAATTGACAGGTTCCAGTTGTGCTTTTTCTGTCTTCTTTGCATCCTGCAAAGTCTGCATCTGAATAACCTGTTAGTTCAAAATCCCCATTCCTAGGGTACCAGAGGCCTAGATAAGGAGTGCCCTTTAGATATCTCAATATTCTTTTGACTGCTGTCAAATGAGACTCTTTAGGGCAGGCTTGATACCTTGCATAGACATATGTAGCATACATGATATCTGGTCTACTTGCAGTCAAATATAATAGGGAGCCAACTATCCCTCTATACAAAGACTCATCTACAAGTTTCCCTGCATCATCCTTGCTAAGAGACATACTTGACCCCATAGGAGTCTTCATGGTACTGGAAGAATCCATACCATACTTCCTTATGAGTTCTAGGGTGAACTTGGACTGGCATATGGATAATCCATTCCCAGTCTGTCTTACTTGGAGACCCAAGAAGAACTTAAGTTCTCCCATACTACTCATCTCAAATTGTCCTTGCATTAGTTTTGCAAACTTTTTGCAAAGACTACTTTCAGTAGACCCAAATATTATGTCATCTACATATATTTGGACTAGTATTACTTTGCCTCTGGATTCCCTAAGGAATAGAGTCTTGTCTATTTTCCCCCTTGTGAACTTATTCTCAATGAGGAAACTAGACAGGGTTTCATACCAAGCCCTAGGGGCTTGTTTTAACCCATATAATGCTTTCCTAAGTCTATAGACATGATTAGGTAGAGTTGAATCAACAAAACCTGATGGCTGTTCCACATAGACTTCCTCTTTAAGATTACCATTTAGAAATGCTGACTTGACATCCATTTGGTAAACTTTAAATCCTTGAAAGGTTGCATAGGCCAGGAACATCCTTATGGCTTCCAGTCTGGCTACTGGAGCAAAGGTTTGATCAAAATCAATACCTTCTTCCTGCCTATATCCTTTAGCAACCAATCTTGCTTTGTTCTTAATGATGACTCCATGCTCATCCATTTTGTTCCTAAAGATCCACTTGGTTCCAATTATGTTGTGGTCTTTTGGTTTAGGAACAAGCTCCCAGACCTTGCACCTTTTGAACTGATTCAGCTCTTCTTGCATTGCCTCAATCTAATGAGGGTCTAGGATGGCTTCTTCAAACTTCTTTGGTTCAACTTGGGATAGGAAACTGGAGTAGATTGCTGCATTCAGATTTCTGCTCCTTGTTTGTACCCATTGTCTTGGATCACCAATGATTTGTTCTGCTGGATGATCTCTAAGATGCCTATTGGCTGGAGGCATCCTGACTTCAGGTTGAACTTCTTCAACTTCTTCATCTTGCTGTACTCCTTGTACTTCTTTTGCATTAGGTTCATGTAGTACTCCCCCTGGACAACAGCCACTGTCTTCTACTTGTTGTCTTACAGTAGGTTCTTCTTCTATAGTGAGCTTGTCCATCTTCTTTGTTATACCTGTGGGGCTGCAAATACTACTAGACAACTCATTGTTAATAAGTCTAGTTTCATCAAATACTACATGTACAAATTCTTCTACAACTTGAGTAGACAAGTTGTAGACTCTATAAGCCTTACTGTTGTTGTTGTACCCAACAAAAATTCCCTCTTGGGACTTGGCAGCAAACTTAGTCAAGTAAGACTTTCCATTGTTAAGTATAAAGCACTTACAACCAAAGATCCTGAAGTAGGATAGGTTTGGTTTCCTGCCTTTCACAACCTCATAGGGGGTCTTGTTGAGGCTTTTAGTTATGGTAGCCCTATTAATAACATGGCATGCAGTATTGACTGCTTCAGCCCAGAAGTATTCTGGTAGTGATGTATCACTTAATAGGGTCCTACCTGCCTCAATCAAGGTTCTATTCTTCCTCTCAGCAATGCCATTTTGCTGAGGTGTCCTTGGTGAAGAAAACTCTTGAAATATCCCAAAGTCTTCACATAGTTTTGTCATGCTATCAGACTGAAATTCAGTACCATGGTCACTTCTTATTTTGACCACTGTACTATTTAGTTCATTCTGAATTTGTTTAACAAAGCTATAGAAGACATTGGGTGTTTCAGATTTCTGTCTAAGGAAGAACACCCAGGAAAACCTTGAGTAGTCATCTACAACTACAAAGGTATAGACCTTCCTACCTAGGCTGTGAAATGGCATTGGACCAAAGAGATCCATATGCAAGAGGTATAAACACCTCACAGCATCTTTGTTTTCAATGCTTCTAAAGGTGGATCTAGTCTGCTTGCCCTTTTGACAAGCTGAGCAAATACCATCTTTAATACACTTAACTTGAGGACCATTCCTCACTAACTCTTTGCTAAAGAGTTTGCCAATTGTCTTGTAGTTTAGATGGGCTAGCCTCTTGTGCCATTTGACACAATGAGAGACTTTCTCATCAGCTACTAGACACACTGGAGAACCATTGTTCTCAACCATAATGTCTAAACAGTAGACATTTCTTTTTCTATAGCCAGTCAAAATAATCTCTTGATCATTTGACCTCCTGATATGACAACCATCTTTCACAAATGAGATGTCATATCCTACATCACTCAATTGACTTATACTAATAAGGTTATGTTTCAAACCTTTAACATAGCCCACTTGAGTAATTGTAATAAAGGAGTTAGAAATGTTACCAAAACCCTTGATGATCCCTTTTTCAGAACCACCAAAGGTGACTTTTGGACCATCCTTGATAGGTGTGTAGTCCTTTAGTAAACCCCTTGTTCCAGTCATGTGTCTGGAACATCCACTGTCCAAGTACCATATTGGGGCATGGCCACTTGGACTCACCTGCAAAACAGATTAGTGAACCTTAGAACCCAAAGAATTCTTGGGTCCTTGGTACTGGTTAGTTTGCATCCTAACAAAGCTACCTGTAGGTTTTCCAACAGGCAGTTTGCTACTCACTTTGGCACTAGCATTGTGCCAACAGTCCATTGCAAAGTGGCCTACCTTGCCACAGCACCAACACTCAAACTTATTGTACCTTTGCTTAGGTACTGTCTTTGCTGTTTTATCCACAGCTGGCTTGTTGAGTGTTGGGGCTTTGCCCTTGGACTTTGACTTGGACTGAACAGTCCTTGCAGGTCTAGTAAATCCCAGTCCAGTTTTACCTTTGTGATGAACAAATTCATCAATTAAGGGTAGAACTGACTTAGGTTTAGAAAACCTAGCAACTAAGTCTTTCTCCTTCTGAAGATTAATCTCCAGACTCTTGATTTGATCATTCTTAAATGATATAGTCCCCATCTGAATCACAGTTATGTGCTTCAGTCTGGCTATCTCATTAAGCTTTTGATCAAATAACTTCTCAAAATCAGTTGCAGCAGCTTTGAGATTAGCAATTTCCTTTGCCTGACTTTTGGCTAGGGACTTGATCTTCTTATAAGCTTACAACAGAACTTTATATTCATCTATCAACTGATGAATATCCTCTTCAGACTCAGATGCACTCTCATCATTTGATGATGATGAATCTGATTCTGTACTGGCACAAGAAATTGAACTAAAAGAATAATGTTGTACCTTACTAGGTCCTGGCTGCTCCAGGATTTTGTCACTTTCTGTCAATGCCATTAGACCTTGGCACTGACTGTCCTCTTGTTCATATATTGAGTTCATGATCTGAATGAACTCTTCTTCTTCTTCCTCAGCAAACAGTCCTATATATGCCTCAGCATCTGACTCAGTTTCTGATGAAGAAATATCTGACAGGCTCTTGTCCTTTTTGGCAACAAAAGACTTTTCCTTCTTGCCCTTGTATTGAGTCCTTTTCTTGTCACTAGACTCCTTCCTTTTTTCTGGACAATCTGCAACAACATGACCTTGTCTATTACAGCAATAGCATACTATTTTTGAAAGAGTTGCTTTGCTAGACTTAGTCTTTTTCCTGTCTTTCTTTGAAGACTTTTTATTCTGATAAAAGTCTTCCTTTCCCTGTGAAGTAGATGGCCTTGTCCTCCACTGTTTCTTCTTTAAGAACTTCTGGAAATGTCTTATGAAGGAAGCAAAGTCCTCATCACTTTCACTGCTTTCAGATTTTCTACTGACTGAATCTTCTGAGTCAGTTTCAGCAACCTTTGGAGGTGGAGTTGGTGACTTACTCCTGTACTTTCTGGGGGCTTCTGATTTGAAGGCCACTGTCCTTTCTTTGTGTTCACGTCTTGTTGATTTCTCCTCTGCTTTCCTCACCATTAACTGCATTTCATAGGACAGCAGTTTGCCAAATAGTGTTGGTGGAGGAATTTCTCCCAACTTTGCCATTTCTCTAATGGCACAGATCTTGGTGTCCCAATCTTTTGTTAGGGACCTTAGAAACTTATCATTGATTTCATAATTACTGAACTCTCTGCCATAGGACATGAACTCATTCACAATCCTGTAGAACTTCTTATAGCACTCAGTTATGCTATCAGCCTTACCTTGTCTAAAACTTTCATATTCTTGGTTTAACAAGGATTTTCTGTCTTGCCTCACTTCTTCAGAACCCTCCATATACACAATAAGAGTATCCCACATTTCTTTAGCTGTCTTACAGTGTATCAGATTCTGAAAAGTTGCATCATCTATGGCACTCACTATGATGTTCTGAGCCCTCTTATCCATAGTGGCTAGAACTATTTCATCCTTTGTCATTTCAGAGAAATCCTTAGGTGTCCTCTGATTTGCATCTAAGACTGACACCTTCATGGACACATATGGCCCTTCTTTTACTGTGATATAAATCCTAGGGTCTGAGGCTTGCATAAACAGTCTCACCCTTTCCTTCCAGATCCCAAAGAACTCTTTCCTACATATGGGTAATTTCATGGATCCCAATTCCTTGTGATTTTCAGTGGAACCCATGGTTCTTGATTTTCTTGATTCTGTAATTGACTTAGACTGAATTTGCCAACAGGATCTACTCAGACAGTTATGTCCCTTTTTGAGTAACCTGGCTCTGATACCACTTGAAAGATATTGTACCTAAACACCTAGGGGGGGTGAATAGGTGACTTGAATCTTTTTAACTTTTTAAGGCAGCAATCAGATTTTATCTCAGAGTTATATCTATTTGTATACAGCAATCACACAGCAATCACAGAATATCACATTACACAGTAGACACACAGTTTTATAGTGGTTCCCCAAGGTTTGGGTACATCCACTTTCCCCCTTCGCTTATCTAGCAGTGTACTAGATTCGGCCAAACTCCTCCACTATCTCAGAACCCAAAATAGGTTCCTACACCTCAGGCCCAAGGCCCTACAACTCAGCTTCTTCACAAAGCCTACACTCAGCCACCAAGGCCTACACTCAGCCACCAAGGCCTACACTCAGCCACAATAGGCCTACACTCAGAGATTCCAATCTCCTACACTCAGGCTCTCAAGCCCTACACTCAGCCTTTATAATTACAGGCTTACAAAACTCAGATCCCTAAGGATCCTACAAGATAAAATGAATACAAAATATATACTCAATCAACTCAGAAACAAGAGAGAAGAATTGTGAGTTTCTTGATGAGTTCTTGGAAGAACTCAGCTGAAATCAATCTGACTTGGCTTTCTTCAAAGCTTCTTGAATGTAGAACTCAATAAGATTGACCTCTTCTGCAGTTGATCCTTGATCTCTGCTACTTAAGATTCAGAATAAATCTGAACCCTTCTTCTCAGTCTGGTTCCAATGACTGATTTCTTGGATGGAGCTCTCTCTCTCCAACTTCTTAGATCTTCACTTGATAGCTAGATCTTCTTTGTATTACTTGCTGTGTTGATCTTCTAATCAATCTGAACTCCTACTTCTGTAGACAGTGTAAGCCTATTTATAGGCCTTCTTCATGGTAACCGGCTGGTCCGGTTCATAACTGATTTCTGACAACACTGACAGGTGCAGTAGACCGGCTGGAATGACAGCTGTCAAGTCATCCAGTCAGTTCTTGAAAACTCTGTAACTGTCTGAAAGTGTCGAGACTTTCTGTCTTTAAGTGTCGACACTTATAGACCAAGTGTCGACACAAGTTGTCTAAGTGTCGACACTAGCCTACAAGGTGTCGACACAACTCCTTGTGTTGTAGATTTTATATCTCGACACTGCTTCTTCTTCATGTGTCGACACTGAAATTGAGTGTCGACACAAGTACTTGTACTTCAGTATATTGCTGAATTCTTGTAAGTATCGACACATCTCCTTTGTGTCGACACATCTTCATGTGTTGAATCTGTTAAGTGTCGACACTTCTTCTTGGTGTCGACACATGTCTTCAGTGTTGATACTTGCTGAGTGTCGACACAGCTCCTTGTGTCGACACATTCTTCTTCTGTCGAGACTCTGGCTGAATGTCGACACAACTCCTTAGTGTCGACACTTGTACTTAGAATTTTGCTGATCTTTGCTAAGTGTCGACACAGCTCCTTGTGTCGACACTTTCTTCAAGTGTTGAGTCTTCAGCTGAGTGTCGACACATTGCTCTGGGTGTCGACACTTATACTTAGTCTCTGCTGACTTTTGCTGAGTGTCGACACAGCCTCCAAGTGTCGACACTTTCTGATGTAGACACAGTTTCTCTGGGTGTCGACACAACTGCTAAGTGTCGACACTGCTTTACTGCACTTTTCTTCACTGAGTGTCGACACAGCTCCTTGTGTCGACACTTTCTGTCTGGTGTCGACTCAGCATCCCTGGTGTCGACACAATGACTCCAAGTGTCGACACTGCTTGCCTGGGTGTCGACACAAGTCTTCTTAAGTGTCGACACTTTGCTCCTTGGTGTCGACGCATGGACTTAGAAACTTTTTCTTCTTTCCTGTAAAAACTTAGCCTGCACAAGTAAACTCAAAACACATCAAATACATTTTGATGTATATCATTGAGTTGGGTGAGGCTTCTTCAAATCAGGTACATTTGAACCAATGTACCCAACAAAGTTTTATTGTCCCGGTCTTAAGTCAATGGTTAGTAAAATCGTGGGAAGTTATCGAGCGTGCCAATTAGCTAAGGGTAACAAAACAAATGCGGGACTTTATAAACCTATTCCGATTCCTTCCATTCCCTGGGAAGACGTTAGTGTGGATTTTATTCTAGGCCTGCCTGTCACGTTTAGACGTCATGATTCTATTCTGGTAGTAGTAGATCGGTTTTCCAAAATGGCTTATTTTATTTCGTGTAATAAAACCAACGATGCGTCACATGTTGCAAAATTATATTTTAAGGAAGTAGTTGGACATTGGGCGTTCCAAAATCGATAGTGGCCGATAGAGATGTGAAATTTACTAGTTATTTTTGGAAGACCTTTGGAGGATTATGTGCACCAAACTTTTGTTTTCTTCGGCTTACCATCCCCAGACGGATGAGCAAACGTAAGTGGTAAACAAAAGTTTAGGTAGTTTGCTACGTTGCCTTGTGGGAGACCACAAGGGTACATGGGACTTTATCCTTCCTCATGCTCAGTTAGCGTGTAATAATTCCAAAAATAGGTCCACTGGTTTGTCTCCGAATGAGATCGTGTACGGATATAAATCACCAGTGCCACTTGACTTGATTCCGTTACCGCCATCTTATAAGTCAAGTCAATTTGCACAGGATTTTGCCTCTCATATTCATAATTTGCATGCGCACATAAATGAAACGCTAACCACACAATACACATCTTATCAAGTTCATGCTAACGTACATAAAAGAGAATCTCACTTTAAGGTTGGTGATTTAGTCTTGGTGCGTCTCGTCCCTGAACGTATGCCTTCGGGCACTATAAAAAAGTTGGCGAATCGGCGAGCTGGACCTTTTCGGATCTTAAAGAAATTAGGAGAAAATGCATATCTTTTGGAGTTACCCACTGATTGGGGTATTTCTACTATTTTTAATGTTTCTGATTTAACGTCATATGTTTCTCCGCCACTTGAATTATCTAACTGTCCGTTTAGCTCCACTACATTTTCTAATGGGTTGGGGGTGAGCTTGTGTCTAGATCGCTCTCTCCATCGGTCTCCAATGGAGGTACGTTGGTTGTTGATGAAGACTTGCGTCGCCATGGTGATCGTGTGGAGCATCTCTACAACCTCCGCTCGCGGCGCAAGACCACATAATATTATTTTGTTGAATAATTTTCATATTATTTGAATTTATTGTGCTATTTGTTTGGAGCATTTTATTATTTCATTATGGTTTAAAAACATTAGAGTTTATATTTTTAATGTTGGGCTGCATGTAGCCAAAGTGTGATGTAAGCCTATATATAGGCATGTAATGTTTTCATTTGGGACAAGTTGAATGAAAATATTGAGAACCCTAATCCTTCCTAAGAAATTCTCTCCCTCCTTCTTCTAAAATTCGGCCAGCCCTAGCCTCCTCCTTCTTAGCCGCCAACCACACCACCACCGTCCTCCCTCTCTCTCTCTCGGCCTAGCCCCTCCCACTCTCCAACCACCGCCACCTTTTCTCTCTCCCCTAGATTTAATTTTCGACCACCTTTTTCTCTACAACCTACACGAGCCCCTCTACCCCATCCTAATCCGGTCGGCCATTCAAAACTCAAACCCGACCAGCAGCCTTCCACACAAAATCTGACCAGCCACCTCAAGGGGAAAATCCGACCACCCCCTCTCCCTTGGTGGTGTTTTCGTGGACCATCGACCAAGGTGTGAAGCGATGAAGCAGGACGAATTTCCTCTCCATCCGGCGTAACTCCGGCGGAGCCGTTGAAGAGCGTTCCAAGTTAAATAATCGGAATCATCCATTCCGATTTGGGTAACGAAAAATTCCTACCTTTGTGTGTTTCTTTTCCTAGATATTCTTGTGGTGGAAATTCTTGGCGTTGGATTTAGAATCGCTAAATAATCGTGGTTTATTCGATTGGTTTTTGTGTTTATCTTGATCGAATTAATTTTCGAAAGGTTTGGCGAACCTCATAACCTTTATTGGGAAAGATCTACCGTTTTCCGGATCGTAAATTTTGGTAGATCTCTTTTGGTACAACCTTCGCTCGATCGGACCGGGTGGGTCCGTTTAGCCAGAAAGAATGTTGGGTTATCGACTCTATTCGATCCTAAACGGTTTGGCTACCCGTACGTTAGCATAAAAGTGATATAATTGCTTGGTGTGTGCGCTGCGTGGAATTTTGTGCGAGTGCCGAATTTGAATCGTCGAGAAGCGATCGTGGTTAATCCGTAGATTTTCCGGAGTCAACGTGTAGGCCTACATTAGCAGGGGATGGTGGAAAGACTCGGCCGGCGAGCCTATAGTTCAATGGGACGAGCTTGCTCACTGAGTCTCCATCTCCACCGTCCACCCTTCCTGGACTGACCGCCAACTCCCCACCGGCCATGCCTGCGCGCTCGGCTTCGGCCTCTATGGGTGCAAGAATGCCGAGGCCTACAAGGGCATGGCCCTACGCCAACTTGGCCATGAGGGCATGTAAGCCCATATGCGGGCCCTAGAGCTGCACCATATGATGGTCTACCGCGGCTTCGGCCTCAGCCACCTCTTAGAAAAGGCCGAGCAGAAGCGTGACGTCGCCCAAGACAATGTTGCCGACCTAGCGAGGCAACTTGGCATCGCCGAGGACCTACTCTCCAAAGCTGTCGACGAGCTAGTACGTACCGGTTGTTTCCATCTCTTTTCACTTAGGATTTTCCTGCCTGTACTGTTATAAGTTTGTTTACCATTTTGTTTTGTAGGATGCCAAGGCCGCTGGTGAGTTGCGGGCACGTACCGTCGTGCTGGAAGAAGAAATTCCTAGCTGCGTGCTCGCACCGCCGAGCTGGAGGCTCGCGTTGCCGGGCTGGAAGAGTAGAATGGGGTGTTGAAGGAGAAGAACAAAGGACTTCATGGAGAGATACTCTGCCAGGAGGAACTCCTCTTGCCCCTGAGCAGCAGCGAGCCCCCCTCACTGTACAAGAGGCCGAGGATCTTTGTCGAGGCCAAGGTCACTGAACGACTGCGGGTCAACTCTATCGAGTCCGCCGAATGCACCCTGCAAATCATGAAGGATGCGAGGTTGCTGGTGGAGGGCTGCGAGGTGATCACGGCCTGGGACCTCATGTCGAGCCTGTTCCTGTCCACGCCGCCCATCGAGAAGGAGGACAGCTTCGACCCACTCTTCGGGAAGGTCTTCAAAGATGATCTATCCGGAGGAGTGGGTGAAGACTGCAAGTCTGAGGGGAGGCGAGAGCTGACCCGCACCTTATTTCCACTTTTTTGTATAATTCTCCCCCTCCCTTTTGTAACCTCGCCTAAGCGAGTTTCCTTTTTGTAATAAAAATATAATTAATACAAAACAAATTTTTCTATCTTCTTTTTATTGAACCTTATTATTGTGTTGTTTTCTCCTGCGAGCTTTCCGCTTGAGTGATCTCGCAATGATAAAGCTCGCTGTTTGAATGGACGTTAGGACTCATACCCGTGAATAGACCCTGAGAGCTCGTCCACCCTAGGCAATCTGGAGGTGAACCACTCGGCGCATTGGGCTCGCCACCTGCCAGTTCGTACAGGCCTTTCTCGTCATTGTCAAACAAAAACCAAAAAATTTCACAAGTAAAACCTAAAGGGGGTGAAATACACCGCCAAAGTTCGCCCTCTTTGCTGGATTCCGAGGATTCGACTCGCCATCCCTCTGCCGAGCTGAGCCTGCGAGCCCCGACTCGCTTGTGCAGACTCTCATGCCATTGCGAGTCACTCGCCGCGCTGGGCTCGCCACCTCCCAGTTCGTACAGGCCTTTCTTGCCATTGTCAAACAAAAACCAGAAAATTTCATAAGTAAAGCCTGAATGGGGTGGAATGCACCGCCGAAGTTTGCCCTCTTTGTCAGATATCAAGGACTCAGTTCGCCATCCCTCTGCCAAGCTGGGCCCGCGAGCCCCAACTCGCTTGTGAGGAATTTTTCCCCCTATACTTTGGGAAGGACAAACTTTTCAAGTAACATATAGGGAGGGTAGGATGCTCTCGAGTGACATCCAGCCCTGCCAGCTAGGTGAGAGCTTGGCAGCTGGATCTACTTGGGGTCTGGGTAGATGCTGTCGAGTGACATCCAGCCCTGCCAGCTTGGTGAGAGCCTAACAGCGGGATCTGCTCGGGGTCTGAGTAGACAATCTCGAGTGACATCCAACCCTGCCAGCTAGGTGAGAGCCTAGCAGTAGGATCTGCTCGCGGTCTGTGTAGACGCTCTCGAGTGACATCCAGCCCTGCCAGCTAGGTGAGAGACTGGTAGCAGGATCTGCTCTGGGTCTAGGTAGACACTCTCGAGCGACATCCAGCCCTGCCAGATAGGTAAGAGCCTAACATCGTGATCTGCTCGGGGTCTTGGTAGGTTCTCTCGAGTGACATCCAGCCCTGCCAGCTAGGTGAGAGCCTGGCATTGGGATCTTCTCGGGGTCTGGGTAGACACTCTCGAGTGACATCCATCCCTGCCAGCTAGGTGAGAGCCTGGCAGCGGGATCTTCTCAGGGTCTGGGTAGACACTCTCGAGTGACATCCTACCCTGCCAGCTAGGTGAGATCCTGGCAGCAGGATCTACTCGAGGTTCGGGTAGACGCTCTCGAGTGGTATCCAACCCTACCAACTAGGTGAGAGCCTGGCAACAGGATCTGCTCAGGGTCTTGGTAGATGCTCTCAAGTGACATCCAGCCCTACCAGCTAGGTGAGATCCTGGCAGCGGTATCTGCTCGTGGTCTGGGTAGACGCTCTCGAGTGACATCTAGCCCTGCCAGCTAGGTGAGAGCCTAGCATCAGGATCTGATTGGGGTCTGGGTCGACTCTCTCGAGGGACATCCAGCCCTACCAGCTAGGTGATAGCCTGGAAACGGGATCTGCTCGGAATTTGGGTAAACTCTCTCGAGTGACATCCAGCCCTGTCAGCTAGGTGAGAGCCTGGCAGCGGGATCTGCTCGGGGTCTGGGTAGACTCCCTCGAGTGACATCCATCCCTACCAGCTAGGTCAGAGCCTGACAGCAGGATCTGCTCGGGGTCTGGGTAGACTCTCTCGATTGACATCTAGCCCTGCCAGCTAAGTGAGAGTCTGGCAGTGAGATCTGCTTGGGGTCTACCAAATGAACACTTCACCCATTCACATGAATCAATGTCTCAAGGGTAAAAACATTTCAAGTCATCACTGCTCCAGGTGAGACTTAGGGTCTCGCCCTCCACATTCCGGAGGCGATACCATCCTGATTTAAATGTTTCTTTCACAATGTACGGACCCTCCCAGTTGGGGTTGAGCTTCCCCACAGCAGCCAATCTTCCCACTGTATCCACATTTTTCAGGACCAAGTCCCCTTCTGTGAACTGTTTGACCCTGACATGCTTGTCAAAGTACATAGACATTCTTCTCTTCACTTCTTCCTGTCGGATGGCCGAGAGGTCACGCAGCTCCTCCGCCATGTCCAGGGAGAGCCGCAACTCCTCCTCATTCTTGGCTCTCCACTCCTCCCTACCTTCTTGGGCCTCCGCCACCCGAGGTGTTTGGACTTTTAATTATACCGGGAGTACTGCCTCATATCCATGGGAGAGCATAAAGGGGATTTCCCCTGTGGCTGTGTTGGGGGTGGTCCTCAGAGCCTAGAGGACCGAGGGAAGCTGCTCCACCTAGCTCCCCTTCAAGTATTCAACTTTTATTCAGGAGGTTCACTATGATTTTGTTTGCCGCCTCCACCTTCCCATTGCTTCTTAGGTGATGGGCCGAGGTAAATCTGAGGTCGATCCCGGGCTGCCCGCAGAAGCTGATGAACTCGACACCGACGAACTAAGGCCCGTTGTACGTGACAATGGCATGCAGTAACCAATGGCGGCAGATGATCTCCCCCCGGACAAAATTCCTGATAACCTGGGAGATCACCTTGGCCAGCGCCTTCACCTCCAACCCCTTAGAGAAATAATCTATCATTATAAGTAAGAACCTCCTCTGCCCGCTGGCCTAAGGGAAAGGCCCTACCAAGTCTATTTCCCAGATGGAGAAGTGCAGGGGTCGTAATACTTCTGAGGTGCTGGGCTAGTTGTAATTGGAGGGCGCAAACAACTGGCATTTTTGGCACTTCTTCGTGAATTCTGCAGCGTCGTAGCCCAAAGTATGACAGAAATACCCTTGCCTAACAATTCTTCCTTCTAGGGTCCAACTCCCGCAGTGACTCCCACACTCCCCAGAGTGAACTTCTTCCAAGATCCTCTGCACCTCTCTCTCGGCCACGCAACGGGCTAACAACCCCGAGAGAGTCTTCTAATACAATTGCCCGTCTCAGAGGAGATAGTATGCCGACTTGTATTTGAACTTCTTTTGGTCCATCCCCTCTGGATACTCCCCTATAGAAAGGAAGATTGTGAATGGGTCCATCCACGAGTGGTGCTGATCCACCTCCATCAGCTCTCCCTCTTCAATGGAAGGGCGGAACAGATCGGTGATGGTACCCCCCCCCCCCCAAACCGGGGACCATGCTTTGCCAGTTGATCAACTTGCTCATTCTCCTCCCTGGCACATGTCGGATGGAGTAAGTCTGAAACGTGCCGATGACCCCCTTCACCTTTACTAAATATAGATGGAGGGTAGACTCCCTCGCTTCAAACTCCCCATTGATCTGGGAAGCCACCACCATGGAGTCGGTCAGGACCTCCACGTCAAGCACCCCCAGCTCCCTGGCCAGGCGTAATACTACAATTACGGCCTCATATTCGTCCTGGTTGTTAGTGATGGGAAAGTTCACCACCACCGTTTGTTCGATTCTTGTTCCTTGGGGGATTTCTAAGATCACACCCACTCCCAGGGAATGCCTTCCCCAAGCTCCGTCTACCTTCACCCTCCAAGGAACTAGGCGAGTGAGCTCTTCCTCCGCCACTTCCACCACAAAGTCAGCCAGGAAGTCGGTCATCGCTTGGGCCTAGATTAAGAGGTGGGGGACGAAGGAGATATCAAACTCGCTCAACCCTATCGACCACTTAGCCAACGTACCTGAATGCTCCACCCACTCGAAGATGTTACGGAGGGGGTGGTAAGTCACCAATCGGATTGAGTGTGCCTGGAAGTAGGGCCGGAGCCTCTGAGCCAAGATGAGTAGAGCCAAGGATAGCTTCTCTAAGATGGGATAATGAAGTTTTGCCTTCCTCAGGACCCAACTCACATAGTATATGGGGAGCTCTTCTTTCCCTCTTCTCGAACCAGGACGAAGCTCAGGGCCTCTGCTCTGACCCCGAGATATAAAGGTAGGTCCTACCCCCCTTCGACCCTTGGAGCAGGGGATCCTGAGTCAACAACCTCTTCAAGGCCTGGAACCCCTCCTCACATTCCCCAGTCCACTCGAACTTCTGACACCCCCCTCCCCCTCAATGTTTTGAAGAAGGGGGAGCACTTCTCTCCGGTCCGGGACAGAAACCTGCTCAACCCTGACAGTTTTCCTGTCAGCCGCTGCACCTCCTTGGCATTCCGAGGCAACCCCAACTCCATGATTGCCTTAACCTTGTCTAAATTTGGCTCCACCCCCGTGGGGGTGAGAAGGTGGCCCAAGAACTTGCCCATGCTGGCCCTGAAGACACACTTTAAGTGTTTCAGCCTCATCTTATATTGGCGTACGGTGGTGAAGGTTTCCTCCAGGTCCCGGAGGTGAGAGTCCACGTCCCGACTCTTAATCATAAGGTCATCTACATACACCTGCAGGTTCCTTCCCTTTTGCTCTCGAAAGACCCTGTCCATCATTTTTTGGTATGTCTCCCCTGCATTCTTCGGCCCAAAGGGCATCATTTTGTAGTAGTAGCACCCATTCCCCATGATGAAGGAGAAATCTTTGATGTCGGGGGGGGGGGGGGGTGCATCCTGATCTGGTGGTAACCTAAAAATGCATCTAGAAAACTCATTACAGAAAAACCAATGGCTGAGTCAACCACCGCGTCGATCCGATGCAAAAGATAACAGTCCATAGGACATAATTTATTAAGTAAAGAAAAATAGACACAGATACGCCTCCGGCCGTCTCCTTTTTTAACCATAAATACATTGGAGACCCAACCAGGGTATTGTATTTCGGATACAAAGTCGGCCTTGAGGAGTTTGGCCACCTTCTCCCTGATGGGCTCGGCCAACTTGTCCCCAACAGACCTCTTCTTCTGCTGGATGGGGCGGGCTTCCGGATTCAGGTTGAGGCGATCACAGGCAAAGTCCTCATCGATCCCTGGCATCTCCGCTATGCTCCAGGCGAAGATGTCAACGTTCCTTTGGATGCACGCCAGCATCCTCTCCTGATCCTTCGGGGTCAGCCCCCTGCTGATGCGAACATTCGCCACCCTGCCTCCCTGGGTAAGAACTTCCATCTCTATGACCTATTCTGCATCCTCCAGCCTGGACTGCTCACCCCATTCCCCAACATCCCTCTCCTCCGGGACAAGATCCTCCTCAGCTTCCACCTCCTCTTCCACGACCATCACCTCGGCCGGCTGCTCCTGCTCTCCTCCTGCCACCTCAACCTCGGTGCGGCTCTCCACCTCCGTCTCCTCTCTACCGGCCTCCTGCTCTGCCTCCTCCATCCTCCATTCGATCTCATCGGCTCCCTCCTGCCAAGCAATGGAGTTCACGGTGGTGTTGTAGCATTCCCCGGCCACCTTGGGGTCACCCCGGACCTGGATCCCCTCAGCGCTGAACTTCAAGCACTGATGGAAGGATGAGAGGATGCAACAGAAGGCGCTGACGAGGGGCCTTCCGAAGATAGCGTTGTAGCTGCTGACGGCATCCACGATGACAAACCTGCAGTTTTGGGACTGCCCCCTCCCCCCAGAGTAACATGGAGTCCGAGTCCACCTTCCACCTCTTTCCTCTCCCCCGAAAATCCAAACAGGGGCCCATCCAAGACCAGCACCCTCTTCGCCTCCACC
This sequence comes from Platanthera guangdongensis, assembly GCA_039583875.1. Classification (NCBI taxonomy): domain Eukaryota; kingdom Viridiplantae; phylum Streptophyta; class Magnoliopsida; order Asparagales; family Orchidaceae; genus Platanthera; species Platanthera guangdongensis. Next base: position 87,183,908 of record CM077158.1, read on the forward strand.
TTCATCGCGTCAAACGCTTTCTTAAAGATGACGTTGACCGAACTCCCGTTGTCAATGAGGATCAAAAGATAGTGAAATTCTCGATGACTGTCTGGATGACCAGTGCATCGCAAAAGGGATTCTCATGATTCGACACATCCTTCCCCGAGAAGGTAATATTCTCCTCTAGGGGCAGGGTCTGGGACATGGAGCCAATGCTCCTTCGATATAAGGTGTGGAGGCTCGCCTTCCGGGAAGCCTCTATCCCCACCTCCATGGATTACTCTGATCCCTCCCGGGTTCCAACATCCGCCCGGTCTTCGCACCTATCCTCCTCTGCCCGAGGCAGGACCTCCTCGATCCGTACTTCCTGGCATCCGTGCTGTTGTTGCTGCTCCCTATTTCCTCTTATCTCGAGGAACTCCGGGCACGTGGCTGTAGCGTTCCCATCCTCCTAGTGAAAGTCAAAGTAGGGTACTCCACCATAACTTCTCTTCTCCTTCTCCATGCGACTCTCCTCCTCTCCCCCAGGGCTACAACCATAGCCTGATTTTGATCGTGGAGGCGAGGTCTCTGCCCCTGTCTCCAACCCAGAGGGTGGAACTGACCTTGGCCTCCCTAACGGTTGTATCCTCCATGGAAACCTCTCAGCGGCCCCTAGTCCTTCCACTCTGGCCTCCAACCTAGCCGACGGTCCGACTCTTGACGCCCCCACCTAGGCTGTTGTTGTTGTCGTTGTTACCTCTACCGGGGTTCAGCTCTCCTCTCCTCCCGACCTATGCCACCTCTTGGCTCCTCATCCTCTGTGGCCTACCTGGCCACCTTCCGAGCAAACTCCGGATTCGATGCCTCCTCGTCGACTTCTCTTGATGCCCTCTCCATCAACTCCTCGTAGGAAAGGGGTGGCACCCTCTTCAGATCCATTCTGAAGAAACCCTGTTGCAGCCCCAGGGTGAAGGCCATCATCAAGGTGTGCCCTGACATCTCCTGGACCCGGGTAAATTCCTCCTGGAAACAGTCAATGTAACTCCCCAAGGTCTCGTTTACCCCCTGCTTGATGTGGAATAGGGACTCCGACTCCTTCTTCCTTCTCTTAGAGGTGGTGAATCTCAGCATGAACCCCCTACGCAGGTCCTCGAAGTAGTAGATGGAGTTGGCCGGTAGCTGGTGGAACCAATCTCTCGCCTTCTCCTTGAGTGTGATGGCGAAGAGTCTGCACTTGAACCCATCTGACATCTGTCGGATCGAGATCACGTCCTCAATCTACTAGACGTGATGGACCGAGTCGCCCTACCCGGTGTAGTAGGACATCTCTAGCTCCCTGAACCCCTCTAGAACTGGGGCTGAGGAGACCAACTCGCTGAAGGGGCTGCTTCCCCCTGCTGGTGAGTCCCCACATCTCGCCGAAACGACCTCCACTCACCGATCTGGGGAACAGCACTCGCCCGGGAATGTCCCGCTCCCTCGCTTCCTCTACAACCTTCTTCCCAGCTCGCCTGTTGGGTGCGTCCTCACCGAGGGCTGGGACCGCGAGTACAGGAGTTGCTAGAGTCGAGCACTCGGCATGCACGCAGAGTACGAACCTGACAAGGTCGGGCACCTCCTGCCTGAATTCTTCAAACATCCCCACCATGGCGAGAGGGGGAGGGGGTGACGAGTCGTACATGTCTGAGCCTTGCCCTGATCCTCCCATCATCGAGCTCGCCGAAGTTTTTTTGTGCTGACCACTCTCCAAGCTCACCACACCAAAATGTTGAAACCGAAAATTCGGTCTCTTGTGGAGTTCACCCTTAGGGAAGGGGTGATCGCACACCTACTTCTCTCCTGCAAGCCCAATAATAAAGGAAAAGAGAAGGGAACTGACCCAAGGGCTCGACGTGGAGGTCCCACCACACACACGGAAGATCTTAGAGTACTTTCCCTCCTTAGCCAAGTGCCGAGCTAATGCAACCTCAAAATACGCTAGAAGACTGGGGAGCAAGAAAGCATCCCTTTTGAGGTGCCCTTTCGGTCCTATTTATAGATTTCTGAAAATGGCATGCAAATAGCCAATCTCCGCTGTTCCAAACGGCTATATGCAACCCAAGTTGGCCTGCCAACAACGTAACTCCGTTGTTCTGAAAGGCTATGGGCAGGCCAGTGGGGAAAAAATGGTAAAGAGCATCATAAATGTCTGGCGAGTAGTCCCTGAGACCTCTACTCGCTTGGGGCGGCAAGTGCTCGGTGGAGCTGGCAATCGCCGCCTCCCCCTGGACCTCGGCGAGCATCGACCCGGCTGGCCCTACTCGCCTACCGCTTGCCGAGCTCGGCTGGGGGGAGTGCGTGTCCTACCACTCCACTCTCCCACCTGAAGGTTCCTCCTCACCTGGGCGAATTGGGGGCTGCCGAGCTACATCCTCCCTCGGGTACTCGCCCAGGACTTGGACTGCTTGGTCCTACCGGCCTGGCTCCTGACGATCCTACAAGCCAGATACGGGGTTGTACAATTATCCTTCTCGAGAAATTAGTAGTTTACTTCACAGAAAATTTTCTTCAAGTTTTTTCTCGAGAAGCCAAGTCTTTTTCTCAAGTAAGCTATTCATTTCTCAAGAAATCTACTTCTTCTTGAGAAATGAACTTATAGATTTTTCATTTTAAATTGTCAGACGGGATTTCAAATTAGCCTAAGTTTAGTATGATTGATCTTTACTTAATCACGTGGATCATTCCTTAATGACATTTCACCGTTGGACGATGATCTATATAAAGTCATTTCAAGGATTCGCTAATCACAAGAAGAATAATTTACAAGAAGAATCATTGACAGCAATCAGAATCGTACTTTCCAAAATTCGGGAGAAGCCGCACATCTTCATCGCCATTCTTCTCTGTCGCTCTCTCTCGATCCAGCGATTCAAAGCAAGACAAGATTCGACAGATCCAAGATCAATAGATTCTTCAACATCTATTTGATTATATCGGATCCAAAGTTTTCAGATCTTCATTTTCCCGGTTTTCTTCCTCAACCTTCTTCATCAAGTTTTTCAAGTTTCAAGAAGGAAGATTCCTGAAGAATTCAGATCTGGAAGAGCAAAACATTTTTATTATTGTTGTAAATTGTTTTTATATTTGTAGGAGCTTTCTGTGCGAGTCTGTAGGAGTTTATCTCCGAGTTTATAGATCATTAGTGGATCGAGCTTGTAGATCCAGGTTTTGGATCGAGTTTGTAGATCCGGTTGTGGATCGAGATTGTAGGAGAGTTTGTTCTCCGAGGTGTAGGAGCGTTGCTCCAAGGTGTAAGATTGTGATAATCTGAGAAAGGTGAAGTAGCCGAATCGTACCCTTCATGGTAGATAGGCGTGGCGGGACACTGGACGTACCCAATACGGGGAACCACTATAAAAATCTCTGTGTTTGTGTGCTTGTCTTTGAGATAATTTTTATTTCGCAAAAAGACGCAAACATCACCTATTCACCCCCCTCTAGGTGATTTAGGTAGACTCTAGATGTTTTCAACTGGTATCAGAGTGAGGTTGGTCAATAAGGTTAACACCTTGATCAAGATCCCTGATCTAGCATTCAGAGATTACGCACTTTCACCATGGAAAGAAGCAAAGACATTTCATCCATGAAGCTACTAGTATGCACAAAGGAAAACTTTCCCATATGGAAAGAATGAGTTCGGTTCTACATGGAAGCTGCAGATCCGAGGATTTTCCAGATAGTGGTAGTAGGACCTCACATTCCTACTCAGGCATCAACAACAAATCCTGCGATCATGATTCCCAAAAATATAATGGATCTCACCAAGGATGAGATTGCCTTAGTCTCCCTTGACAAGTAGGCTAAGAATATCATAGCAAGTGCAGTGGATGATTCAATGCTCCAGAACTTATTCCACTGTAAATCTGAAAAAGAGATGTGGGACTGTCTTGTTGTCCTTATGGAAGGTACTGAAGAAGTGAGAGACGATCATAGATCGTTGTTGAACCAGGAGTACGAAGCCTTCAAGCAAGGTGTCGATGACTCCATAGCTGACAGTTTTGAGAAGTTATTCAAGATAGTGAACGGTCTCAGGAACTACTTTGTGTCTTCACTAATGGTGAACTAAACGACAAATTTCTCAGATACTTGACAAAGGTCTGGGACACAAAAGTCGTTGCCATAAGAGAATTCAGGAAGCTGTCGGAGATAGACCCGCAGAACCTATTCGGAAAGCTGCTCTCCTACGAGCTACAAATGAACACTCGTAAGAAGGAGGAGTAGAACAACAGAACTTCTAGCAGAGAAAAGTCTGGGATTTCAAATTAACCTAAGTTTAGTATGATTGATCTTTCCTTAATCACGTGGATCATTCCTTAATGAAGTTTGATTGTTGGACGATGATCTATATAAAGTCATTTCAAGGATTTGCTAATCACAAGAAGAATAATTTATAAGAAGAATCATTGACACCAATCAAAATCATACTTTCCAAAATTCGGGAGAAGCCGCACATCTTCATCGCCATTCTTCTCTGTCACTCTCTCTCGATCCAGCGATTCAAAGCAAGACAAGATTCAACAGATCAAAGATCAATAGATTCTTCAACATCTATTTGATTCTGTCAGATCCAAAGTTTTCAGATCCTCATTTTCCCGGTTTTCTTCCTCAACCTTCTTCATCATGTTTTTCAAGTTTCAAGAAGGAAGATTCCTGAAGAATTCAGATCTGAAAGAGTAAAACATTTTTATTATTGTTGTAAATTGTTTTTATATTTGTAGGAGCTTTGTCTCCGAGTCTGTAGGAGTTTATCTCCGAGTTTATAGATCGTTAGTGGATCGACCTTGTAGATCCGAGTTTTGGATCGAGTTTGTAGATCCGGTTGTGGATCGAGATTTTGTGTAACACCCCCATCCGTCGCATGGCATATAACAGAAGGTCCAGCTAGAACCCGACGCCATATACCACATACAGTCGGAAGGGTTACCAAATGAATATTCAAACTAATCAATTAAGATTACACGTCCTACATAGAGCATTCTAGTGGAAGCTTTTAAATTTGAAAGAACCCAAATCTTGAATCCAATAAATATGAATGTCCACGACCACAACCACAGGAATGAAACCCAAATACACTGAAAAGGTACATGGCCTTATGGCCTTACATATGTTCACTTTAAGAAAACATGTCTTACATACATTGGCTCGCAGGCCGGCCACACATGATAAAAGTAAAAAATAACTATTCTACGGCCTTCTAGGGCCAGCACAGCAACATGGGCTCCAACCCGCTATTTGGTACTCGGCTCCGCAGCACCTGCAAGCACAATTCCACCGCACAGTGGCAAACAAAGTAACGGTCAGCCAAAAGCCGACCAAATTATAACGACCCCGTCCCTTACTCGGGACGGCGGTGCTCTTTCCCTGCAATCATTAGCCCAATAAAATAATAAAGCGCACTATACTACGCCACAGGTGTAGGTTCGCACGACCAAACACCCCGTGCACTCAGGGCACATTAACGGTGAGTCCTGACATATCAGTGTCTACACCACCATCCCAAAGATGGCAACCAAGTGAGCATTTTAGCCTTTCTGACCCTGTCTAGTCTAAGGCTCCCGACTATGCCAACGGCTAGTCCCCTTTTCGGGTCTCTCGCACCGAACCACATAGCCGAGGTCCAATTCCACTTATCCGTTGCTCAACCGCATAGTTCACATTAAGACGTACGCACAAGCCAAGCTTCTCTCGGATCCCAAAATTTTCCAAACAATCTCATAACCCAGTTATGATCAAGGCCGGTTCCCAGACCGCCAAGTTAGCAGAACACGTTTCCGCTCAGTTTTCCGGGTGATCCTTGGAGCTAACCTCCAAGGATCCCTGCTGCAATCTACCGCATAGAAACCCGAAAAACCCAAAGCATGGAGTCTTCTCCAGCAAAACATATCGAATGCAACATCACCGATCCAGACAATACACGCCCGGGTAGGCTTGACACACAATGTCTATGTCCGTACTTACGATTCCGGGCTCTATATGCAACACAAGGGGGGCTATTCACATCAACCCCAAGGAACACCACGCACTCACCGCACACTCGCGAGAGCGGGATTCCCTATGCAGAAAGAAAGAGCTTCACATGCTCAAGTTGAGAATCGTTACCCTTGTAGTCCGTTTTGGCGCCATGGAAAAACTACACGGACAGAACTCTTCGCAACGAACTTTCCTCCACGGATCCGCTCTCAGATTTCAAAACGGTGCTCCGATACTCCGCCGGCGGCCGGAAACCTCCTCCTTCTTCCTCTTCTCTCTAACACCTTGGAAAGAGAAAGCCTTGGAGAGAAATGAGGGATTAACTCCCCTATTCCCTGCCTTAATAGAGCAGGGAACCATCTAGGCCGTTGGATCTTAATTAAAGAAAATGAACGGCTCAGATCCGTTCAAAAATCTCAAGACCTGGGCCGAACAAGGCTTGGCACACGGCCGTGTCCCAGGCCGTGTGCCTCGATCCAGGTACGATCGCCGAACTGAGAAAAGACACACGGGCAAAGACACGCCCGTGTCTCACCTGACACGCCCGTGTAGGGTCTCTCGACACGCCCATGTCTGGGGGCGTGTCACGCATAACCGCCACGCCAACAGACACGACCCAACTGCACACGGGTACTAACACGGGTAGGCACACGCCCGTGTCCAATGACACGCTTGTGTCATGAAAACGTGTTCCTGGCCGTGTCCTTCTCGGGATGAAAACGGCAAAAAAAATCACCAGCCAGACACGGCCTTGGACACGCCCGTGTCCTTGGCCGTGTACCCCTATACAGGCACCAAAACCCCCTTTTTCGCGACCGACTCAAATACAATTTTCGGGGCGTTACAAATCTCCCCCACTTAATGAATTTCGTCCCGAAATTAAGTAAAGGTACACGAATCTAAATGATACCTGAGTGGAATAACTCGGGGTATTCCTCCAACATAGCTTGCTCTCGCTCCCAAGAAAGCTCCTCACGTCCGCAATTGTCCCAACGGACTTTAACCATTCGGACCTCCTTGTTGCGGAGTTGTTTGACTGCAACATCTTCAATACGTACTGGTTTGACCCTTGTGGTCAACTCATAATCAACTGGTACTTGATTATCCGCAACGATCTGTGAAGGCTCTTGCACCGCCTTACGCAACACTGACACGTGGAACACGTCATGCAGCCCACTCATTTCCGACGACAGCTTCAATCTATACGCCGCCTCGCCAACATGCTCCAGGATTTCAAATGGTCCCAGGTATCTCGGACTCAGCTTCTTCAAGCGTCGAACCCGCGATACACCCTTGAACGGCTTGATTTTTAGATACACCATGTCGCCAACACTGAATTCCACGTTCCTATGCTTGGCGTTGTAATACTTTGCCTGCCTGTCCTGAGCGATCTTCAATCTTTCCTGAATTGTCTGTATCATTGAGGTGGCATCGTCCACCACTTGACGTTTATACAACTTCGATTCGCCTGCCTCCAACCAAGACAACGACGTACGACACTTCCTTCCGTACAGAGCTTCGAAAGGCGTCATACCAATGCTCGACTGAAAGCTGTTGTTATACGCAAACTCCACCATATATAGGTGATCCTCCCAATGCTTTCTGAAATCTAGGACGCACATGCGAAGCATGTCCTCCATAGTCCTGTTGACCCTCTCGGTCTGACCATCTGTCTGTGGATGAAAGGCTGTGCTGAAACTCAGCTTAGTTCCCAACATACTATGCACCAACCTCCAATCCTTCGACGTAAAGCATCCATCCCGGTCACTAACAATACTGCGGGGCACACCATGCAATCGTACAATATTATCCACGTAGAGTTTGGCTAACTTTTTCCACCAGATCTTCCTTCCTGTTCGGAATAAAGTGCGACACCTTTGTCAACCTATCTACGACCACCCATATGGCGTCGTTTCCCTTCTGCGACTTCGGCAAGCCATGCACAAAATCCATAGATATGTCGTTGAATTTCCATTCTGTGATAGGTAGGGGTTTCAAGAAACCTCCGGGCTTCTAGCATTCTGCCTTCACCAATGCGCAAGTACGGCACTTGGCCACATAAAGTGCTACATCCTTCTTCAAACCCGGCCACCAGAATAATTTCTTCATGTCTCTATACATATTCGTGCTTCCCGGGTGGATTGAGTACTTGGTATGATGAGCCTCATACATCAACTCCTCCCAAAGATTATCCGCACTAGGAATGCATAGGCGACCGTCCTTCCTTAGCAACCCATCCTCAACAGCAAACTGGGAATTTGACCCATCCAAAGATTCTTCCAAGATCTGTTTCATACTGTTATCCTGAATCAAAGCCCGCCGAACTCTATCAGCTAGGTCACACTGCACCTCTGTCCAAAATAGTTTCGCCTCAGCACTAGACTGCTTGTCGACACAAGATATCTCCAAAGCCTCCAAATCATGGATCAATCTCTCATCATGTACCGATAACCAATTGGCCTGCGCCGGAGTCCTGCGACTCAACGCATCCGCCACTGCATTTCCCTTCCCAGGCACATAATGAATCTTGAAAGTGCAGTCCCCTAAGAACTCCATCCACCTTCGCTGCCTCATGTTCAGATCCTTTTGGTCCAACAGGTACTTCAAGCTCTTATGATCGGTGTAAATATCGACCTTCACACCGTACAAGTAGTGCCTCCAAAGCTTTAGAGCAAATATCACGGCCGCTAACTCTAAGTCATGGACCGTATAATTTCTCTCGTGAGCCTTCAATTGTCGTAAACCATAGGCTATCACTCTCCCTTGTTGTAGCAGAACACAACCCAAACCACTGCCCGAAGCATCACTATAGATCTCGAACCCTTCGGTTCCACATGGCGAACATAAAATAGGTGCCATGGTCAACTGCCTCTTCAACTCTTCAAAAGCCTGTTCGCACTCCGTAGACCACACAAACTTCTGATCCTTCCTAGTCAACATCGTGAGTGGTAGCACTATCCGCGAGAAGTTCTCTACGAAGCGCCTGTAGTAGCCAGCAAGCCCCAGAAAACTCCGGACCTCCGCCACTGAAGTCAAAGCAGGCCACTCCCGTATCGCCACTATCTTCGCCGGATCCACAGCTATCCCTTCTCCACTGACAACATGACCAAGGAACACTATCGGGGATAACCAAAATTCACACTTGGAGAACTTAACATACAACTGATTCCTCTTCAACGTCTCCAACACCATGTGTAGATTATTATAGTGATCATCCTCGCACTGTGAGTACACCAGGATATCATCGATAAATACTATCACGAACCGATCCAGGTACTCTCTGAACGTCCTTTTCATCAGATCCATAAACACGGATGGCGCATTGGTCAAACCAAACGGCATGACCGTGAACTCGTAATGCCTAAACCGCGTACTGAATGCTGTCTTTGGGATGTCGCTCTCCCTTATCCTCAATTAATAGTAACCGGACTTCAGATCTAACTTTGAATATACTGTTGACCCAACCAACTGATCAAACAGATCGTCAATCCTCGGAATCGGATACTTATTCTTTTCCGTAAGCTTGTTCAATTCCCGGTAGTTGATACAAAGCTGCAAGCTCCCATCTTTCTTCTTAACAAAGAGAACTAGTGCGCCTCCAAGGCGACGAACTTGGATGCACATAACCTTGCTCTAGAAACTCTTGCAATTGCACCTTCAACTCCGTCATCTCTCTTGGCGCTATCCGATATGGAGAGCGTGACACCGGTTTGGCACCCGGTACGAGCTTAATGATAAAATCAATCTCTCGCTGAGGAGGGGCTCCTGGGAGATCATCTGGAAACACATCGGGATACTCGGACACAACCGGGATGCTGTCCAAACTAGGCTTAGGCGTCGAAGTTTGCACTAGAGTGACAAACAGCTCTACACCAGACCGAACTGCCTTGATCACCTGAAGGGCCGACATCAAAACTTTCCCTGACCCCTTCATGCCCGCAAAAGTAGTCTCCCGATCAGTGTCCAGACCCAACTTGACTTCCTTACGGTTGCAATCAATGCATGCACCCTGATCCGAGAGCCAATCCATACCAAATATGACGTCGAACTCTACTAACGGTAGAACCAACGCTCGCAAAATAAACTCCTGGTCTCCAATCCGAATCTTCATTACGCAGACCCTATCCACACGCATGGAGCACCCATTGGGCAACAACACATCCAACCTGTCTTTTGCCATCGAAGACGGAACCCCGATGCGTGATATGAATTTTTCGTACAAGAAGGAATGCGATGCTCCCGTATCAAACAGGGCTCTCGCCGGAAAGTCAAAGATCAACACAAAACCTAGCACCAATAAAAGTAAGCTAACAAATACGAAGGTAACAACTATAAAAGTTAAACCACTGTAATTTAACTCATACATGTCACCACGTCCGCTTGCTTTATGGCCTCTTGCAGACCAAGGTTGTAGACTCTAGACTGGGCTGGAGCATGATGGGATGCGGTTGACTCCACCGCCTTCCCTTTCTCCTCATAAGTCGCTCCAGACTTCCTCTCAGACTTTGAACGTCCGCTCCAACACTCACGAGCAAAATGCCCCGTCTTCCCACAGTTGTAGCAAGCTCCTGGGACTCGACTTGTAGTTACCCCCGACGCACCAGACTGAGGGGCTGAGTTCGAAGTCCTCTGCTTCTTGTTCCATCTGCGGAATTCTGACTTAGAACTAGGCACTTTGAACTCGAACTTCTTTTCTCCTGGTTCTTTCTTCTCTTGAACTTTCCTCGCAACCTTCTCCAATGATCGGGACGAATTGACCAAGGCTAGGAAGCCTTGCGCCTTAGGCCCAGCAAGTAGTAGCTGTAGATCGCCGCGTAGACCCTCATAAAATCGGTTGGTCTTCCGTTCTTCTTCCATAAACGTAGCACCAGCATACCGACCCAACCGTGTGAACTCATGCAGATATTCGTCCATGCTTATGGATCCCTGAGTCAGCCCAAGATACTGATTCTCCATCTCCAACTTCTGAGTAGAGGGTACAAATCTGGCTAGGAACAACCTCAAAAATTCCTCCATAGGCACATCAGCAAGCTGCCTACCCACTAAGAGGTGAAACTCCAACTCATCCCACCACAGCCTCGCTTTACCCACCAAAAGAAAAGTCGCTATGGTGGTTTTTTGCCACTTCTCAGTTAACGTGGCTATCAGGACCCTCTTTATCGAAGAGAGCCAGTCCTCAGCTTGAGCTGGCGTTCCAACCCCATCAAACCTCAGAGGATTAAAGCCCATCACATGCTTTAGCTGCTTCTCCGTAGCTCTCCTCGGCTCTACCAGATCAACTGCTGCGCGCTCCACCACTCTCAGCTCTGCCGCCCTAACCGGTTCTTGCTCATTTGTAGGAGGTATGCGATGCATTTGCCCTGCAGGTTGGGCATTTATCATTGCAAATACCGCCTCAGCCACCATCCTGATGGTTTCCGCTGAAGGAGTTGTTGTAGGCACGTCCCTTGGTGCACTACTTTCCGCTGATTGCAGACGCTCTGACTGACCAGCACCGCTCCTAGCTGCCTAAAGTAGCAAAGACACACGATTAGACGACAAACAAATTGCTAAAAGCAATCATTGGAACACTCAGATTCCACAAAACAAGTGTATTTTTCATTCCTAAGTGGACATTCATGGGTTCTTTTTGATGTTATAACGATGACGCACATATGTGCTCACCACCCCTTAAAAGAATTCGTCCACGAATTCATTTAAGACTGACCGTAAGCAGAAGTCTGATACCAAATTGTAACACCACCATCCATCGCATGGCATATAACAGAAGGTCCAGCTGGAACCCGATGCCATATACCACAGACAGTCGGAAGGGTTACCAAATGCATATTCAAACTAACTAATTAAGACTACACGTCCTACATAGAGCATTCTAGCGGAAGCTTTTAAAGTTGAAAGAACCCAAATCTTGAATCCAATAAATATGAATGTCCATGACCACAACCACAAGAATGAAACCCAAATACACGGAAAAGGTACATGGCCTTATGACCTTACAGATGTTCACTTAAAGAAAACATGTCTTACATACATCGGCTCGCAGCCTGGCCACACATGATAAAAGTAAAAACAACTATTCTACGGCCTTCTAGGGCTAGTACAGCAACATGGGCTCCAGCCCGCTATTTGGTACTCGGCTCTGCAGCACCTGCAAGCACAATTCCACCGTACGGTGGCAAACAAAGCAACGATCAGCCAAAAGACGACCAAATTATAACGACCCCGTCCCTTACTCGGGACGGCGGTGCTCTTTCCCTGCAATCATTAGCCCAATAAAATAATAAAGCGCACTATACTACGCCACAGGTTTAGGCTCGTACGGCCAAACACCCCGTGCACTCATGGCACATTAACGGTGAGTCCTGACATATCAGTGTCTACACCACCATCCCAAAGATGGCAACCAAGTGAGCATTTTAGCATTTCTGACCCTGTCTAGTCTAAGGCTCCCGATTATGCCAACGACCAGTCCCCTTTTCGGGTCTCTCGCACCGAACCACATAGCCTAGGTCCAATTCCACTTGCCTGTTGCTCAACCGCGTAGTTCACATTAAGACGTACGCACGAGCCAAGCTTCTCTCGGATCCCAAAATTTTCCAAACAATCTCATAACCCAGTTATGATCAAGGCCGGTTCCCAGAACGCCAAGTTAGCAAAACACATTTCCGCTCAGTTTTCCGGGTGCGCCTTGGAGCTAACCTCCAAGGATCCCTGCTGCAATCTACCGCGTAGAAACCCGAAAAACCCAAAGCACTGAGTCTTCTCCGGCAAAACATATCGAATGCAACATCACCGATCCAGACAATACACGTACGGGTAGGCTTCACACACAATGCCTATGCCCGTACTTACGATTCTGGGCTCTATATGCAACACAAGGGGGACTATTCACATCAACCCCAAGGAACACCACGCACTCACCGCACACTCGCGGGAGCGGGATTCCCTATGCAGAAAGAAAGAGCTTCATATGCTCAAGTTGAGAATCGTTACCCTTGTAGTCCATTTTGGCGCCATGGAAAAACTACACGGACAGAAGTCTTTGCAATGAACTTTCCTTCACGGATCCGCTCTCAGATTTCGAAACGGTGCTCCGATACTCCGCCAGCGGCTGGAAACCTCCTTCTTCTTCCTCTTCTCTCTAACACCTTGAAAAGAGAAAGCCTTGGAGAGAAATGAGGGATTAACTCCCCTATTCCCGGCCTTAACAGAGCAGGGAACCATCGGGCCGTTGGATCTTAATTAAAGAAAGCAAACGGCTCAGATCCATTCAAAAATCTCCAGACCTGGGCCGAACACGGATTGGCACACGGCCGTGTCCCAGACCGTGTGCCTTGATCCAGGCATGATCGTCGAACTGAGAAAAGACACACGGGCAAAGACACGCCCGTGTCTCACCTGACACGCCCGTGTAGGGTCTCTCGACACGCCCATGTCTGGGGGCGTGTCACGCATAACCGCCACGCCAACAGACACAACCCAACTGCACACGGGTACTGACACGGGTAGGCACACGCCCGCGTCCAATGACACGCCCGTGTCATGAAACCGTGTTCCTGGTCGTGTCCTTCTAGGGTTGAAAACGGCAAAAAAAATCACCAGCCAGACACGGCCTTGGACACGCCCGTGTCCTAGGCCGTGTACCCCTATACAGGCACCAAAAACCCCTTTTTCGCGACCAACTCAAATACAATTTTTGGGGCGTTACATTTTGTTCTCCGAGGTGTAGGAGCGTTGCTCCGAGGTGTAAGATTGTGATAATCTGAGAAAGGTGAAGTACCCGAATCGTGCCCTTCGTGGTAGATAGGCAAGGCAGGACAGTGGACGTACCCAATACGGAGAACCACTATAAAAATCTCTGTGTTTGTGTGCTTGTATTTGAGATAATTTTTATTCCGCAAAAAGACGCAAACATCACATATTCACCCCCCTCTAGGTGATTTAGGTAGACTCTAGATGCTTTCAATTGGTATCAGAGCGAGGTTGGTCAATAAGGTTAACACCTTGATCAAGATCCCTGATCTAGCATTCAGAGATTCCGCACTTTCACCATGGAAAGAAGCAAAGACATGTCATCCATGAAGCTACCAGTATGCACAAAGGAAAACTTTCCCATGTGGAAAGAATGAGTTCGGTTCTACATGGAAGCTACAGATCCGAGGATTTTCCAGATAGTGGTAGAAGGACCTCACATTCCTACTCAGGCATCAACAATAAATCCTGCGATCATGATTCCCAAAAATATAATGGATCTCACCAAAGATGAGATTGCCTTAGTCTCCCTTGACAAGTAGGCTAAGAATATCATAGCAAGTGCAGTGGAAGATTCAATGCTCCAGAACTTATTCCACTGCAAATCTGCCAAAGAGATGTGAGACTCTCTTGTTGTCCTTATGGAAGGCACTAAAGAAGTGAGAGACGATCGTAGACTGTTGTTGAACCAAGAGTACGAAGCCTTCAAGCAAGGTGTCGATGACTCCTTAGCTGACAGTTTTGAGAAGTTCTTCAAGATAGTGAACGATCTCAGGAACTACAGTCGCGTCTTCACTTATGGTGAACTAAATGACAAATTTCTTAGATACTTGACAAAGGACTGGGACACAAAAGTCATTGCCATAAGAGAATTCAGGAAGCTGTCGGAGATAGACCCGCAGAACCTGTTCGGAAAGCTGCTCTCCTACGAGCTATAAATGAACACATGTAAGAAGGAGGAGCAGAACAACATAACTTCTAGCAGAGAAATGTCTATGGCCTGGAAGGCAGAAGGTTCAAGAAAATCTAAGACTGTATTACCTGTAAGGACATGAGCTCCTGACACTCTTGAAGACTCTGAGCCTCGCACATCTGGCTCCGAGCTATCAGATGGAGAATTTTCCCTCCTCTCCAAGCAGTTCAAGAAGCTACTAAGAAAGAGGAGACATATGAAAAATAAGTCATTCTCTTCAGACTCTAGAATATCACGATGTGACAGTGATCGAACTAAGAAAAGCTACAACAAGGAAGACATGTATAAATCCAAACCGAACAAACAGTTTTCTTCTGACGTTGTTTACTATTGCTGCAATAAATCAGGTCACATGATTGCAGAGTGTCCTTACAAGAAGAAGGATAGCTCCAGGAAGGATGAGAAAAGATCCTTCAAAGGGAAGAAGAAAGAAGAGAAGAGCTTTGTCGCCAAAAAGACGAATACTCTCAGTGACAGTGACTCGAGTGAGTCAAGTTTTGAAAATGAAGAAGCCTACTTTGGGCTTATGGCTCAATTTGATGAGGAAGTGGGCGACACTGAATATCATGGGAAGGTAAATTCGCACACCATCCTCTCAGAATCTTAAACTTCCTGCAATGGTCATGAAGACTACTCCTCTGATGAGAATGAATTAGAGTTGATGGCTCAGCATGAGCGCTTGTTAAAGGATTTTGATAAATGTCGTAAGGTAGTCCGAAAGGAAGTTAAAGTGATTGCCTCCCTCAAGGCAGTGGAAGCAAATATGAAGGAAGAAATTGCAAAATTACTTCCTCTCAAAGAAGAAGTCCACTCCTTGAAAAAGGAACTCAAGGACTCGGCTGAGACGTTAATTCTGAAGGAAACATATCTCGATGATCTAGAAGAAAAGCTCGCGGTAGAGAGAAAACTCGTTGAGAATTTCTCCAAACCGAAAATGGTTCTCCCTCTCATTGATGAGTTTTCAACTCAGAAGAAGGGAAGTGGTCTTGGCCACATCGGTGGAAAAGGTAAGGCTGCCAATAAGGCTAGCGCCAAAGAAAAGGGGAAAGCTCCTATGAGTCAACCTTCGTTTAGGAAAGTCATCTTCCCAATGAACAAGTTTGACCTTGAGTCAACATATGGTCATCATGCAAGGCCTAGTAATGTAGAGCCCAAGACCAGATACCAGGGATGGACCCATGTAACAACCTCATCCGTTCATATGGTATATACTAGAAGGTCCGGCCGGGGCCCCACAGCATATATCACAAAATAGGCGGAAAGGTTACGGGATGATAGCAGAGTAGCGCAACGCACCTAACACACTGCAGTCTAGCGGAAGCCTTTGCTAAACCTTGAACTCCACACTTGAATGTCCAATAGATAATACAACTCCACATTGTATATATAATAGGAACGTCTTATCTTACAACCATACAAAAGTTGGCCTTATGGCCTTACATGGCTTTCAAACAGTGGCCTAAACATTGGCGCGCAGGCCGACCACAAAAAAAGAAAACACAACATAGCCTTCGAGGGCTATCAGCAACAACAGCAACAGCAGCAGGGACATCAACCTTTATGCGTCCCGCTTGGCTCTCCAGCAACTGTACAGGGACAATCCACCCAACGGTGGTAAACAGAAGCAACTGTCAGCGTTTAGCTGACCAAATTATAACAACCCTACACCTTACTCGGGGCAAGCGGTAATCTTCCCTGCAGGCATAACATAACACAAGCATATCAATATATCTCATATAATATGCTTTCACGCACTCATGCCATCACAACCGTTCGCCACCCGGCCCAACGGTCCGTGCACTCAGGGCACATTCTTGGTGTTCTGGCAAATCACATGCCCACCACAGTTTCAGGGTCATAACCCAACGGCAACTCTCTTGAGCATTTACTCTATGGCGTGCAACCGGAGTTCTAGTCTTACAACACCGGGATGGCCCGTAGCCCCCCATTGTGTCATGGCACGCAGGCCTAAGACTCTCGCTATGCGCTCCAACAGACTGTACCTTCTGGTCCACGTTGGACGGACATAACGCAGGTCGGATCCTCCACCCCCCGTTGCTCAAATCGCCTTGCCTTCACAGAGTACGGCGTACTCGCGGCTTAATCAAAGGCATGGGTCGGTCTCACCAATCCTGTTCTTGGCATTCAGCCTGGGTATTTCTATTACACCCATTCATCTCACAACGTCAGCGGGTCTTTCCTGGGCACACCAGTACTTCCTGTTACTCGCTTCATAGGTGGACACCGACATATCACAAATGTCAGGGGTCTTTCCTGGCTACCATGCCAGTACTTCCTGTTACTCGCTTCATAGGTGGACGCCCTATGCACATTAAGCATTACAATGGGTATTTCCTGGAATTCCAATCCAGTACTTCCTGCTACTTCCTTTCACAAGTCGAACCCAATAGCACAAGCAGCACAAGAATTCTACGGGTATTTTCCTGGACTACCACTCTAGTACTTCCTGCTACTACCCTTCACAGGCATAACCCGTTGACTCCTTAAACTACACGTTTCTCACGGAGTCTTCTCCGGTTCGTATGCAACATCACCAATCCAGACCAACCTGTCCAGATGGGCTTCACACAACATGCCTATTCCGTACTCCAATTCCGGATCTATATGCCAACAAAGGAAATTTCATGAATCCACCCAAAGACTCCCACAAGTAGCCACCTTTTGGTGGGGGAATCATATACATATGCCAAAACTAAAGCCTTCACATGGCTAGGAAGAAAATTCGTTACCCTCGAAGACCTCTTTGGTGCCATGAGCTCCAAGCTAGCTCGAACGACTCACAAAAGCTTTTCCTCCGCAACGTCGGCCTCGGATCTCTCGTCGGCTAACCGCAGCACCACCGGTGATCAACCCCCTCTCCTCCTTCTCCTTCTTCCTCTCTATTTTTCTCTCTGTAAATGTAGTAAGAGAAAGTCAAAAGCCAAATGAGTTTCCCCAACCCATTCTCGGCCTTAAGAATACAGGGTGGCCTCTCAACCCTTGGATCCAGGCTGAAGGAATGGATGGCCACGATTTCACCAAAAATCATAAATTTTGCCTAACACGGCCTGTGACACGCTCGTGTACATGGCCGTGTTCCCTAAGCGGTGCTCAACCGACTTATCCAACCCAGTGACACGCCCATGTGACACGCCCGTGTCATGGGCCGTGTCACCCGACATGCCTTTAGACATGCCCGTGTCTGTGGCCGTGTTCGTCAGGCTGAAAAATCCCAAAATCACCCGAGACTCACACGGACTGTGACACGCCCGCGTTCCAGGCCGTGTGCCCATACACGGTACTAGACACGCCCCAGCTCCTAGCTCAAATTCGTCGGGCTGAGTTCGTCAACCGCGCTGACACGCCCTGTGACACGCCCGTGTCACAGGTCGTGTCCTAAGAACTCGACGATCGTCGACCAAATTTTGTCGACCACTCGTCGACTGTTCCTCTCGACACCCAACGCACGCAGGACATGCCCTGGGACACGCCTGTGTCCCAGGCCGTGTCACCCCAAAACTGAGCCAGCTGAAAAATGGGTTGTTACAACCCTCCCCTCCTACCAGAAATTTCGTCCTCGAAATTTGTATACAGGAAGGCAACCAACAACCAAAATTGTTTACAACATGAAACGTTGATGTTACAATAAAATTTTACTATCCACTCAGTTACAGTAACACCTCGGGAAACTCCGCTCGCATGGTCTTCTCTCGCTCCCATGTAAGCTCCTCATGGCCGCAGTTGTCCCATCAGACGTTAACCATCCCGACCGTCTTGTTCTGCAACTATTTCTCGGCTCGATCTTCGATCTGAATGGGTCTAACTCTCGTTGTTAGCACATACTCCACCGGCACACGATCATCCGCGATCACTTGAGCTGGATCTTTAACGGCCTTCCGAAGCACCGAGATGTGAAACACATCATGTAATACACCCAAGTCTGCGGACAGAGCTAGCCTATAAGCCGCTTCTCCGACGCGCTCCACCACTTCAAATGGACCCAAATATCTTGGACTCAACTTTTTCAAACGTCGAATCCTGGAGACGCCTTTGAAGGGCTTGATCTTCAAGTAGACCCAATCGCCAACCGCAAATTCCACGTTCCGGTGCTTGGCGTTGTAGTGCTTAGCTTGTCGATCTTGAGCAATGAGTAGCTTCTCTCGAATAGTCTGTATGGTTGCGTTTGGTTCATCAACCTCATTAGGTTTATACACTCGAGCTTCGCCCGCTTCTACCCAAGCCAAGGGAGTAAGACACTTCCTTCCATACAGAGCTTCATATGGTGCCATCCCAATGCTCGCCTGGTAGCTGTTATTATACGCAAACTCCACCATAAAGAGATGATCTTCCCATCTCTTTCCGAAGTCAAGGGTGCACATCCTGAGCATGTCCTCCATAGTTTTGTTGGTACGTTCAGTTTGGCCATCCGTTTGGGGATGAAAGGTCGTACTGAAAGTCAACTTCATGCCCAACAGTCGGTGAACTAGCCTCCAGTCATTTGACGTGAATCGCCCATCTCGATCCCTTACGATGCTCCGAGGAACACCGTGAACCCATACAATCTGGTCAACATATAATTTTTCCAAACTTTCGACCGAATCATCTCGCCTATTTGGGAGAAAATGTGCCACTTTAGTTAGCTAGTCAACAATTACCCAAATGGAATCATTTCCTCGCTGCGATCTCGGCAACCCGTGCACAAAATCCATGGAAATATCATCAAATTTCCACTCTGGGATCGACAGCGACTTCAAATAACCACCCGGCTTTTGGCATTCCACCTTTACCATCGCACATGTTTGGCATTTGGCCACATAGAGGGCAACATCGTTCTTTAGCCCTGGCCACCAAAATAGCTTTTTCATATCATTGAACATCTTCGTGCTCCCGGGGTGAATGGAATACTTTGTATAATGTGCTTCATACATCCGTTCTTCCCTCAATTTACCCACATTCGGGACGCACAAACGACCCTCTTTTCACAAAAGACCATCATTAAAGGATAATTTGCCCTCTGGCCCCTCGTTAACATAGCGTAAGAGATCTTCATCCAACTCCGTTGCCCGTCGAACTCGGTCCGCAAGGTCACATTGCACCTCCGTCCAGTTCAAACATGCCTTGGCAGTGGCATTTTTGTCAACACAATATATCTCTAACGCTTCCAGCTCTTGGATAAGACGTTCATCATGCCTTTCTAACCAATTTGCTCTAGCTGGAACTCTCCGACTCAAGGCATCCGCGACAACATTCCCCTTCCCGGGAGTATAGTGGATCTCAAAAGTTTAGTCCCCAAGGAACTCCAACCACCTTTGTTGTCGCAAATTCAAGTCCTTCTGCTCCAATAGGTACTTTAAGCTCTTATGATCTGTATAGATCTCCACCTTTACTCCATAAAGATAGTGTCGCCATAACTTTAGTGCAAAAATCACCGTCGCTAATTCCAAGTCATGGAAGGGATAATTTTGTTCGTGCACCTTCAGCTGACGTGAGCCATAAGCAATTACCTTTCCATTCTGTAGAAGAACACAGCCTAAGCCGCTCCCTGAGGCATCACTATAAATAATAAATCCATCGGTCCCACTTGTCGAAGACAACACCGACCCCGTGGTCAACCGAACCTTCAGCTCTTCAAAAGCTCGTACGCACTCTGGCGTCCAAATGAACTTCTGATCTTTTTTCGTCAGCATAGTTAGCGGCAAAGCGATCCGCGAGAAATTCTCAACAAATCTTCGATAGTAGCCGCAAGTCCAAGGAAAATCCTGACCTCGGCCACTGAAGACAATACCGACCACTCCTTGATGGCCCTGATCTTTGCTGGATCCACTGCAATGCCCGCTCCACTGACCACATGGCCTAGGAAAGCCACCGACAATAACCAAAACTCGCACTTCGAGAACTTGGCATAGAACTGATTTTGCCTCAAAGTATTCAACACCAACCGCAAGTGAGTCTCATGCTCAGCTTTTGACTTTGAGTACACCAGGATGTCATCAATGAACACTATCACAAATAGATCCAGGTACTCTCGGAACGTGCGGTGCATCAAATCCATAAACACTGATGGCGCATTACACAGTCCAAATGGCATGACTGTGAACTCATAGTGCCCATAACGTGTTCCAAATGTGGTTTTGGGAATGTCGCTTTCCCGAATTCTCAACTGGTAATACCCAGACTTTAGGTCCAACTTCTAATAGACGGTCGAGCCCACCAGCTGATCGAACAACTCATCAATCCGGGGTATCAGATATTTATTCTTCTCGGTCAACTTATTCAGTTCACGGTAATCAATACATAACCGCAACCCACCATCTTTCTTTTATACAAAAAGCACAAGCGCACTCCAAGGTGACATGCTTGGGTGTATATAACCTTGCTCCAACAATTCTTGTAGTTGGACCTTCAACTCGGCCATCTCCTTTGGCGCGATGCGATATGGTGAGCGGGCCACAGATTTCGCACCTAGCACCAACTCGATCGTGAAGTCAATCTCCCGCTAGGGTGGTAGCCCAGGGAGATCCTTGGGAAACACATCTGTAAATTCCGCCACAATCGGAACCTCGCACACACTGGCCTTAGGCTCAACAACCTGAATCAGTGCGAAGTAACACTCTGCACCCTTCCGAACAGCCTTGACTACTTGGAGTGCAGACATAACATCCCGCCCACTCCTCGCATACCCGCGAACTTTGTCCCCTGTTCGGTATTCTATCCCAACGTGATCTCTTTGGACTGGCAATCAATCATGGCATGCTGCTCCGCAAGACAATCCATACCAAATATCACGTCAAATTCTGATATCGGCAAAACAGATGTAGTTAAACTGAAATCCCGACTTCCTATTTGGACCGCCACATCACAAGCTTGATCCGAAAGCATCCAACAGCCATTCCGCAACACCACTCTGATGCTATCTGTCTTTGCACGACTAGGTATCCCAAGCCGCGCTATAAACTCGCCAGATAGAAAAGAATGTGATGCACCTGTATCAAACAGTGCTCGCGCCAGCGTGTCCCGAATCATCACAAAGCCTGTGACAATCATGTCACACACACAAACCGCAAACACATATGCACGAAGTAAAGCATACAAGCAATATACTATGTCAAATGAAACTCATACCTGTGATGACATCACTCTGCTTGATGGCCTCCTACAGCCAAGATTGTAGACCCAGAGCTGCGCCTGCGAGGCAGAAGAGTCCACTACTGCCTTGCCCTTCTCTGCATACGACACTCCCGCCTTCTTTTCATTCTTTGGCGGCACCCGACAATCTCGAGCTATATGCCCCACCCATCCACAATTGAAGCATGTACGAGCATCCGGCCTTGAGGTAGCCCCCGACGTTGCTCCCGATGCAACTGATGAAGGAGCTTGTCCACATGTCTTGGACTTCTTGCCCCATTTCTTCTTATAAAATGGTTTCCCAGGTCGGGGCACCTTCCACTCCGATTGCGTCACAGCCAAAGCCCTCTTCCCCTGCACCCTCTTCATATCTTTTTACAGCGCGCTCGCAGTGTCGACCAATGCCTGGAAGCCTTGGTTCATAAAACTAGAAACCATGAACCTCAACTCGTCCCTCAGTCCTTCATAGAACCGATTTGTCTTTCTTTACTCAACCGCAAAAATAGAACCCACATACCGCCCCAAGCGTGTAAACTCATGCAGATACACGTCAACACTGACATCACCTTGCGTTAGCCGTTGGAATTCATTTTCCATGGCTATCCGTTGAGCCGCAGGAAGGTGCTTCACTAGGAAGAGTCGGGAGAATTCTTCCATGGATATTTATGTTAAGGGATGACCCGCCAAGTAATGCAACTCCATCTTATCCCACCACAATCTAGCTTCTCCTTCAAGCAGGAAGGTAGCTAACGTGACTTTCTGATGCTCCTCCGATCCAATCGCCGTCATGATGCGCTTGACGCGCGATAGCCAATCCTCAGCCTGCGTAGGAGTTCCCGCTCCCGAAAACGTAGGCGGATGGAAACTCATAAATCGCGTCAACTGCTTCTCAGCCGCTTGAGGAGCCACATCCACTACAGGTTCAGGCCTTGCCGCCACCTGTTCTGGCCTCACAGCCGATTGTTCCTGCCTAAGTGGCTGTCCTTGGATCATGGCAAACAAATCCTCAGCAACTAAACGCACATGTTCCGCAGACAGTGGAGGTGTCAGCACCGCGGCTGGTGCCGTGCTTTCATTAGAATGATGGGGCTCTGACTGCCCAGCCCCACTCCGTGTCACCTAAAGGTGGACAAGACACACACATTAGCGGCCTTACACAAGCAAACAACACAAAATAGGAACACACTGGTTCCTCAAACACACAAATTTTCATTCCTATCATGGACATTCAGGAGTTCAATCGCATAACTTGGTTTGCACAACCACGTGCGCGCCACCCCACAAAAGAAGTCGACAACGACTTCGAGAGGAAAAGAACAAGATAGCTGATACCAAAAATGTAACAACCCCATCCGTTCATATGGTATATACTAGAAGGTCCGTCCGGGGCCCCACAACATATATCACAAAACAGGCAGAAAGTTTACGGGATGATACCAGAGTAGCGCAGCGCACCTAATACATTGCAGTCTAGCGGAAGCCTTTGCTAAACCATGAACTCCACACTTGAATGTCCAATAGATAATACAACTCCACATTATATATATAATAGTAATTTCTTATCTTACAAACATACAAAAGTTGGCCTTATGGCCTTACATGGCTTTCAAACAGTGGCCTAAACATTGGCGTGCAGGCCGACCACAAAAAAAGAAAACACAACATAGCCTTCGAGGGCTAGCAGCACCAGCAATAGCAGCAGGGACATCAACTTTTATGCGTCCCGCTTGGCTCTCCAACACCTGTACAGGGACAATCTACCCAACGGTGGCAAACAGAAGCAACGGTCAGCATTTAGCTGACCAAATTATAACAACCCTACCCCTTACTCGGGGCAGCGGTAATCTTCCCTGCAGACATAGCATAACATAAGCATGGTAATATATCTCATATAATGTTCTTTCACTCACTCATGTCATCACAACTGTTCGCCACCCGGCCCAACGGTCCGTGCACTCAGGGCACATTCTTGGTGTTCTGGCAAATCACATGCCCACCACCGTTTCAGGGTCACAACCCAACGACAACTCTCTTGAGCATTTACTCCATGGCGTGCAGCCGGAGTTCAGTCTTACAACACCGGGATGGCCCGTAGCCCCCCATTGTGTCATGGCATGCAGGCCTAATTCTCTCGTTATGCGCTCCAACAGACCGCACCTTCTGGTCCACGTTGGACGAACATAACGCAAGTCGGATCCTCCATGCCCCGTTGCTCAAATCGCCTTGCCTTCACCGAGTACGGCGTACTCGTGGCTTAATCAAAGGCACGGGTCGGTCTCACCAATCCTATTCATGGCATTCAGCCTGGGTATTTCTATTACACCCATTCATCTCACAACGTCAGCGGGTCTTTCCTGGGCACACCAGTACTTCTTGTTACTCGCTTCACAGGTGGACACCGCCATATCACAAATATAGGGGTCTTTCCGGGCTACCATGCCAGTACTTCCTGTTACTCGCATCACAGGTGGACGCCCTATGCACATTAAGCATTACAAAGGATATTTCCTGGAATTCCAATCCAGTACTTCCTGCTACTTCCTTTCACAGGTCGAACCCAATAGCACAAGCAGCACAAGCATTCTACGGGTATTTTCCTGGACTACCACTCCAGTACTTCCTGCTACTACCCTTCACAGGCATAAACCGTTGACTCCTTAAACTACACGTTTATCACAGAGTCTTCTCCGGTTCGTATGCAACATCACCAATCCAGACCAACCTGTCCAGATGGGCTTCACACAACATGCCTATTTCGTACTCCAATTCCGAATCTATATGCCAATAAAGGGGATTTCATGAATCCACCCAAAGACTCCCACAAGCAGCCACCTTTCGGTGGGGGAATCATATACATATGCCAAAAAGAAAGCCTTCACATGGCTAGGAAGAAAAGTCGTTACCCTCGAAGAGCTTTTTGGTGCCATGAGCTCCAAGCTAGCTCGAACGACTCACAAAAGCTTTTCCTCCACAACGTCGGCCTCAGATCTCTCGTCGGCTAACCGCAGCACCACCGGTGATCAGCCCCCTCTCCTCCTCCTCCTTCTTCCTCTCTCTTTTTCTCTCTAGAAATGTAGTAAGAGAAAGTCAAAAGCCAAATGAGTTTCCCCAACACATTCTCGGCCTTAAGAAGACAGGGAGGCCTCTCAGCCCTTGGATCCAGGCTGGAGGAATGGATGGCCATGATTTCACCAAAAATCATAAATTTTGCCCGACACGGCCTGTGACACGCCCGTGTCCATGGCCGTGTTCCCTAAGCGGTGCTCAACTGACTTATCCAACCCAGTGACACGCCCGTGTCATGGGCCGTGTCACCCGACATGCCTTCAGACACGCCCGTGTCTGTGGCCGTGTTCGTCGGGCTGAAATGTAACACCCTAGTTTTTGCAAGAGGTTCAGTCTGCAGTTCAGAAAATTTTTGGGTTTCTGGCAGGAGGCACACGGCCTGCGACACGGGCGTGTTGTAGGGCGTGTCGAGGCCGTGTCGACACTCGGCCCAAGTGTCGACACTTTCGCTCGACAGAGTGTCGAGAGTGGAGAACACGGCCTGCGACACGGGCGTGTCGCAGGGCGTGTCGAGGCCGTGTCGACACTCGGCCCAAGTGTCGACACTTTCGCTCGACAAAGTGTCGAGAGGGTGGCACACGGCCTGCGACACGGGCGTGTCGCAGGGCGTGTCGAGGCCGTGTCGACACTCATCCCAAGTGTCGACACTTTCGCTCGACAAGGTGTCGAGACTGGGGCACACGGCCTGTGACACGGGCGTGTCACAGGGCGTGTCCAGCTGGGTCGACGATCTTCGCTCGACGTTTTTCCGCGGTGTCGACACAAAGCCTGTCGACGGGTGTCGAGACTTGGCACACGGCTTGGGACACGGGCGTGTCCCAGGCCGTGTCACCTCTCGGGTTGGTGTTGGGGCCGTGTCATTGGAGACACACGGCAGGCCACACGGCCGTGTCGCTGGGGACACGGGCGTGTCGGATTGAACACAGGCGTGTCGAATGCCCGTGTCTGATTCCAATCGCGTCGATTTGAGACGGTGAATGAGGCACACGGCCCTGGACACGGGCGTGTGCCAGGCCGTGTTCGGCCCAGGTCTTCTATTTTCCAGGCGAATCGCGGCCATTCTTTTTCTGGTTTTGGGATCTAACGGTTCAGGCCATCTCCTGGGAAGTTAAGTCCGATTCTAGGGTGGGAAACCCTCATTTGTTCTCCAAGTCCTCTCTTTCTAAGTTCTTGAGAAAACTAGAGCAAGGAGGAAGAAGAAGAAGCCTTGGGCTGTAGGAAGGGTTTCGGAGCTGCAAATCGCGAGCCGAGTCCGGATCCGTGAAGCTTGGAGCGTTGCGAAGTTTTCCATCCGGCTATATATTTTTTACCATGGCAAGGAAGAGGAGTCGGAAGGTAACGACATCTCTCCTCTCGGTCTTTAGGATGCACGTTTTTAGCATCGTTTTCTTCTAGATTTTTGGGCACCAAACTCTCAAATGAGAGGGGCTTTGGTTTGCCAAGGTTCAAGAGGAACCTCCGGGTTGATTGAGTCCGTCCCCGGCATATTTTGCATTAGAGATCCGCTTCGCTAGTGGATTAGGCATGGTGGTTGAAGCCGTAGTCGCGACCGTTAGTCCGACTCGGTGATGTTGCATACGAACCTAGGGATTCGTAGAGATTTCCGTTGCGGCAAGATGTCGTTTGTGTTGTGGTGGTGATTGTCCCGTTTGCTTGAAAAGATACGTGTAGTAGAACCCGGACAAGGTTAGCTCCTCGTGGCGGTAGATGGTTTCCTTGAGGGACAAGGTTAGCTCCGTATGAGAATGGAGATGGTTTCCTTGGTGGACAAGGTTAGCTCCGCACGAGTTAGAGATGTTTTCCTTGGTGCGCGGGAACGCTGTGGTACAAAGAGGGATTGCAATGTGTTTAGTCTTGGTTGTGTTGTGCCAAGGCGTGGCTATGTCTCCGTGGTCGGCTGGCTATCCCGTGACGTGTGCGTCATGTGTGGAGAGTGTCCCGGCAAGACTAGTCCCCTTCTGTGAGACTGACGAGAATGCCAAGCTTGGGGCAAGCCCGGCCAAAGAGGCCATGAGTGGGTGGGGTACAGCAAGGCTTCTTAGAATCGGTCAGTCTATGGTTGTTGGAATCCTGACATGAGACGTCAGAGCTTGCAGGCAAGCCCGGGGCTAGGCCCACGAGCGGGTGGGGCCTTGGCAAGAATTCCATGTGGCGGCCTGTGCGCCGTGTGAGGGAGTTGTGTCTCCCTCAATGTTTGCGGCTTTATGCCAATTGGGGAAATGTGAGTACCCAAATGATGTGATGTTGTGCCAGATGCATACGCTGTAGGGTACCTTGGGTGAAGCCCGGGTGTTGCATCCATGTTGCATAGTAGGCCCTTTCTTTATATGCTCAACCAGTAGAGAACATGTTTGATGATTGAGACATCCAAGCCTGTTTTAATGCTTTTCTATTTATAGATGTTTATTTGCATATGAAGTGCTGACTTGCAGGTTGGAGGGTTCCCCGGGGTCTGTTAGGGGCGGCCGGGAGGAAATGTGTTGTTACACAGTTTGAGGTCAGCCTTTGCTGACCCACGTTACTAATAATTTTTACAGGGCAAGGATCGCACGCAGGAACTAGCACGCCGGCCAAAAAGGCCTAAGCCCCATGAAGTGTTTTTCCCTCTTTTGTAGCACTACAGTTATGATGATGTTGTTTGAGACTATTTTGTCCGGCTTGCATGCCGAGGTAGACTAGGAGTGCTGAGCACATTCATGTTTGATTGTACTATTTACTTTTGGACATTTGATGTAAGGCCTTAAGGCCATTTGTTTACTCTTTTGGTAAGTGGATAACTTCTAGTTGTGCTTGGTTTTCCGCTGTGTTGTGCAAGTGTTTTGAGTTTGGGTAGCTATATCAACTTATAATACTAAAGCTGTGGCGTTCGTATATTGTGGGGCCCCGACCGGACCCATATTATACGTCCACTACAGGGGAGGTGTTACAATTGCCTTTGCTGACCCACGTTACTAATAATTTTTACAGGGCAAGGATCGCACGCAGGAACTAGCACGCCGGCCAACGTGGACGTATAATATGGGTCCGGCCGCCCCTAACGGACCCCGGGGAACCCTCCAACCTGCAAGTCAGCACTTCATATGCAAATAAACATCTATAAATAGAAAAACATTAAAACAGGCTTGGATGTCTCAATCATCAAACATGTTCTCTAGTGGTTGAGCATATAAAGAAAGGGCCTACTATGCAACATGGATGCAACACCCGGGCTTCACCCAAGGTACCCTACAGCGTATGCATCTGGCATAACATCACATCATTTGGGTACTCACATTTCCCCAATTGGCATAAAGCCGCAAACATTGAGGGAGACACAACTCCCTCACATGGCGCACAGGCCGCCACATGGAATTCTTGCCAAGGCCCCACCCGCTCGTGGGCCTAGCCCCGGGCTTGCCTGCAAGCTCTGATGTCTCATGTCAGGATTCCAACAACCACAGACTGACCGATTCTAAGAAGCCTTGCTGGACCCCACCCGCTCATGGCCTCTTTGCCCGGGCTTGCCCCAAGCTTGGCATTCTCGTCAGTCTCACAGAAGGGGACTAGTCTCGCCGGGACACTCTCCACACATGACGCACACGTCACGGGATAGCCAGCCGACCACGGAGACATAGCCACGCCTTGGCACAACACAACCAAGACTAAACACATTGCAATCCCTCTTTGTACCGCAGCGTTCCCGCGCACCAAGGAAAACATCTCCAACTCGTGCGGAGCTAACCTTGTCCACCAAGGAAACCATCTCCATTCTCATACGGAGCTAACCTTGTCCCTCAAGAAAACCATCTACCGCCACGAGGAGCTAACCTTGTCTGGGTTCGACTACAGGTACCTTTTCAAGCAAACGGGACAATCACCACCACAACACAAACGGCATCTTGCCGCAACGGAAATCTCTACGAATCCCTAGGTTCGTATGCAACATCACCGAGTCGGACTAACGGTCGCGACTACGGCTTCAACCACCATGCCTAATCCACTAGCGAAGCGGATCTCTAATGCAAAATATGCCGGGGACGGACTCAATCAACCCAGAGGTTCCTCTTGAACCTTGGCAAACCAAAGCCCCTCTCATTTGAGAGTTTGGTGCCCAAAAATCTAGAAGAAAACGATGCTAAAAACGTGCATCCTAAAGACCGAGAGGAGAGATGTCGTTACCTTCCGACTCCTCTTCCTTGCCATGGTAAAAAATATATAGCCGGATGGAAAACTTCGCAACGCTCCAAGCTTCACGGATCCGGACTCGGCTCGCGATTTGGAGCTCCGAAACCCTTCCTACAGCCCAAGGCTTCTTCTTCTTCCTCCTTGCTCTAGTTTTCTCAAGAACTTAGAAAGAGAGGACTTGGAGAACAAATGAGGGTTTCCCACCCTAGAATCGGACTTAACTTCCCAGGAGATGGCCTGAACCGTTAGATCCCAAAACCAGAAAAAGAATGGCCGCGATTCGCCTGGAAAATAGAAGACCTGGGCCGAACACGGCCTGGCATACGCCCGTGTCCAGGGCCGTGTGCCTCATTCACCGTCTCAAATCGACGCGACTGGAATCAGACACGGGCATTCGACACGCCCGTGTTCAATCCGACACGCCCGTGTTCAATCCGACACACCCGTGTCCCCAGCGACACGGCCGTGTGGCCTGCCGTGTGTCTCCAACGACACGGCCCCAACACCAACCCGAGAGGTGACATGGCCTGGGACACGCCCGTGTCCCAAGCCGTGTGCCAAGTCTCGACACCCGTCGACAGGCTTTGTGTCGACACCGCGGAAAAACGTCGAGCGAAGATCGTCGACCCAGCGGGACACGCCCTGTGACACGCCCGTGTCACAGGCCGTGTGCCCCAGTCTCGACACCTTGTCGAGCGAAAGTGTCGACACTTGGGACGAGTGTCGACACGGCCTCGACACGCCCTGCGACACGCCCGTGTCGCAGGCCGTGTGCCACCCTCTCGACACTTTGTCGAGCGAAAGTGTCGACACTTGGGCCGAGTGTCGACACGGCCTCGACACGCCTTGCGACACGCCCGTATCGCAGGCCGTGTTCTCCACTCTCGACACTCTGTCGAGCGAAAGTGTCGACACTTGGGCCGAGTGTCGACACGGCCTCGACACGCCCTGCGACACGCCCGTGTCGCAGGCCGTGTGCCTCCTGCCAGAAACCCAAAAATTTTCTGAACTGCAGACTGAACCTCTTGCAAAAACTGGGGTGTTACAACTCTCCCCCACTTAACAGAATTTCGTCCCGAAATTTCAAAACAAACGAGGTACAAAACTTAAATTGTTCCTGACAAAAATAGTTCTGGATAGTCTTCTAGCATGGCCTGTTCTCGCTCCCACGAGAACTCTTCACGACCGCAGTTGTCCCAACGAACTTTCACAAGTTTAACTTCTTTATTCTGCAACTGCCGAATCTCCGAATCTTCTATAGCGATTGGAAGGACTCGCGTCCTCAAGTCTTCCTCAATCGGCACCGATGCCGGCTCAATCACCACGCTAGCCTCCACCAAGGCTTTCCTCAACACGGAGACGTGGAAGACGTCATGTAATCCACTCAAATCTGCGGACAACGCCAACCGATAGGCTGCTTCTCCTACCCGCTCAACAATTTCAAAAGGCCCCAAAAACCTTGGACTCAACTTCTTGAGTCGGCGAATCCGCGAGACGCCTTTGAACGGCTTGACCTTCAGATAAACCCAATCACCAACTGCAAATTCCAACTTCCGGTGACGAGCATTAAAATATTTTGCTTGCCTGTCTTGCGCCACTTTCATACGCTCTTGGATGGTCCGAACCAACTCACAAGCGTCAACTACCACATCCTTTCCCAAAAGTTTGGTGTCTCCCGCCTCTGCCCAAGACATTGGCGTTCGACACCGCCTCCCATACAAAGCTTCGTATGGCGCCATCTTTATGCTTGCTTGAAAGCTGTTATTGTACGCAAATTCTACCATGAAGAGGTGATCCTCCCACCTCTTGCCAAAATCAAGAACGCACATTCTCAACATATCCTCCATAGTACGGTTCGTTCTCTCCGTTTGCCCATCAGTTTGAGGATGGAACGCCGTACTAAACTTTAGCTTCGTGCCCAAGCTCTTCTGAACCAATCTCCAGTCCTTGGACGTAAACCGTCCATCGCGATCACTGACTATGCTCTTAGGAATTCCGTGCAGTCGCACAATGTTGCGAACATACAACTCCACCAACTTCTCCACGCTGTCCTCTTTCCGATTTGGGATGAAGTGAGCCACCTTGGTTAGGCGATCCACGATCACCCAAATAGCATCATTCCCATGCTGCGATCTAGGCAACCCATGCACAAAGTCCATGGAGATGTCCTCAAATTTCCATTCAGGAATTGGAAGGGGCTTCAGGAACCCGCCCGGTTTCTGACATTCGGCCTTCACCAAGGCACATGTTTGGCAACGACTCACATACAAAGCTACATCTCGCTTCAACCCCGGCCACCAAAAGGATTTCTTCATATCCAAGTACATCTTTGTACTGCCCGAGTGAATGGAGTACTTTGAGAAGTGAGCCTCAAACATCAACTCCTCACGGAGATTGCCAAACTGCGGTACACAAACCCTTCCATCCTTTCTCAAGATTCCCCCGATCATCTCCCAGGTGCTGCTCTCGCCCGTTTGAGCCTCCAACACAAAAGGTTGAAACTCCACATCTAATCGAGTCGCTTCCCGAATACGATCGGACAAGTCGTTTTGCACTTCAATCCAGTTCAACCGAGCCACGCTAGACTCGCCTCTCGCAACACATTCCAATCCAAGGGACTCCCATTCCCGTACCAACCGCTCATCATGAGCTTCGATCCAATTTCCTTGCCCCGAGTACTTTCTACTCAACGCATCCGCCACCACATTGGCTTTACCCGGCGTATACTGGATCGCCACTTCGTAGTCTCCAAGAAACTCAACCCATCTGCGTTGCCGCATATTCAAGTCCTTTTGATCCAAGAGATACTTCAGGCTTTTATGGTCCGTGAAGATCTCCACCCTTGCGCCATACACATAGTGTCGCCAAATTTTCAACGCGAAGATTACCGCCGCCAGCTCCAAATCATGGACGGGGTAATTCCTCTCATGAGGTTTCAGCTGTCTAGACCCAAAAGCTATCACCTTGCCATGCTGCACTAACACGCAACCCAAGCCGCATCCCGATGCGTCACTGAAAATTTGAAATCCATCGGTCCCTTGCGGTAAACTCAGGATCGGAGCCATCATAAGCCTATCCTTCAGGGCCTCAAATGCTTGACTGCACTCTTGGGTCCACACAAATTTATGTTCTTTGTGAGTGAGAGAGGTGAGGGGTAGAGCTATCTTCGAGAAATTCTCCACGAATCTCCTATAGTACCCGGTTAGTCCAAGAAAACTTCGGACTTCCGCCACGGTTCTCAACACCGGCCAATCTCTGATGGCCTCCACTTTCGCTGGATCCACTGCCACCCCATCACCACTAATCACGTGGCCCAAAAATGCCACCTTCTCCAACCAGAACTCGCATTTGGAGAATTTTGCATACAACGCATTCTCCCTCAACACTTGCAAAACCATTCTCAAGTGGGTCTCATGCTCCACTTCCGACTTGGAGTACACCAAGATGTCATCAATGAAGACAACCACAAACGAATCCAAGTAATCCTGAAATACTCGATTCATCAGATCCATGAACACCGATGGTGCATTCGTCAACCCGAACGGCATCACTGTAAACTCAAAGTGTCCATACCTTGTACCAAAGGCAGTTTTGGGTATGTCCTCATCTCGAATTCGTACCTGATAGTATCCCGACTTCAAGTCCAACTTCGAATATACCACTGACCCCACCAATTGGTCAAACAAATAGTCTATCCGAGGGATCGAATACTTATTCTTAACGGTCAACTTATTGAGCTCTCGGTAGTCTATGCACAGGCGCATGCTACCGTCTTTCTTCTTTACAAACAACACCGGTGCGCTCCACGGTGAAGAACTGGGTCTAATATACCCTTGCTCCAACAGTTCCTGTAACTGTACCTTAAGTTCCGCCAACTCCTTTGGTGCCATCCTAAATGGAGGACGTGACACCGGTCTAGCCTCCGACACTAACTCGATCGAGAAGTCGATCTCCCGCCGAGGAGGCGCTCCAGGAAGTTCATCCGGAAACACATCCTTGAACTCTGCCACCACAGGCACTTCCTCAATAGACAGTTGGGAGAGACGAACCTCCAATAACGCTACAAGCGCTACACCACCCTGGTTAACCGCCCGCACCAACTGCATGGCCGAAATCAGGGAACAGGCCACTCCACAAAGGCCCTCAAATTTGACTTCTGCTTGCCCTTTACTCTTTAGAGTCACTACCTTGGATAAACAATCAATGCTGGCGCGCTGCTCTGCAAGCCAGTCCATGCCCAAAATGACATCGAACTCTACTAATGGTAACACTGCTGCTTCCAGAGCGAAGACAACTCCGTCTAGCTCCCAACAAATGCGCCCTTTAGCCCCGGTGGTCATAGATGACCCATTGGGCATGCGCACTCTCAGCTCTGCTCCCGACGAGAAAGACTCAACTCCTATTCTCCGGATGAAGCTCTCCGCAAGAAAGGAGTGCGATGCTCCCGTATCAAACAATACCCTAGCGGGGTATCCGGAAACTAACACGAAGCCTACAACATAGACATTACACAAAAGTCTAAAAGGATGAAGCACAAAATTTAAACTTAAATTCTCTTCATACCTGTCACCACATCAGTCTGGCGGATCGCTTCTTGCTGTCCAAGGTTGTAGGCCCTTGGTTGCACCGGTTGGAACCGAGAAGCGCTCGACTCCGCCATCTTTCCTTTCTCTGCAGCACTGGGGCCCGAGCGCACAGACTGCTCCTGCTTTGACTCTTGCCCCGCTCCCCCTTGCTGACAAGCACGGGCTATGTGCCCAACCTTCCCGCAGTTGTAGCACGTCGGCGGTCCCCTAGAGTGGGAACCCCCAGGCGTCCAGTTGCTCCTCTCACCAGATCTGGGAGTGTGAGGCTTCTTCCTCCACCTACTCCCATCAGACTTTACATGAGATTGGGAGGGCTTCCCTTCCCCGCTCTTGGGAGTAAAACCCTTTCGACGCTGGGTTCGCTCCAGATCATTCTCCAAGCTCCTGGCGGCTTCAACTAGCTCATTAAATCCCGCCCTCTTTATGGAGATGAGGGGTTGTCTCAGATTTTCCCTCAACCCTTGGTAGAAGAGGTTATCCCTCTCTACATCATCCGCCATTGTCGTTCCCGCATAACGACCCAATTGGGTAAACTCTTGCACGTACTCATCCACTGTCTTGTCTCGCTGCATTAGATGCAGAAACTGCCTCTGCAGGGCCAATCGTGTTGAAATTGGGATATACCTCTTAAGAAAAGCGTCCCCAAACTCTTCCACTGACGGGGTGCGTCCCGGGAACAGGCGGCCGCTATGGCTCACCCACCACAACTTGGCGTCTCCTTCCAACATGAACGCCGCATACTCCGCTTTCTTTTCCTCTGGCGTCTCTGCCGCCCTTAGTAGTTCTTGAATACGAACCCACCAATCCTCCGCATCAGTTGGCGTTCCAACACCCTTGAAGGACGGGGGATGGAAACTCAGGAAGTACTTCATGTGTCGGTCTCCATGTCCTACCACCACCCTTTCTGCCAAAGGCTCCACTCGCCTGGCTTCTCCACCTGGCACGGCCGTCGCCGTGTCCGGTGTAGCAGGGGTTGCTACCTGGGATGCAGCCGCCGCTTGGGCTGCCACCATCGTTTCTGCAAGCATACGGCAGAAGTCGGCCGGGTTTACACCCGTGCCCAAAAGGCCTGGAGCAGTAGCACTGCTCGCCGAGAGATCATCCCTTGCTCTTGAAGTGCCCGCCTCGTTGCTTGCACTCCTCAGGAAAACAAGAAATAAGGGATTAGTCTCCAATCTCAAGACTAAAACATAAGGACACTCACGGTCCCGCGTTACTCTTATGTGGATAACTTCTCTACGCACTGACCTTGAATCTAACCTCGCTTTGATACCAAATTGTAACACCTCCCCTGTAGTGGACGTATAATATGGGTCCGGCCGGGGCCCCACAACATACGAACGCCACAGCTTTAGTATTATAAGTTGATATAGCTACCCAAACTCAAAACACTTGCACAACACAGCGGAAAACCAAGCACAACTAGAAGTTATCCACTTACCAAAAGAGTAAACAAATGGCCTTAAGGCCTTACATCAAATGTCCAAAAGTAAATAGTACAATCAAACATGAATGTGCTCAGCACTCCTAGTCTACCTCGGCATGCAAGCCGGACAAAATAGTCTCAAACAACATCATCATAACTGTAGTGCTACAAAAGAGGGAAAAACACTTCATGGGGCTTAGGCCTTTTTGGCCGGCGTGCTAGTTCCTGCGTGCGATCCTTGCCCTGTAAAAATTATTAGTAACGTGGGTCAGCAAAGGCTGACCTCAAACTGTGTAACAACACATCTCCTCCCGGCCGCCCCTAACGGACCCCGGGGAACCCTCCAACCTGCAAGTCAGCACTTCATATGCAAATAAACATCTATAAATAGAAAAGCATTAAAACAGGCTTGGATGTCTCAATCATCAAACATGTTCTCTACTGGTTGAGCATATAAAGAAAGGGCCTACTATGCAACATGGATGCAACACCCGAGCTTCACCCAAGGTACCCTACAGCGTATGCATCTGGCACAACATCACATCATTTGGGTACTCACATTTCCCCAATTGCATAAAGCCGCAAACATTGAGGGAGACACAACTCCCTCACACGGCGCACAGGCCGCCACATGGAATTCTTGCTAAGGCCCCACCCGCTCGTGGGCCTAGCCCCGGGCTTGCCTGCAAGCTCTGACGTCTCATGTCAGGATTCCAACAACCACAGACTGACCGATTCTAAGAAGCCTTGCTGGACCCCACCCGCTCATGGCCTCTTTGCCCGGGCTTGCCCCAAGCTTGGCATTCTCGTCAGTCTCACAGAAGGGGACTAGTCTCGCCGGGACACTCTCCACACATGACGCACACGTCACGGGATAGCCAGCCGACCACGGAGACATAGCCACGCCTTGGCACAACACAACCAAGACTAAACACATTGCAATCCCTCTTTGTACCGCAGCGTTCCCGCGCACCAAGGAAAACATCTCCAACTCGTGCGGAGCTAACCTTGTCCACCAAGGAAACCATCTCAATTCTCATACGGAGCTAACCTTGTCCCTCAAGGAAACCATCTACCGCCACGAGGAGCTAACCTTGTCCGGGTTCGACTACACGTACCTTTTCAAGCAAACGGGACAATCACCACCACAACACAAACGACATCTTGCCGCAACGGAAATCTCTACGAATCCCTAGGTTCGTATGCAACATCACCGAGTCGGACTAACGGTCGCGACTACGGCTTCAACCACCATGCCTAATCCACTAGCGAAGCGGATCTCTAATGCAAAATATGCCGGGGACGGACTCAATCAACCCGGAGGTTCCTCTTGAACCTTGGCAAACCAAAGTCCCTCTCATTTGAGAGTTTGGTGCCCAAAAATCTAGAAGAAAATGATGCTAAAAACGTGCATCCTAAAGACCGAGAGGAGAGATGTCGTTACCTTCCGACTCCTCTTCCTTGCCATGGTAAAAAATATATAGCCGGATAGAAAACTTCGCAACGCTCCAAGCTTCACGGATCCGGACTCGGCTCGCGATTTGGAGCTCTGAAACCCTTCCTACAGCCCAAGGCTTCTTCTTCTTCCTCCTTGCTCTAGTTTTCTCAAGAACTTAGAAAGAGAGGACTTGGAGAACAAATGAGGGTTTCCCACCCTAGAATCGGACTTAACTTCCCAGGAGATGGCCTGAACCGTTAGATCCCAAAACCAGAAAAAGAATGGCCGCGATTCGCCTGGAAAATAGAAGACCTGGGCCGAACACGGCCTGGCACACGCCCGTGTCCAGGGCCGTGTGCCTCATTCATCGTCTCAAATCGACGTGACTGGAATCAGACACGGGCATTCGACACGCCCGTGTTCAATCCGACACGCCCGTGTCCCCAGCGACATGGCCGCGTGACCTGCCGTGTGTCTCCAATGACGCGGCCCCAACACCAACCCGAGAGGTGACACGGCCTGGGACACGCCCGTGTCCCAAGCCGTGTGCCAAGTCTCGACACCCGTCGACAGGCTTTGTGTCGACACCGCGGAAAAACGTCGAGCGAAGATCGTCGACCCAGCGGGACACGCCCTGTGACACGCCCGTGTCACAGGCCGTGTGCCCCAGTCTCGACACCTTGTCGAGCGAAAGTATCGACACTTGGGACGAGTGTCGACACGGCCTCGACACGCCCTGCGACACGCCCGTGTCGCAGGCCGTGTGCCACCCTCTCGACACTTTGTCGAGCGAAAGTGTCGACACTTGGGCCGAGTGTCGACACGGCCTCGACACGCCCTGCGACACGCCCGTGTCGCAGGCCGTGTTCTCCACTCTCGACACTCTGTCGAGCGAAAGTGTCGACACTTGGGCCGAGTGTCGACACGGCCTCGACACGCCCTGCGACACGCCCATGTCGCAGGCCGTGTGCCTCCTGCCAGAAACCCAAAAATTTTCTGAACTGCAGACTGAACCTCTTGCAAAAACTTGGGTGTTACATGAAAAATCCCAAAATCACCCGAGACTCACACGGCCTGTGACATGCCCGTGTCCCAGGCTGTGTGCCCATACACGGCACTAGACACGCCACATCTCCCAGCTCAAATTCGTCGGGCTGAGTTCGTCGACCGCGCTGACACGCCCTGTGACACGCTCGTGTCACAGGCCGTGTCCTAAGCACTCGACGATCGTCGACCAAATTTTGTCGACCACTCATCGACTATTCCTCTCGACACTCGACGCACGTAGGACACGCCCGTGTCCCAGGCCGTGTCACCCCAAAACTGAGCCTGCTGAAAAATGGGCTGTTACAACCCTCCCCTCCTACCAGTAATTTCGTCCTCGAAATTTGTATACAGGAAGGCAACCAGAAACCAAAATTGTTTACAACATGAAACGTTGATGTTACAATAAAATTTTACTATCCACTCAGTTACATAAACATCTCGGGAAACTCCTCTCGCATGGTCTGCTTTCGCTCCCATGTAAGCTCCTCATGGCCGCAGTTGTCCCATCGGACTTTAACCATCCCGACCGTCTTATTCTGCAACTGTTTCTCGGCACGATCTTCGATCTGAATGGATCTAACTCTCGTTGTTAGCCCATACTCCATCGACACACGATCATCCGCGATCACTTGAGCTGGATCTTTAACGGCCTTCCGAAGCACCGAGATGTGAAACACATCATGTAATCCACCCAAGTCTGCCGACAAAGCTAGCCGATAAGCCGCTTCTCCGACGCGCTCCACCACTTCAAATGGACCCAAATATCTTGGACTCAACTTTTTCAAACGTCGAATCCTGGAGACACCTTTGAAGGGCTCGATCTTCAAGTAGACCCAATCGCCAACCGCAAATTCCACGTTCCGGTGCTTGGCGTTGTAGTACTTAGCTTGTCGATCTTGAGTAATGAGTAGCATCTCTCGAATAGTCTGTATGGTTGCATTTGCTTCATCAACCTCATTAGGTTTATACACTCGAGCTTCGCCCGCTTCTACCCAAGCCAAGGGAGTACGACACTTCCTTCCATACAGAGCTTCATATGGTGCCATGCCAATGCTCGCCTGGTAGCTGTTATTATACGCAAACTCCACCATAAAGAGATGATCTTCCCATCTCTTTCCGAAGTCAAGGGCGCACATCCTGAGCATGTCCTCCATAGTTCTGTTGGTACGTTCAGTTTGGCCATCCGTTTGGGGATGAAAGGCCGTACTGAAAGTCAACTTCGTGCCCAACAGTCGGTGAACTAGCCTACAGGAATTTGATGTGAATCGCCCATCTCGATCACTTACGATGCTCCGAGGAACACTGTGAAGCCGTAAAATCTGGTTAACATATAATTTTGCCAAACTTTCGACCGAATCATCTCGCCTATTTGGGAGAAAATGTGCCACTTTAGTTAGCCGGTCAACAATTACCCAAATGTAATCATTTCCTTGCTGCGATCTCGACAACCCGTTCACAAAATCCATGGAAATATCATCAAATTTCCACTCTGGGATCAGCAGCGACTTCAAATAACCACCCGGCTTTTGGCATTCCGCCTTTACCATCGCACATGTTTGGCATTTGGCCACATAGAGGGCAACATCTTTCTTTAGCCCTGGCCACCAGAATAGCTTTTTCATATCATTGAACATCTTCGTGCTCCCGGGGTGAATGGAATACTTTGTATAATGTGCTTCATACATCAGTTCTTCCCTCAATTTACCCACATTCGGGACGCACAAACGGCCCTCTTTTCGCAAAAGACCATCATTCCAGGAGAATTTGCCCTCTGGCCCCTCGTTAACATAGCGTAAGAGATCTTAATCCAACTCCGTTGCCCGTCGAACTCGGTCCGCAAGGTCACATTGCACCTCCGTCCAGTTCAAACATGCCTTGGCAGTGGCATTTTTGTCAACACAATATATCTCTAACGCTTCCAGCTCCTGGATAAGACGTTCATCATGCCTTTGTAACCAATTCGCTCTAGCCGGAACTCTCTGACTCAAGGCATCCGCGACAACATTCCCCTTCCCGGGAGTATAGTGGATCTCGAAAGTGTAGTCCCCAAGGAACTAAAACCACCTTCGTTGTCGCATATTCAAGTCCTTCTGCTCCAATAGGTACTTTAAGCTCTTGTGATCTGTATAGATCTCCACCTTTACTCCATAAAGATAGTGTCGCCACAACTTTAGTGCAAAAATCACCGCCGTTAATTCCAAGTCATGGACGGGATAATTTCGTTTGTGCACCTTCAGCTGGCGTGAGCCATAAGCAATTACCTTTCCATTCTGCAGAAGAACACAGCCTAAGCCGCTCCCTGAGGCATCACTATAAATAATAAATCCATCGGTCCCACTTATCGAAGACAACACCGGCGCCGTGGTCAACCGAACCTTCAGCTCTTCAAAATCTCGTGTTCACTCTGGCGTCCAAACGAACTTCTGATCTTTTCTCGTCAGAATGGTTAGCGGCAAAGCGATCCGCGAGAAATTCTCAACAAATCTTCGATAGTAGCCCGCAAGTCCAAGGAAACTCCTGACCTCGGCCACTGAAGACAATACCGGCCACTCCTCGATGGCCCTGATCTCCACTGCAATGCCCGCTCCACTGACCACATGGCCTAGGAAAGCCACCGACGATAACCAAAACTCGCACTTCGAGAACTTGGCATAGAGCTGATTTTGCCTCAAAGTATTCAACACCAACCGCAAGTGAGTCTCATGCTCAGCTTTCGACTTCGAGTACACTAGGATGTCATCAATGAACAATATCACAAAAAGATCAAGGTACTCTCGAAACGTAAGGTGCATCAAATCCATAAACATCGATGGTGCATTACACAGTCCAAATGGCATGACTGTGAACTCATAGTGCCCATAACGCGTTCCAAATGCTGTTTTTAGAATGTCACTTTCCCGAATTCTCAACTGGTAATACCCAGACTTCAGGTCCAACTTTGAATAGACGGTCGTGCCCACCAGTTGATCAAACAACTCATCAATCCAAGGTATTGGATATTTATTATTCTCGGTCCACTTATTCAGTTCACGGTAATCAATACATAACCTTGCTCCAACAATTCTTGTAGTTGGACCTTCAACTAGGCCATCTCCTTTGGCACGACGCGATATGGTGAGCGGGCCACAGGTTTCGCACCTGGCACTAACTCGATTGTGAAGTCAATCTCCTGCTGGGGTGGTAGCCTAGGTAGATCCTTGGGAAACACATCTGTAAATTCCGCCACAATCGGAACCTCATACACACTGGCCTTAGGCTCAACAACCTGAATCAGTGCGAAGTAACACTCCGCACCCTTCCGAACAGCCTTGACTACTTGGAGTGCAGACATCAACGTCCCGCCCACTCCTCGCATACCCGCGAACTTTGTCTCTTGTTCGGTATTCTGTCCCAACGTGATCTCTTTGGACTGGCAATCAATCATGGCATGCTGCTCTGCAAGCTAATCCATACCAAAGATCACGTCGAATTCCGATATCGGCAAAACAGATGCAGTTAAACTGAAATCCCAACTTCTTATTTGGACCGCCACATCGCAAGCTTGATCCGCAAGCATCCAAAAGCCATTCGGTAACACCACTCTGATGTTATCTGTCTTTGCACGACTAGGTATCCCAAGCCGCGCTATAAACTCGCTAGATAGAAAAGAATGCGATGCACCTGTATCAAACAGTGCTCGCGCCAGCGTGTCCCGAATCATCACAAAGCCTGTGACAATCATGTCACACACACAAACCGCAAACACATATGCACGAAGTAAAGCATATAAGAAATATACTATGCCAAATGAAACTCATACCTGTGACGACGTCACTCTGCTTGATGGCCTCCTGCAGGCCAAGATTTTAGACCCGGTGCTGCGCCTGCGAGGCAGAGGATTCCACTACTGCCTTGCCCTTCTCTGCATACGACGCTCCCGCCTTCTTTTCATTCTTTGGTGGCACCCAACAATCTCGAGCTATATGCCCCACCCGTCCACAATTGAAGCATGTACGAGTATCCGGCCTTAAGGTAGCCCCCGACGTTGCTCCCGATGCAACTAATAAAGGAGCTTGTCCACTTGTCTTGGACTTCTTGCCCCATTTCTTCTTATAAAATGGTTTCCCAGGTCAGGGCACCTTCCACTACGGTCGCGTCACAGCCAAATCCCTCTTCCCCTGCACCCTCTTCATATCTTTTTCCAGCGCGCTCGCAGTGTCGACCAACGCCTGGAAGCCTTGGTTCATAGAACTAGAAACCAGGAACCTCAACTCGTCCCTCAGTCCTTCATAGAACCGATTTGTCTTTATTTGCTCATCCGCAAAAATAGAACCCGCATACCGCCCCAAGCGTGTAAACTCATGCAGATACGCGTCAACACTGACATCACCTTGCGTTAGCCGTTGGAATTCATTTTCCATGGCTATCCGTTGAGCCGCAGGAAGGTGCTTCGCTAGGAAGAGTCGGGAGAATTATTCCATGGATATTTATGTTAAGGGATGACCCGCCAAGTAATGCAACTCCATCTTATCCCACCACAATCTAGCTTCTCCTTCAAGCAGGAAGGTAGTTAACGTGACTTTTTGATGCTCCTCCGATCCAATCGCCGTCATGATGCGCTTGACGCGCGATAGCCAATCCTCAGCCTTCGTAGGAGTTCCCGCTCCCGAAAACGTAGGCGGATGGAAACTCATAAATCACGTCAACTGCTTCTCAGCCACTTGAGGAGCCACATCCACTACAGGTTCAGGCCTTACCGCCACCTGTTCTGGCCTCACAGCCGATTGTTCCTGCCTAAGTGGCTGTCCTTGGATCATGGCAAACAAATCCTCAGCAACTAAACGCACATGTTCCGCAGACGGTGGAGGTGTCGGCACCGCGGCTGGTGCCGTGCTTTCATTAGAATGATGGGGCTCTGACTGCCCAGCCACACTCCGTGTCACCTAAAGGTGGACAAGACACACACATTAGCGGCCTTACACAAGCAAACAATACAAAATAGGAACACGCGGGTTCCTCAAACACACAAATTTGCATTCCTATCATGGACATTCAGGAGTTCAATCGCATAACTTGGTTTGCACAACTACGTGCGCGCCACCCCACAAAAGAAGTCGACCATGACTTCGAGAGGAAAAGAACAAGACAGCTAATACCAAAAATGTAACAACCCCATCCATTCATATGGTATATACTAGAAGGTCCGGTCGGGGCCCCACAGTATATATCACAAAACAGGCGGAAAGGTTACAGGATGATACCAGAGTAGCGCAGCGCACGTAACACATTACAGTCTAGCGGAAGCCTTTGCTAAACCTTGAACTCCACACTTGAATGTCCAATAGATAATACAACTCCACATTACAGTCTAGTGGCCTAAACATTGGCGCGCAGGCCGATCACAAAAAAAGAAAACACAACATAGCCTTCGAGGGCTAGCAGCAACAGCAGCAGGGACATCAACCTTTATGCGTCCCGCTTGGCTCTCCAGCACCTGTACCGGGACAATCCACCCAACAGTGGCAAACAGAAGCAACGGTCAGCGTTTAGCTGACCAAATTATAACAACCCTATCCCTTACTCGGGGCCGCGGTAATCTTCCCTGCAGGCATAACATAACAC
Source organism: Platanthera guangdongensis (assembly GCA_039583875.1). NCBI lineage: Eukaryota > Viridiplantae > Streptophyta > Magnoliopsida > Asparagales > Orchidaceae > Platanthera > Platanthera guangdongensis. The sequence goes on from CM077158.1 coordinate 87,227,059, forward strand.
AACCATGGCAATATATCTCATATAATGTGCTTTCATACACTCATGCCATCACAACCGTTCGCCACCCGACCCAACGGTCCGTGCACTCAGGGCACATTCTTGGTGTTATGGCAAATCACATGCCCAAAAACATTTCAAGGTCACAACCCAACGACAACTCTCTTGAGCATTTACTCCATGGCGTGCAGCCGGAGTTCTAGTCTTACAACACCGGGATGGCCTGTAGCCCCCCATTGTATCATGGCACGCAGGCCTAAGACTCTCGCTATGCGCTCCAACAGACCGCACCTTCTGGTCCATGTTGGACGGACATAATGCAGGTCGGATCCTCCACCCCCCGTTGCTCAAATTACCTTGCCTTCACCGAGTACGACGTACTCGCGGCTTAATCAAAGGCACGGGTCGGTCTCACCAATCCTGTTTTTGGCATTCAGCCTGGGTATTTCTATTACACCCATTCATCTCACAACGTCAGCGAGTCTTCCCTGGGCACACCAGTACTTCCTGTTACTCGCTTCACAGGTGGACACCGCCATATCACAAATATCAGGGGTCTTTCCTGGCTACCATGCCAGTACTTCATGTTACTCGCTTCACAGGTGGACGCCCAATGCACATTAAGCATTACAAAGGGTATTTCCTGGAATTCCAATCCAGTACTTCCTGCTACTTCCTTTCACAGGTCGAACCCAATAGCACAAGCACCACAAGCATTCTACGGGTATTTTCCTGGACTACCACTCCAGTACTTCCTGCTACTACCCTTCATAGGCATAACCCGTTGACTCCTTAAACTACACGTTTCTCACGGAGTCTTCTCCGGTTTGTATGCAACATCACCAATCCAGACCAACCTGTCCAGATGGGCTTCACACAACATGCCTATTCCGTACTCCAATTCCGGATCTATATGCCAACAAAGGGGATTTCATGAAAACACCCAAAGACTCCCACAAACAGCCACCTTTTGGTGGGTGAATCATATACATATGCCAAAAAGAAAGCCTTCACATGGCTCAGAAGAAAATTCGTTACCCTCAAAGATCTCTTTGGTTCCATGAGCTCCAAGCTAGCTCAAACGACTCACAAAAGCTTTTCCTCCATAACGTCGGCCTCGGATCTCTCGTCGGCTAACCGCAGCACCACCGGTGATCAACCCCCTCTTCTCCTCCTCCTTCTTCCTCTCTCTTTTTCTCTCTAGAAATATAGTAAGATAAAGTCAAAAGCCAAATGAGTTTCCCCAACCCATTCTCGGCCATAAGAAGACAGGGAGGCCTCTCAGACCTTGGATCCAGGATGAAACAATGGATGGCCGCGATTTCACCAAAAATCATAAATTTTGGCTGACACGGCCTGTGACACGCCCGTGTCCATGGCCGTGTTCCCTAAGCGGTGCTCAACCAACTTATCTAACCCAGTGACACGCACATGTGACACGCCCGTGTCATGGGCCATGTCACCCGACACGCCTTCAGACACGCCCGTGTCTGCGGCCGTGTTCGCCAGGCTGAAAAATCCCAAAATCACTCGAGGTACACACGGCCTGTGACACGCCCGTGTCCCAGGCCGTGTGCCCATACACGACAATAGACACGCCCTAGATCCTAGCTCAAATTCGTCGGGCTGAGTTCGTCGACCGCGCTGACACGCCCTGTGACATGCCCATGTCACAGGCCGTGTCCTAAGCACTCAACGATCGTTGACCAAATTTTGTCGACCACTCATCGACTGTTCCTCTCGACACTCGACGCACGCAGGATACGCCCTGGGACACGCCCGTGTCCCAGGCCATGTCACCCCAAAACTGAGCCTGCTGAAAAATGGGCTGTTACAACCCATCCCCATGACTTTGGTACTAGCTTGTTCAAAGCACCTTATGAAGAAATTCAGATGAAGAGTTATGGTCCATATGTGCATGGCCATAACAATAAGAATGCACCTAAAGCCAAGCCCGTTATACAAAAGGAAAAGGAGATGCAGAATCCTTGTGTATGCTGCAATCATGAGGCCTCCACCTCAAGGTACGGTGCCTCTACTAGACCTAAATTTCAAAAGGTAAAGCAGGAGTGCCCAAGAAGGTACAACAGGTTTGACTGTTGGTGTTGCGGGAAAGTTGGTCACTTTGGCGTGGATTGCTAGTACAACCCCATTAACTTTGTAACCCCACGAGTTAGCTATGCGAGACAAACCACTCGTAAAGTTAATATTCCTAGTGGTCGTAAGCTGACCAGGAACCAAGTACCCAAATACGTTTGGGTTCCCAAGGTAAAATGATCTATTTTTGCAGGTATGTCCAAAAGCCAATAATACTCCAATCTAGTATTTTGACAGTGGATGCTCTCGGTATATGACCGGGGCAAGAAGCCTTTTGCTTGACTATACCCCAGTCAAAGACGGACCAAAGGTCATTTTTGGAGGTTTAGACAGGGGAACAACAAAAGGTTATGGTATGATTTCCAACGGCGTAGCTTCTTTTACAGACATTGCTTATGTTGAAGGATTACACCATAATCTCATAAGAATAAGTCAACTATGTGACAAAAGGTACATCGTTGAGTTCTGTAAGGACAAGTGTTTGATAAAATCGTCTGCAAATTTGGAGACGGTCTTAACAGGCACTCAGAGCAAAAATATTTTCTGTTTAAATTTTCTTTGTTTAGACAATTCTACCCCATTGTGTTTTATGGCAAAAAGTAGTGCGTCTCTCTACGACCAATGGCACAAGAGATTAGCATATATTAATTTTAAAACCTTAAATATGTTACTCTCTCACAACTCAGTGCGTGATGCCCCCAACATTAAGTTCCTTAAAGAGAGTCCATGTCACGCTTGTCAAATGGGTAAGCTGACGCGGGCTTCCTTCAAGGGTATTGCTGAGAAAGATTCTTCACGAAGCTTATACTTGCTTCATATGAACTTATTCGGTCCTATGCCTATTCACAGCTTAGGAGGTAAGGTGTAAACGTTAGTAATTGTTGATGACTACTCACGTTTCACTTGGGTGTTCTTTCTGAAACATAAGTCAGACACATTCGATTCTCTCACTAATTTTGTCCGGCAAATTCAGAATGAATTGGACTGCTTAGTGGTCAAAGTCAGAAGTGTCCACAGAACATAGTTCAAGTCTGGTTCCATGATAAAGTTCTATGAAAGCTAAGGTATCTTTCATAAGTTTTCCTCCCCGCGCACTCCACAGTAAAACGGAGTTGCTGAGAGAAGGAATAGAACCCTGATTGAAGCAGGTACAACCATGTTGAACGACACTTCACTTCCAGAGTACTTCTGGGCTGAAGCAGTCAATACGGCTTGTCACGTGCAAAACAGAGCACTAATCAACAAAAACTACCGTAAGACCGCCTATGAGCTATTGAAGGGCAGAAAACCGACTGTGTCCTACTTTAAAATTTTTGGAAGCAAATGCTTTGTACTTAATAATAGGAAGTATTACAGCATAAAGTATAGTGAAAAATGTTTTGAAGGTATTTTTGTTGTATGTAGTATCCATATTAAGGCATACATAATTTTTAACAAGAAAACTCTGCTGATAGATGAGTCAATAAACGTTGTATTTGGTGAGACTAGCTTGCTTCATGGCAGCTCGTCTAGTGTTATTAGTTCAGATGTAGGTACCAAGTTCGAGAAGCTTAGCTTAGATGAAGTTGTCAAGGAAGAAGCTCCAGGCTCAGTCAAGCTCGTCGATCCAGTCTTGGTGGATGAAGAACCCATAGAGGAAGAATTGCTTCAACCTACAGAGGCAGCACCAGATGTTGCAGAACTTGTTGGAGGGAGAGCAAGGAACCTAGGGCTCAGACACCTAAGAGATCATCCAGCTGATTAGATAATTAGAGATCCAAGCGACGGTGTTAGAACCAGACGAGGTACATCTAATGAAATCATGCATCTCAGGTTTCTGTCTCAGGTTGAACCGAAGAAGTTCGAGGAAGCGAACAAAGATGCTTCTTGGATCATGGCAATGTAAGGGGACCTCAGCTAGTTTGAACGATGCAAAGTCTGGGAGCTACTACCCAGGCCAAAGGGACAGAATGTGATCGGCACCAAGTGGATATTCAGGAACAAGTTGGATGAACACGGAGTAATCATCAAAAATAAAGCCAGGCTTATAGCACAATGATACAGAAAGGAAGACGAGATTGACTTCGACCAGACATTTGCTCCAGTGGCTCGGCTCGAGGCGATTTGGTAGTTTCTTGTGTATGTTGCCCTCAAAGGCTTCACTGTCTACCAAATGGACATGAAGTCAGCATTCCTCAATTGGAATCTGAAAGAGGAAATAACGTAGCGCAACCCCAAGGTTTTGTCAATTCTCAATTCCCTAACTAGGTTTATTTTCTAAATAAAGCATTATACGGTTTAAAGCAAGCTCCCCGTGCTTGGTATGAGACGTTGTCTAGTTTTATTCGTGAGAACAAATTCACAAGGGGAAAGATAGACAAGACATTATTTCTTAGGGAAGTTAAAGACAAGATTCTGCTAGTGCAAATTTATGTCGACGACATCATATTTGGCACTACGGAAGATAGCCTTTGCAAAAGTTTTCTAAACTTATGCAAAGGAAGTTTGAAATGAGCAGTATGTGTGAGCTGAAGTTTATCTTAGAACTTTAGGTGAAGCAATCTGAAGATGGGATTTTCATCTCTTAGATGATGTTCACCGAGGAGATTCTTAAGAAATTCAGAATGGAGAGCGCAACCTCTTTGAGGACTCCAATGGGTTCAACTGTGTCTCTGGACGAGGATGAGAAAGGAAAGCCTTTTGATGAAACCAAGTATAAAAGCATAATTGGATCTTGCTCTACCTGACTACTAGTAGATCAGATATAATATTTTCAACATGTGTCTGCGCTAGATATCAGGTGAACACTAAGGAATCTCATTACGGTGCTGCGAAGTGAATTTTAAGATACCTTACGGGTACACCTAATCTTATCTTATGGTACCCAAGAAGTAATGACGTCGAGCTAATTGACTTTTCAGATGCTAATTTTACAGGAAGCAGGGACGATAGGAAAATCACTTCCGGGACATGCTAATTCCTCGGAAGAAGGCTTATCTTTTGGAGCAGTAAGAAGCAAAATTGTGTCGCAACATCTACTGCCGAGTCAAAGTATATCTCTGCGGGTAGTTGTTGCACACGGCTTCTATGGATCAGAAATCAACTCGAAGACTATAATTTGAAGTTTAGAGAAATTCCAATGTATTGCGACTCTTCCAGCACAATATCTATCGCCAACAATCCAGTTTCCCATAGCCGGACTAAGCACATCGAGGTTCAGTACCATTTCATCCGGGAGCATGTGGAGAACAAGGACATAGCCCTCAACTATGTCCTGGAGGACAAGCAGATTGCCAATATTTTCGCGAAGCCGCTGGATGAGGCCAAGTTCTCATTTTTCAAGACAGAACTTGGTATGCTTAACATGGAGTCCTGAAAAGCCCAGGTTATGAATTTCTCAAGAAAAACTAAGTGGATTTCTCGAAAAGCTACTAGACTTCACGAAGCCTCTAGATTTCTAGAAAAGCTCCCTTATTTCTCGATAAAAGAAGTCTACTTCTCGAGAAAAATATTAATCTGATTTCTCGAAAGACTATGGTGATGCAGGCTTGCACGTTGACACTGAATATATCTACGGACAAACACGTTTGCCTCTCTAATGATCCAATCCTACACTTGCACAATAGTTCTACGCAACACCACGTTAATTAATTCTATCAATTATATGCTAATGCACGGGTAGCCAAACCGCCTGGGATCGAACAATGGCTATAAGATAATATTCTTTTCGGCTAAAAGGACCCACCCGGTCCGAACGAACGGTGTTGTACTAAAAGAGATCTACCAAAAATAACGATTCAAAAAAGGTAGATCTCTCCCAACAAAAAAAATGAAAGCTCGCCAAACCTTTTCGAAATTAAATCAATCAAGATAAACACAAACCAGTCAAAGGAAAACCACAATTATTTAATGCTTCAAAATGCAACGCCAATAATTTCCACCACAAGAATATCTAGGAAAAGAAACACACGAGAGTAGAAATTTAAATAAAGCCCCGTTAAGTTTCACCTCCACCTCTTTAATCACCCCATCAGTTTTAACCACCGACCCATCAGCTAGCACAAGCGATTTCTGGATATTAGTTTCGACATTTAAATAAAGCTTCTCAACATCTTACAGAGAAACAATGTTGCACGACGAACCTGAATCGCAAAGGGCTACCATCTCAATTTTATTTATCTCACACTTGACAACCACTTCATTAATACTGCACTCCTCTGCCTCCCCAGCACTCTTCCCTTGCTCACGGGGATTCTTTTTCGTGTCGCTTTGGAGCGTGCCGCGAGTACGCTCGGAGAACACATGGGCAAGTTGCCCCAGTTGTGTCTCTAAGTTCCTCATAGAAGCGGTTTGAGTGGCAATGTTAGATTGGGCCATCTCAACAAACTTTTCCATCATTTCTTATAGAGCACTCCTACGTGTCCCTTGCCCGCTCTGATTATAACCTAGCTGCGGAGGTCGTGGTTGGCTATTGGAGGCTTGAGCATCAAATTGATGCTGGCCTCCCTGCCATCTTTGACCTGGGGCATTTTGATTCCACGCGAAATTCGGATGATTTCTCGCGTTTGGGTTATACGCATTATTATAGGGTGGAGCACGATTTTGACTGTTTATAAAATTATCACTTTCATCGAAGATTATACCTACCGGTTCTGCAAATGACTCTCCAGCTGGGCATTCAAAAGCATGGTGGTTGGGATTTCCACATCCCTGGCATGATATGCCCCCAACCGGAGCCGGAGGAGTAGTCGATCTGGTCAGCATCCTTCTTCCATCCATCATAGGGTGGCTTGATTCGGCTTGCTGCATCACCGCAATCACATCAAATAGAATTTTCGCCCCCCTAGGGGCATTTCTTCCCGCAGTCCAGTATGTGCTATGGGAGGCCATGTCTCGAAGAAGCTGCAAAACCTCTGGAGGAGAAAGGTTCATAATTGTGTCGCCGGCTGCTGCGTCGATCATAGCCCGGTAGTTCGGCTCGACACCAAAATAGAATATTTCTACAAGATTCCACGGCTCGCAGCAGTGTTGGGGACAATGGCACTACAGGTCAGCGAAACGTTCCCACGCCTCAGACAACGTCCTTGGTCCAGCTGCCGGAACGTAGCAATTTCCCTTCGGTCATTCACAATTTTGTCCACTGGGTGGAACTTGGCCAAAAACTTAGAGGATAGAGCCTCCCATGTGGTAGGAGTCCCAGGGGCAATTGTGTGAAGCCAGGTCTTAGCCCTCTCCCTCTGTGAAAATGGGAATAGCTTCAGCTTAACTACCTCATAAGAAATTCCAACATATCAGAAGGTGCCAAAAATCTCTGAGAACTCCGCCAGATGGAGCTGCGGGTCCTCACTCGGCAAACCAGAATACTGCGTATTATTTCTTATCATATTCAGAATCGCGGGCTTTATCTCAAAATGGTTGTTGGCAATGGCTGGTCCGAAGCCTGGATAAACACTTCCCGCAGTTGGGGAAGTGAAATCACGCATCGTCCTAATGCGAGGTTAGACCACCTCCTGGCCCTCAACAACTCTATCACCTTGGCCATTTCCTAATTGGCCCAAGTCTTCCATTCTAACTTCAGCAGCAGCATCACGCACGCGAGCTCTCCTCGCTCGTGCGGTCTCAAGATCAGGTCCCAAATTTTCACCCCTATTACCCGGGTTAGGATCTGTCATACAATAAGAAAAATCTATCAAAGCGTCAAACACTTGCAAATTTTTCCAAAAGAAAAATGCACACAACGGTTGCACTCCCTGACAACGGCGCCAAAAACTTGATGCGCTCTCGGCAAGTGTGCCGATCGCTGTCAAGTAATAAAAGTGAGGAGTTTAATCCCCGAATATCGATCTCTCGAGGAGGGCAAGTAGGGAGTGTGGTTTTGCTATTGGAAAAGTGATTGCAAGTGTTAACGTGGCAGAGGGGGTTTAGTTTTGGTTTCCTAAGCTTAATGCTAATAAAAATAATGTGGGTCATTGTCACCACGTCGATTGGGTGGTTTATTACGAAGAGTAGTATGGATGATGGACGAAACAACGAGGGTCGCAATCACCTCATCGTAATGCACGCTCCTAGAAAGCGCTAGAACGGCTTGATCACAACAAGCACAGGAAAAACTGAAGCTTAACAACACAAGCAATGATAAAGACATAACAACATATCGACAACCTGAAACCTTAAGCAAAACATTGTTCTCAAGCAACAATCCCGCTTTCACAAGTTCAGAATGAAGTAACCATAAGAAGTGGTGGAGAAATACAACCGAGCGCACGAAGGATTTCCGAGATTCACAGTCGGATTCAAGGGTTGTCAATCCTTGTCCAAGTTTGGTCTTCAGATGTCATTTGGGATCCAGAAGGGTTGTCACATCCTCCCTATAACCCGTCTTCTTCGTGTTTGATCGCTGGGCTAGTTCTGACCGAAGAACTCCGCAAGTGCTGCAACAATGAGCTCAAATGGTAGCTTGGAGGTCGGAGAAGATGAAGGTGCCCGGAGATGAAACTATTGCAAGCTTTGTGAGGAGAAATAGTGGCCGGATCAACTCTCCAAGGAGGAGAGAGAAAATGGCGGCTGGAGGCGAGTTTTCTTGCTCGGAGGAGCGGAAATGGCGAGGGAAGCGGAGCTGGATCCTTAAAAAGAGGAAATCTGCAACTTAAATAGAAAAGTCAGAAAAATATGGTCACGCATGGTTTGGCACACAGCCGTGCGCAAACCGTACGATATTAACTTTCAGAATAGACCCGAGGAAGGAGATGCGTTGACCTGTGCGTTTTCCTTCGCGCACGGGCAGTTCCTCCCGTGCGTGAAGGACATCGCACGGGTAGCGACAGAGAGTTGGAAAACAGGGACATACAAAAAAACCATGCGTTTTATTCGCGCACGGGAGCTGCCACCCATGCGTGAACAATGCGCACGATTAACCACAGAAGACACAAATAAGAAAGATACAGGAAAACCGTGTGTTCCCTTCGCGCACAGTTTCGAAGAAACCGTGCGTCAACCGTGCGTGAGGACCATCGAACTCAGCTCAATGAAGTTCATCGAACTCGGCTCGACGTTCTTCTAGCAAACTAAAACGCACGATTTCACGCAAACCGTGCGTTAAAGAAACGCACGACCATGCATTTTCCTTAAGACAGATTTCCTGCCTTTGGGAAAAACGCACCACCTGCACAACAATACCAAAACTAGAGCACAAGCTCCCAGTAACAAATACTGCAAAGAAAACATCAAGAAAGAGCCATAGGGAGCACCATGTGCATACCCCCAATAACAGAATGTGCAATTGCACATCCTCGGGCAAAAACAGTGCACAAAATGGTCCATGACCGAACCATGCAAATATAACCGATATCCGGTTGAAATGCAGTGTAACATCCCTCAAACAACTAGACCCCTATGATTTGGTTTTGTCATTACTAGGTCATGACAAAACCATCAAAAGCTCAAGGACCAAGTGAACAAGGGCCAAGGTGAAAATCACCTTGGTCTGCCTATAGCTCATCCTCAACATTTAGACCTAAGGGTTGACTTTAGGGCTACACCATGATCCCATCACGCTACCATAACACCCCCAACACCTTGGGTAGTCTATGGGGCCACTAATGGCCCACTGTAGGCATCGAAGAGGTTAAGTTGACCTAAGTCAACCCTAACACTAAATACGTCAAACTAGCCTACTTAGGGTCAATTGACCTTCAACTAGCCAAGTGGACCCCACCCATGCCCTCCTAACCCTAAGGTGAGGTCAATGGGTCACCAAGGACCCATTGGGGTCAACCAAAGAGTTTAGGTTGACAAAAGTCAACCCTAGCCCTAATTTGGTCAAAGTTCCCTTCCTACGGGCAAGTGATCTCCAAAGTTCCAAGTCAACCCTACCCAACCCTATCTAGACCTTAGGGGAGTCCAATGTGTCACCAAGGACCCATTGATGACAACTCAAAAGGTCAAATTGACCAAGGTCAACCCTAAGCTAGGTCAAGTCAAACTTTGCTCAAATGGGCTAACCCAAGCTCAAACTCATTTCCCCCACTTGGGCTAACCTCATTTTTATTATTCATATGGGTTAGTGGGGTGCCAATAGGCAGGAGGAGAGATTAAAATTCGGCCATGGTGAGTAGGAGAGAGAAAGCTCCATTTGCCTTTTAATGGAGGAGAGAGAAAATGAAGGGAGGTGGCCATTCATGGCTAGGGAGGCCAAGAGCCCTCTCCTCTTGCTGGAACCATCTCCCCGAGTCAGTTAAGAGGAGGACAAGGATTTTCCCGGCCATGGCAGAGGCTATGGGAGGAGAACCACCATAGCCGAGCCAAGATTTCAATGGCCATTAATGGCCATTGATGACTTGGCCTCTCTCCTCCCTAACTGAGGCTTTAAAAACCATCAGTGGGCAGAGAGGGGTTTTCCCCACCGTTTACCTGAAGAGTTCGAGCCATTTCACTGTGTAGTTGCAGATACCAGAGCGGCGCCACCACCACCACTGGCTTCCCGGCAATCGACGCGCCTCCAGGCCGCAAGCAAGGTCCTCCCCTCCTCCTCTCTCTATGGGTAGATCGTAACAATCATTAGGGTTAAGAATCGGGCTCTATTGAGCCCGATCGGGAAGGGATTTTTCCTGGTTTTTTCGCATAAATGAACCCATCGGGATCGCCAGAATAGGCCCCTCCGGCGGCTGTGCCGCCACCTGGCGATAACCACCACCTCAACGGAGGTGGTGGTGGCGGTGGCTGGCCAGGGAGGTGGCCGGATGGCCGACAGGGGCGGCTGGAAGTTGTTCCAGGATGGGTGAATCTTAATCGTCGGCTGGAGGAAGAACATGAGTCAGAGCCCTTGGATCCTGCTTTAAGATTAGTGCCAGCGTTAAATTAAACTATAGGACATCTTCATGATAATTTCATTTCCGTCACACATTATCTATTTAATGTTTTTAATTATTAAAAATACCTAGATACTAAGTCAGAGAAAATGATCAACATATAATTTGTAGAACTATGGGTCTACTTTAATATAAAATTATTTTAAACCAATTTGGGTGCCTGGTTTGACCAGGGCACCCTTTTTGGTGGGGTCTATACCTAGAGCTAGGCAGAGCTTAAAATGAGAGCCCACACTTCATCTCTTTTCTAAATGACTAGAAATTTGGGTCAGGAGTCACACCAGTCTATACCTAGCTCCTGCCCAAAAATGAGAATTTTTGGGGACAATTTTTCTATAATTTTTGAAATCATTTAAAAACAATATGGTAAAATAATTTACGGACCTAAAGACCTCCAAACCCTCTCAAATTTTGGTGAATGGTCCTTAGGCTCATCGGGAGGCTGTGTATAAATTATCACCTCATTTTGAGTTGATTTGGTGGGGTATTGGGCAAACCCTAGCCTTGCCATAATAAGGGTATTTAAGTCAAAAGTGCACTTGTGGGTTTAGGTGGCCAAACCACCTCAACAGAGGTTGAAATTTGGGCCACTAACTTGGCATGACTTTTATCACCCCCCCCCCCATGGAAGATGGGGTGGATTGGGGTGAGTTTTCCCTAGGACCCAAGACCAAACCCTAAGGATGGTCTTTGGTGCCTTGTGAAGGGCATGTGGCCAAAAGACCTTGAAAAGATATAAAATTTGGTGGAGAGGGTACTAGGGTAGCTAAAGCCTTCTGGTAAAAATCTTAGAGGATGTGGAGATAGGTAGGCCTCTCAAAACCCTAACCATAGTTTAGGGCACAAACTTTGTAGTGATAGAATAGGGTATTAAAACTCATTGAACAGTGATGAAACTTGGGTAGTGTAGTCATAGGGGTAGTATGAACTTATGGAAATTTAATTGGGAATTTTGGAGCAATAATATTACTACTTCCTTTGTAATGCATGAGTTAGCCCTACTTAATTATTTGGATATTGTGAACTCATTGTCCATTGGGAAGTCATGAAAATTAGGCAGAGGGAGTTTTAATCCATTATGCTCATGTATGAATTTTACTAGAATTTTTAAATGCATAATTACATTACCTACTTCACAAGCTCATAAATTTAGGAGCTTGTAAAATAATTCTTTCAGAGCTCTTCTCTTATTGAAAAATTATAAAACTTGGCCTAATGTGTTTGTTGATCATTATGTACATATTTGCATTTTCTCAGAAGTTTTAGAAGTATTCTTGATGTACTTGTCTCTTAAAAATGTTTAATGAAGGTTATATTTAAAATTAGGTTTAGAGGCCTAAACCTTGCTGTAAAATTGGGAGACTTTGGATTCTATGTTAAATAATCATCTTGTATTTATCATGAATTTGGTGGAGCATTTACATGTATGAATTTGATACTTCATGTTCAAACTTGGATTTTTGGATTACTAGAGAAATTAATTAAATTATCAGATAAATTAGGAAAATTATGAATTTCTGTATTTAGGCCAAACATGTCATGATAGACCCCCAATAATTATTATAGGGATATTGGATGATTATTTTGAGTACCTTCCACTGTATACGTCATATAGCTTAGGATGGTCTGCGTTTAGTAAAAACTGCAGAAATCAAGATATGGTGCCAAATGAACTTAGGGAGTTGGGATTTTGGTCTGGTAAGGGAAATGAGACTATCAACGGAAGTCGTGATGAGAAGTGAGAAGTTTGGCTAGTGTTAAGAGGTGCTCGGGGTCGACGAAACATCGTCTTCCCCGTAGGAGAGAAAGTATCAAATACACTAGGGTTAGATCCAGTACAACATTTAAGGGATTGGGAAATTTGATAGCAACCAATAATAGTAAGTGCCCTGCTAAAGGGAGCTTTGGGCTTCAGCCCATCGTATTTCCTAGTGCCCTCGAAAGCCCTTCACGGGGAATACCTTGGGCAGTCCTGGGCTAACCTAAACAGTAGGAATAATAAACTACAAGAGAAACTAGTATAACTAGGGTTACACATTCACACACCCTGGTAGCTCGGGAGGTTGATTAGGTTGTTTTTATTGCCATCCGGACGGTATGTTCGAAGGTAGATGCATGGACGGGATAGTCCGGGGAGCCAGTGCCTCGAAAGGTTTTGGATACAAAATGAGGTGGTGGGTCTTCGATATTGGACGGTCGTTCACACCGACATCGATACGTTGACTTGGCGGTATGGGACACTTAGCCAAAGAAAATCTGGCGGATATGTCCAGCATTAGTACACGGATACTCTAGGTTGTGTTCTTCTAGGGCGTACAGAAGGGCTAGGCCTGGTAGTGTGGATACCCGCCTAGGAGTGGGGGGCCCGACCCACTATCTCTGTTTGCCACTATGGAGGTTCCTGGGAGTGAAGCTAGCTGCCCAAATAGGGGGAACTAAAGGTCTATGTGCATAGAGTCGTGTGCGTGAGTTGCGTTTGCATGAATCATGGTATAACATATCACTACACTCATATTTGCATACAACCGACACCCCAACGTATAAATTGGTATGAGACTTTTTATACGATGGGAGCCTTGTAGAAGATCCCTTAACTTATAAGTTTGTATGGGTATTCATATAAGTTAAGGTTACTTACTTACTTCTTACCTTGTCTTTCTTACATATGCTGCTTATTCCACTTGCTTACCTTATTACATACTATTATAGAACTGCTAGCTTGTACTTTTCTTGCTTAGCTGTTTATACAATATGAATAACTGCTAGTCTAGTTCCACTGTCACCTGCTTGGCTTACTCTCCACCTTGTAGCTTCCCTTTCCTCCTTCTCGCTCGGTGCCTAGGAGCCATGGGGAAGGGGTAGGGGATGATAGGACTTAGTCTTTATGACTAATGGTTTTCGGACCACAACATTATAGGGGCTCTGGATAAGAGACAGGGAACAGCAGCGCAGGGACCAGCACCAGCGGAGTACGGTGCGCATGGAGGTGGGCCAGTCTAGTACTGGAGCACCAGTGACCAGCTCCGTGAGTGATTAGTATTTCTTATAGCTTCCACGAGAGATTGTAGTGAGGATCTGATGTACTGGGATTATGCCTATTTATATTTCCAGTTTTGTTACTTTTCAGTACTCTCTATTATATATGGACTCGATGCGATTTCATATTCATATAATACATGTGATGGTGGACTTAGTTTTATCGAAACTATGTTATGTTTCTTTCTTTATGATGATCGAAAAAATGGCAGAATCGACGTTTTGTAGTGGCGTCTTTCCCGAGTGTCGGGGCTACCGCAAAACGGCGATTCTGGGCATAAGACCCCGGGTTTGAAGAAAAAAGAAAAAAAAGGTGGGGGGGGGGGGTCTTACAAGTGGTACCCAGGACTATCATTTCAGATCGGGATGGGTGGTTTACGTCCAAGGAGTGGAGGACAGTTTAGGCCCGTCTGGGTTCTCGGTTGACATTCAGCATGGCTTTTCACCCTCAGACCGATGGACAGACGGAGCGCACCAACCGTACCTTGGAAGATCTTTTGCGCCTATGTATTTTGGACCGCGGCGAGCCTTGGGAGAGATTGTTGTCGCTAATTGACTTTTCATAAAACAACAGTCATCAGTCCAGTATAGGCATGGCCCCTTATGAGGCATTATATGGACGGAGGTGCAGGACCCCACTATTATGGATTCAGGATGAGGATCCGCAGGCACTCAGCTCGGAGTTTGTGGAGGATACTGATGCTCAGGTTAGATTGATCCGAGATAGGATGCTGGAAGCCCAGAGCAGGCAGGCCAAATATTACGACGCGAGGCATCGTCAGGTGGAGTTCCAGGTGGGAGACCGGGTTTTCTTGAAGATATGACCGATGCATGGAGTTTTCCGTGACAAGCATCACACACCAGTTTGTGAATTTCTTCTTTCCATCCTAAATATGGCTAAGAGAAGTCTGTAGCCTCTTATCCAAGGCCTTCCTCTCTTTGTTAAGAGTTTCCTTTTTGGAGGAAGTCTTGGAGAGGCACTCTTTCAGTCCATTTATCGTGCTCAAAGAGTGAAAACATTCTTGGCACTCGACCTTTTCTTTTCCACATTTGATTAGTTTATTAATAAGACATTTTAAATCCGTTTTCATTTGCTTATTTTCATATTTTTACGATGTTATTTTTATCAGTCAAATTATCTAATTTATCTAATGCACATTTGCAAATTCTCTTAAATTAAGTTTTATCCAATGCACATAATAAAGAGTTCATAGCTTTTGTACTATTGATACACCTCAGCTTATCTGCGTCATCCCATTTCTCATGAGGTTTTTCCATAATTTGACCTGATATAGTAACTGCAATGCCCCAAAAATCCTAAAAAGGAATAATTGGGAGTTACCACACTATGGTGGGGTTAATGCCGGTGTTAGCCTTTGAATTAAATCGTCTGTGGGCTCGGGAATCTACTACACAGCAGTAGTAAGCAAGCGCGTGGCGCTACCACTCAACGCTTTAAAGAGTTGAGTGATTATCATGGGGCGGTAGTATGTTATCGTGTGGCGATATAACTCAACCGCTTCGGCGAAGCATTGAGTGACTACTGTGCGGCGGTAGTTAGCCAACGCACAATGATAGCTCAAGTTAAAGTACCACTTAGCGGTAACTCGACGCGCGGAGGTAGATGCCACACAGCAGTAAGGTGGAGGCTATTTTGGAGCGACAACATGATGTTGATTGGACCAAGCGACAACCGCCTATGATATCATACGGCGGTAGTAGCTACCGCACGGCGGTATCCTCCATATATAAGCTGTTTAAGAGAATGAATTCTCACTATTCTTTCTCTTAGTACTTGAGGTTCTTGAGAGCAAGATGGTTGAGGCTAAGCATTGCTAGCTAAGGGAAGGAGATCTCGTGGTCAGATTCAAGAGCCAAAATAAGATCCGTAAAGAGGAAAGTGAGGCGCTCCTTTCCAACTGGACAGAAAAGCTCGTTCATGGCTCCGAAATGCATTACTAGGGTAATGATTTTCTCCTTGGACAAGAAAAGTCCTCAATTTGCATACGTGCATGGAACCACTCACCAAAAGGTGAGGAAAAGGTGGTTTCCAGCGGGCCGATCGTGGTGATCCCCGATAAAATTGCATATAGATCCGGAATCAAAGTACGGAATAGGCATACTGTGTGAAGTCATCTGTATAGGTTGGTCTAGATTGGTGATGAATTGATGTGCATGCCGGAGAATACTTTGTGGATAAAGCGTGTAGAATCCAGGGTCTGGGGGTATGCAAGGTGCTGCAGTGATAGTACTGGAGGTGATCTCCAGGAAAACACCCAAAAGTGGGGAATTTTGTCCCTACCGCGCAGCGGTAGTACTACCGCCGGCGATAGCTTCAAGTGAGCTATCTTTATGAGGCCTATCTCAGGGAGACCTGGAGGCAATTGTATGAGAAGCTGAGAGCCAGTAGTGCCCAGCTATGGTGGTTTGATTGTCAGCCTAATTTGGTGCGAAGCCTGTCTTGCGAAGACTATTAGGCTAGCATGTGAGTTGAGCCATGGAGGCCAACTATCATGGCCGTGAGCGTCGTAATGAAGTCTTGTCTATTATCCTTGATTGCTTCGGCTTTCATAAGTGGTATGGCGATCTGAGCAACGGGAATGTATGAACTATACCTGCATTATGTTGATTTTTATTAGACTGCCTAAAGTAATTGTCTCTCGTCGATGGCAAAATGAGATTCTTAGGCATAGGGCTGAAAAGACTAGAATGCTCAAGAATGAACCATTAAGCCTTGGACCTCTGAGCGGGAGGTGGTATCCGAGAAGTTCGGTACACCGAGAATGTTCCCTGAGTGCACGAGGTGTGTGGTCATTGAGCCTACGTCTGTGCTAAATAGTTCTTGGATGCACACTGTTATTGCCACTATATATATGTTGATATTGCAGGGAAGGAGAATCGCCGCCCCAAGTAAGGGGTGGTATTATTATAAATGGGTCGGCAAATGCTGACCATTACTTTGTTTGCGCGTTTTGGTGGGCTGTGATTTGCATGTGCTGGAGAGCTAAGTGGAAAGTAGCAGGTCGAAGCCCTTGTGCTGCGATTGGCTGGCCCTCGAAGGCCCTAAGGCGAACTTTTGTTGTTTTCATGTGTGGCCGGCCTACGTACCGATGTTTGTAAACCACACTTGTGAAGTATAACTGTAAGGCCTTCAGGTCGTAATATTTAGGGTACTTTTTATATACATTCCTGATATATATATATATATATATATATATATATATATATATATATATATATATATATATATATATATGTTTTATATATTGTGGACATTTGCATGATTTGTGTTCGGGCAACCTAAAAGCTTCTGCTAGAATGCTCTGAGTTAGCATTCATGTAGCCTTTGATATTAACATGTAACTCCACCGACTGTGTGTGGGATATGACGTGGGGCCCCAACCGGACCCTCTGTTTTATTTCATGTGACAGGTGGAGGTGTTACAATTTTGGTATCAAATTGTCTTGGTCTTCCTTCAGCGAATTCGAGGTCGAATACTTTTGAGGGGTGGCGAGCATGTATCTGTACTTACCGTTATAACAAAACGAACTCAAGAATATCCACCTAACAATGAAAATACATGTGTTAGGGACTTGCACGTTCCTATAATTGCTTTTGGCAATATTATTAGTTGTTTATTGTGTATTTCATGATTGTAGGCGACTAGAAGTGCTGCGAGGCAGCAAGAACCCCAGCACTCGGTGGAGAGTAATACACTAGATGAGGTGCCGACACCTCCTCCTTTTGCGAAACCTATACGGTTGGTTACTGAAGCCGTGTTCACATTATTCAATGTGCAACCAGGAGGACACAGACAACCTCCTACCCCTGTGGTGGTCCAAGAATCGGTTGGCATAGTTGAACATGTAGCGGTGAGACAAGTGTCCGTTGAGCCAGTGGCCGCAAGGCGAGCGATGGAGAAGCAATTGAAACACATTATAAGTTTCAATCCTCCTACGTTTGATGGCAGTGGAACCCCGACACAAGCCGAATATTGGCTCTCGCGAGTAAAGAGAGTCCCGACGGTGACTAAAATGGAGGTGTGGCAGAAAGCCACTGTAGCTACCTTCTTGTTAGAGAGTTAGGTGAGGCTATGGTGGGATGAGTTAGAACTGCACCACTTTGCTAGTCGGCAGATGGCCGAGATCTCAATGGAGGAGATCTTGAGATGTTTTTTGGCAAGGTATATCCCATCAGCGCAGCAAATCGCGATGGAGAACCAATTTCGAACGCTAACTCAAGGCGAGAGGTCTGTGGATGACTACTTGCACGAGTTTATGAGATTGGGAAGGTATGCAGGCTTTACATTTGCAGACGAGGAACGGAAGATAAATAGGTTCAATGAGGGGTTGAGAGATGACTTGCGGTTGCTTCTCTCACGATCGATGACGCAAGGTTTTCTTACCTTGGTCAATACGGCTTGTTCCCTCGAATTAGATATGAAACGTATGCAGCGTAATAATGATTTGGCAGTGAAGAAGTCAGATTTCAAAGGGCCGCATTCCTCAAAGTCTGAGTACCAAAAGAGGTGGAAGTTAAAGGCTAGGCCTTTGGGGCCTGCTGCTTCTTCAAGCAAGCCTGAAATGATGACAGGAAAAAGTCCACTCACATGTTATACATGTGGTAAGGTGGGAGATATGTCTTGAGATTGTTGGAGTGGTCCTCCAAAAGGGGAGAAAAAGACGGGTGCATCTTATGCTGAAAAGGTAAAGACAGTGGTGGAGTCAACTACATCCCAAGCGCAACCCTGAGTCTATAACCTTGGCTAGCAGGAGGCCATAAAACAAAGTGATGTCATAACATGTATGAGATAAGATACAGTTTTTACTGCTTTCCATACTTAGTACCTTGTTCGTTATTTGTGTATGATGTATGTATTTTAGGCTTTATCCTTATTCGGGACTATCCCACGAGAGCACTGTTTGATATGGGTGCTCCGCAATTGTTTCTATCTGAGGACTTCATATCGTGGATCGGAGTGCCTACTCTTATGTTGACAGATAGACTAAAGATGTTATTACCTAACGGATGCTTGATGCGTGCGGATAGAGCTTGGTTTGTTGAGGTGAGGATAGGAAGTCGGGATTTTGGTTTGGAAACATTTGTGTTGCCGATATCGCAGTTTGATGTAATCTTTGGTATAGACTGGCTCTTGAAGCAGTGTGCTTGTATAGATTGCATCTCGAAGGAAGTCACACTGGGATAGAATACCAAACGAGAGAATAAGTTTCAAGGTATGTGAGGATCGAGCAAGATATTGATGTCTGCTCTCCAGGTAGTCAAGGTTGTTTGGAAGGGCATGGAGTTGTTCTTCACGCTATTGGAGGTTGTTGAGCCGAAGTCCAATTTGAGTGATGTTCCTATCGTGTTTGAGTGCACAAATGTGTTTCCTATGGATCTCCCTGGGCTTCCACCCCAGCGAGAGATTGACTTTACAATAGAGTTGGTTTCAGGTGCGAAACATGTGGCCCGCTCGCCGTACCATGTTGCACCAAAGGAGATGGCAGAACTAAAAGTGCAATTACAAGAATTGCTAGAGCAAGGCTATATACGTCCAAGTATGTCACCTTGGAGTGCACCGGTCCTCTTTGTGAAGAAGAAGGACGGAAGCTTGCATCTATGCATTGATTATCGAGAGCTGAACAAGCTAACAGAAAAGAACA
This sequence comes from Platanthera guangdongensis, assembly GCA_039583875.1. Classification (NCBI taxonomy): domain Eukaryota; kingdom Viridiplantae; phylum Streptophyta; class Magnoliopsida; order Asparagales; family Orchidaceae; genus Platanthera; species Platanthera guangdongensis. The sequence continues at coordinate 87,246,699 of CM077158.1, forward strand.
AGTATCTGATACCACGGATTGATGACTTGTTCGATCAACTGGCTGGATCAACGGTATACTCAAAGTTAGATTTGAAGTATGACTATTACCAGTTGAGGATTCAGGAATGTGACATTCCCAAGACAGTATTTGGTATACGCTATGGGCACTATGAGTTCACTGTAATGCTGTTTGGGCTAACAAATGTGCCATCGGTATTCATGGACTTGATGCATCAGATGATTAGAGAGTACTTGGATCTATTTGTGATCGTATTCATTGATGACATATTAGTGTACTCTCAGTCCGAAGAAGATCATGCAAATCATTTGTGTATGGTTTTGCACACCCTGAGGAGAAACAAACATTATGCCAAATTCACAAAGTGCGAGTTTTGGCTGTCATCAGTGGCTTTTCTGGGCCATGTGGTTAGTAGAGAAGGCAATGTGGTGGATCCGATGAAGATAGTTGCAATACAGGAGTGGCCGGTTTTCTCTACTATGTCCGAAGTCCGGAGTTTCCTTAGACTTGCGGGCTACTACAAACACTTCATAGAGAACGTTTTGCGGATAGCCTTGCCTCTCACCACCCTGATGCGGAAGGATCAAAAGTTCATTTGGATGGCAGAGTGCACACGAGCTTTTGAAGAGTTAAAGAGTGGTTTGACCACGGCGCCTATTTTGACGTCACCATAGGGTACGAATGACTATGAGATTTATAGTGATGCATCAAGGATCGGCTTAGGTTGCGTTCTTCTAAAGTTTGGGAAAGTGATTGCTTATGCCTCACACCTGTTGAAAGTGCTTGAGCGGAATTATCCAGTCCACGACTTGGAGTTGGCGGCTGTGATTTTTACACTTAAGTTATGGCATCAATACTTATATGTCATGAAAGTTGACATATTCACGGACCATAAGAGCCTTAAGTAATTATTGGATCAAAAAGATCTAAATATACGGCAGCAGAGGTGGATGGAGTTCCTTGGGGACTACACCTTCCTGATTTACTATACTCCCAGAAAGGGAAATATGGCTGCAGATGCCTTGAGTCGGCGGACTCCAGTAAGGGAAAATTGGTTGCAGATGCATGATGAGTGTCTGATCCGGGAGTTGGAGGCACTAGATATTTCTTGTGTTGACAAGAAAACTACTGCTAATGCATGTCTGAACTAGATGGAGGTACAATATGACCTTGTGGATAGGGTTCGGCGAGCAACGGAGCTCGATGAGAGCATGAGGCGCTATGCACAGGATTGGTCAAATCCCAATTCTCCTTGGAAAGACGGCCTTTTTGTGAAAAGATGGTCATTTGTACATCCCGGATGTGGGTAAACAATGGGAAGAATTGATGTATGAGGCACATTTTATGAAGTACTCAATTCACATAGGGAGCACAAAGATGTACAAGGACATGAAGAAGGTGTTCTAATGGTCAGGTTTAAAGAAAGACATAGCTCATTACGTGGCAAAATGTCCGACTTGTGCCTTAGTGAAGGCTGAATGTCAGAAACCTGGAGGTTTCCTGAAGTCGTTACTAATCCCGGTATGGAAGTTTGATGACATTTCTATGGATTTCGTGCATGGACTACCGAGATCTCAGAGCAGAAACAATGTCATGTGGGTGATCGTTGACCAGTTAACAAAAGTGTCGCACTTCATGCCTAACAAGAAGGATGATTTAGTGGGAAAAAATGGCAAAGATGTACGTGGATAACATCGTATGATTACACGGTGTGCTCTGTAGCATCGTCAGTGACCGAGACAGGCACTTTACTTCGAATGATTGGAGGCTAATCCACTAGTTGTTTGGTATGAAACTGTAGTTTAGTACGACCTTTCATCTGCAGATGGATGGTCAGTCCAATCTATTACGTGAGCAGGGTCCTGAAGAAGGCGGAACTCAGGTACCCTATCCTTGAAAAGCTGGCATTCATTCTCATCGTATCAGCCAGAAAACTTAGGCCATACTTTCATGCCCACTCGATTCAGGTAGTGACGGATCACCCCCTTCGCCGTATCCTGGAGGGGGTGGAGCATTCTGGGAGGTTGGCCAAATTGTCGATAGAGCCCAGTGAGTTCGACCTCACTTTTACTCCTTGGTTGGCCATCAAAGCACAAGCAGTTGTCGATTTCCTGGCAGATTATGTAGTCGAGGTCTGAGAGGCGGAGGCACACTCTCAAGCTGCTTGGGAGATACTGGTGGATGGAGCGTCAGGAAAGAATTCTTTTGGAGGAGGGATAATCTTGGTAAGTCCATAAGGGACCAGAATTGAGCAGGCTCTGAAGATCCACTTCACAATCACTAACAACCAAGCAGAATATGAGGCGATTATCGCAGGACTCAGGTTAGCCCGAGAGCTGGGCATACAAGATATTAAGGTCTCTACGAACTCTATGGTGGTCTCAGGGCAAATCAGAGGAGAATTTGAAGCGAGGGAATCCACCCTCCAATCGTATCTGGTGAAGGTCAAAGACATCATCGGGCAATTCTGCAGCTTTTCGATTCGACACGTCCCGAGGGATGAAAGTGCTCAGGCGGACCTACTCGCTAGATACGGCCCTTGGGCCGGAGGAACGGTGACGGAACTCTTCAGGACATCCATAGAAGAAGGAGAATTAATAGAGATAGACCAGCAAGGGTCTTGGATGGACCCCTTCATCATCTTTTTGTCCAGAGAAGGATCTTGATAAGAAGCGGGTCGGTATAAATCAGCATACTACCTACTGAAGGATGGGGTATTATATTGTAAGATGCTATCATGTTTGCTGGCTCGATGCGTATCCGAAGGGGAGGTTCCAAGGGTCCTAGAAGAGATTCATTCAGGAGAGTGCGAGAGTCACTCGGGGAGTCGGACCTTGGATGGGAGAGTGCTGAGGCAGGGCTACTTCTGTCCTACCCTCAAGAAGGATGCAGACGAATTCGTTAAAAGATGCCAAAAGTGCCAGGAGTTTGCCCCTCTCCAACTCCTTCCCGCCCAAAGATTACGCATGATCACGACCCCCTGGCCCTTTGCAATATGCGGGCTAGATTTAGTGGGTCCTTTTCCCCAAGCTAGTGGCTAAAGGAAATTTCTGTTGGTCATGGTGGATTACTTTTCAAAGTGGCTGGAGGTGAAGCTAGAAAATATTTAAGTTGTCTACCTAAATCACCTAGAGGGCGGTGAATAGGTGATTTCTGCATCTTTTTGCGGAATAAAAATTGAACGAGTGATGCACAGAAAAATAAGCAAGCATTCACAGATGACAACAAAAATATAGTGGTTCCCCAACCTTGGGTGCATCCACTTTCCACCTCACCGATCTAGCAATGCACTAGACTCGGCTACTATACTATATCGGATTGAAAACAATCCTACAACTCGGAGCAACGCCCCTACAACTCGGAGTCAAAACACTCCTACAACTCGATCCTTGAGACGGGATCTACACTCGGAATAAAAACTTCTTACAACAATCGGAGACAAAATCTCCTACAAGAACTGAAATTTATTTACAATAACAATAAAATAAACTTCACTTCAGATATGAGAACTTCAGATTTCTTCCTTCTTGAAAGTTGAAACTCTGTCAGAAATAGATCGAGGAAGACTATGCCAAAATCTCTGGGTTTGAAACTCTTAAGATCAACATGATCAAGAATGAGATATGTCAAACTTGAACCTCTTGATCTGTTGATCGATTCTTGTTCTGAACTTCTTGAATCAGAGAAGAACAGTGGTGAGAACGATGATGAGGACGTGTGGCTTCCCGATTTAGAATGAAAGGACGATTCTGAAAACTTATTTTCGCGTGCTATGGTTAGTCGAAATTGATAGGACCTTTTATAGGACAAGCCTAACGGTCATAATCATAAATGATTGCACACGTGGACCAATAAGAATAGAGATTAAATTTGAACTCGTTTCCGTCTGGACTTCGCAAAATTTCAGAAAAATTTCCTGCATTTCTCAAGTGATTTATAGACTACTCGAGTAATTACTTTTGTTCCTCGAGAAGACGGATGTATGGTTCTCGAGAATAAGACTTCTACTACTCGAGAAATATAGTAAGACTTCTCGAGAGTAAGATTTCTACAACTCGAGAAATATAGTAAGACTTCTCGAGAATAAGATTTCTACTACTCGAGAAATATAGTAATACTTCTCGAGAACAAGATTTCTACTATTCAAGAAATATAGTAAGACTTCTCGAGAACAAGATTTCTACTACTCGAGAAATATAGTAAGACTTCTCGAGAACAAGATTTCTTCTTACTCGAGAACTGGTCCTCTTACTTCTCGAGATAGGGCTTGGCCTTCTCGAGTACTGGCTTCTATTACTCGAGAACAACACTTAGAAAATTTCTGAAATGAATTATTGAGTATATTCTAGACATAGATAAGTAGTACTCAAGTACTCCATGGCTTACTCGAGTATTGGACAAAGCCTTCTCGAGAATGATTTCTATTACTCGAGAACTGTACTTAGTATACTCGAGAATTCATTCCAGCACTACTCGAGTACAATTATATACTACTCGAGTACAATATATACTACTCGAGTACAATATATACTACTCGAGTACAATATATACTACTCGAGTAATGGACTTAGAAAAATTTTACTTTCTGAAAAATTATTTTCTTCAAGGTATACAACAACTATTCTTTCTTCCATTGCTTTAATACTTGAAAAAGAAGTGTGTCCTAATAGAGAGGCTACACATGAGTCAACACCATGGATCACACAATGAGCTATCACATTGTATGGTCCTATGTTTGGTGACTCATTGTAGACTGACATTGGTCTACACTTGGCAATTATAATCTGCAAGCATATCTAAACAAACACCATCAAATACAACTACAATTCACCTTAGTTTCAGGGGGACTTCTTCAAATCAAGGTTATTGTGGTAACAAAAACCCAACAAAGGCGTTGGCTAAGGTGACGTCACAAGTGGTCAAAAAATTCATATGGTGAGAGTTCATCTGCAGGCATGGGCTTCCGCTGGCCATTGTCACTGATAATGGGACGTAATTTGATAGCATAAAATTCGTGGATTTCGGTATTCTGCTGGGCATAGACCTCCATTTCGCCTCGGTTCATGATTCTCAAAGTAATGGATAGGTGGAAGCGGCAAACAAGATTATCGTGAATCTTCTGAAGAAGAAGGTGGAGAACTTGAGAGGAATTTGGGTGGAACAGCTCCATTCAGTTCTTTGGGCCTTAAGGACCACACCGACCAATGCCACGGGGAAACTCCATTTAAACTGTCTCAAGGCTCGGAGGTCGTTATACTGATAGAGTTTGAGGTCACATCTCTAAGAGTAGCCGGTGCAAAGAAGGGAGATTAAGGATGGAGGGAAGAGAACGAGGAGGAGAAAAAACTCTCTCTTAACCTGGTGGAGGAACTTAGGGATTTAGTATTGATCCGGCAGGAAGAAGTCAAGTGCCGGATGACAAGATACTTTGATAAACATATAAGGGTCAAACAGTTCCAGAAGGGCGACTTGGTTCTCAAAAAAGTAGATGCAGCGGGCAGAGGAGCCTCGATGGGAAAACTCAATCCCAACTGGGAAGGCCCCTTTGTAGTGAAGGAGGTCCTGAAGTCAGGAGGGTACCACCTCCAGGATGTGGATGGGGTATCCCTCGATCGTGCCCGAAGCGGTGATGACTTAAAAAGATTTTATCCATAACCATTTTTCATCGTTCAATACTTGTAAATTTATTGTGACCTTCTGATATGATGAAATAGCATGTGTCTTCTTTCATGGCATGAGAGTCAAAAGGAAGGATGGCAAGGCCCCGAGCAGACCCGCTGACTAGGCTCTCACCAAGCTGGCAGGACTGTAGGTGCACTCGGTGGTTCGAGGTTGTTTGGAGAGGAGACCCCGAGCAGACCCACTGACCAGGCTCTCACCTAGCTGGCAGGACTGTAGGCTCACTCGGTGGTTGGAGGTCATTTGGAGAGGAGACCCTGAGCAGACCCGCTGACCAGGCTCTCACCTAGCTGGCAGGACTGTAGGCTCACTCGATGGTTGGAGGTTGTTTGGAGAGGAGACCCCGAGCAGACCCGCTGACCAGGCTCTCACCTAACTGGTAGGACAGTAGGCTCACTTGGTGGTTGGAAATTGTTTGGAGAGGAGACCCTAAGCAGACCTGCTGACCACGCTCTCACCTAGCTGGCAGGACTATAGGCTCACTTGGTGGTTGGAGGTTGTTTGGACAGGAGACCCCAAGTATACCCGCTAACCAGGCTCTCACCTAGCAGGCAGGATTGTAGACTCACTCAGTGGTTGGAGGTTGTTTGGAGAGGAGACCCCGAGCAGACCCGCTGACCAGGCTCTCACCTAGCTGGCAGGACTGTAGGCTCACTCGGTGGTTGGATGTTGTTTGGAGATGGGACCACAAGCAGACCCGCTGACTAGGCTCTTACCTATTGTTGGATCCCTAGTTTGGATTTGGGCTAAGGTTCACTGTTAGGATGTTTTGACCCACCTTGTATAGCCAGGGTCAAGTTTGTCAGTTCCAGAGTTTAGGCTAGTCTTTAGAATCAAGCTTCATGGACCAGCCTGCAGTGGACTTTAGAAAACTCAGACCTAGAAGAATTCAGAGTTCAGATTATCTGTTTGAAGTTATTCGAACTTAGCTCGACGATCATTAATCTCGGATCGATGAACTCAGAGTTCTTTCTCTGAGTTGAGCTCGACGATATTCGAGCTCAGGTCGACGATTTCTTCCCTCAAGACAGATTCTCTGATCGATGAACTTGGAGCTCAGAATTAGCAAGATATTTCCAGATTGATGTTCACTGAACTCAGGTCGACGAAGACAATTTCTCAGCTCGACGAACTTTGAGTTCAGGTCGACGAAATCTGTTCTGAGGTCGACGAAATCTGTCAGTTCAGTATTTCGTTCTCTGCAGTTAATTTCCAGATTGACCAAGGCTGATTTAATATATTGTTGCATATATTGCTCTGAGTAATTAAATGCATATATTCTTATGAATATAGCTGTTTATTGGCAGCATTAATTACTAGATTTCACAGAGTAAAAATTCGGCTTAATAACTGGGACAATTGAGGAGTCAAATTAATGCCCTTCTAGTTGTTTGTCCAAGTTCCAAGAATTCAGCAGTCAATCAAGGAGTAAAATTCAAATCCAGAAGAGATACAAAGAAGAATGATCTGCCATCAATGTCACAAGAGAGAAAACGAGAAGTTAGAGAATCTACTAAGTCATACGGGCAGACACAGAAAGTTGTAGAAGTCTGAAAATTTATTCTGTCTTCATCATCAACAAATCTTCTCCAAGCTTTCAATAGACATCGAATATAATTAGTCTAAAAAGCTTGCTGGAGATCAACATCAATCTAAAGACCTAAACCCTGGAGCAAAGCTTCCTTTTTTCCTGAACTATTCTACATCTCAGGGGGAGCTTTGACAACAAAGATCCACTTTTGTCTTCTCGGTTGTTTAGAGAAAAAGGCAAGACATCACCAACTTTCCTTTCACTGTATAAAGGGTTTATTAACTCCCTTCAAAAATTTATTGTTGGTTTTTTGGGCACCTGGTCAAAAGCCTAAAGGGTTGTGAGATCTCCCTACAAATAGATCTTGTGGTGATAGGGCACCTAACCAAAAACCTTTGGTGGCAGTCACCTGATCAAAACTGCTAGTGGATTCCTACTAGGGTGGTAGAAGAGTGGATGTTCCCAGTTTGGGGAATCACTATAAAATTTCTTGTGTCGTCTGGTTGCCCTTTTTCTTTTTGTACAGTGCTGTGATAGTTTAGCTTTAATTTCTTTACATAATATTTGTTATCACCTATTTTACAGCAAAATCATATAAATCGGTAAACAGTTTTTAAAGCTCTATTCACCCCCCCCCCCCCCCGCTAGAGATAATTAGATCTATCCCCTTGACTTTCAATTGGTATCAAAGGATTATCAATTGCCTAAGTCACTTTCCATTGGTATTAGAGGTTTACCATTTCTTTCAATTGGTATCAGAGGGTAGTTTATTTGGTTGTACAAGGTGACACTTGAACCAACATATCCTTCTAAGATCTAAATTTCTCTAGTACTTTACTTATACCATGACACAGAACAAACATTATGCAAGCACCAGACCTCCAGTTTGCAACTTGAACAAGTTTGCTATCTGGAAGGTAAGAATTAAATTATATATGAAATTCATTGATGAAGATATTTTTAATTCTACTTGACAGGTCCACCAGCTCCAGTGGCTACATCTACTGCAAATTACAGCACTCATTTTATTCCACCACCTGAGTGGACAGATGCATAAAAGAAGTCCAAGCTAGTTGATTCCAAGACTATGAACATTCTGGCTCAGACAATGTCAGATGACATTTTCCAGAAAGTGGCATAGTGCACCTCAGCTAAAGCCATCTGGGATTCCTTAAACCAGATGATTGTTGGATGAGCAGATGATAGAAAAGACAGGAGATCAAATCTCATCTCCCAATATGAAAATTTCAAGAAAGAAGAGTCAGAGTCAGTGAGTGATATGTACAATAGACTCAGCTCAATCATCAATGAGTTGAAAACTCTAGATAAAGACATAACCCTCACTGAGGTCAATGATAAGATTCTCATGTGCTTCCTCAGCTCATGGGATTCCAGAATTTGGCCAATCAAAGAGGCTAGAAGTCTGAATGAGATTTCCACTGAATCTCTACTAGGAAAGCTCAAATCTTATGAGCAGTTAATAAAGACTAGAGAAGCTGCTGAGCAGAAGACTCCCTCATCAGCTAGAAAGGAGCAAAACATATCATTTAAAGCATCTGAAGAAATAGAAGCTCCATCAACTAGTGAAGAATTTCTGAGTCTCCTAGCCAAGAGATTCTACAAAATGGGCAAGAAGGATTTTAGAAGGAAGTCATCTAGACAAGATGACAAGCCAAGGTATGATAAAACCCCAACTAAAGAAATGGTCTGCTTTGATTGCAGGAAGCCTGGACACTTCATATCAGAGTGTCTAGAGAATTAAAAGAAGGAGACAAGAAGAGAAAAGGAGCCCAAGAAGCAGCACTATACAAGCCCTCCTCTAGCAAGCATAAGAGGAAGGGGAAAGGCTTTGTTGCTGAAACCTGGAGTGAAACTGAAGATGAATCTTCATCTTCCAGCTCCAGTGAAGATGAAGAAGAGACTAAAGCAAAGGACTTTTGCTTGATGGCTATTGATGCATCAGGCAGCCTCTCAGTAGCTGAGCAGTCAGATAGTGGAGAACCTCAATCTGAAGAAGATCAGGTACTGTCCTCTTTTGATTTCAATTCAGATGGTTTTAGAATTGAATTTAAATCACTATGTATTGATTTAATAAACTCTGAGAAGAAAATCAAACTCCTTAGAGAAAAACTAACTGAACAAGATAACCTCATTTCTGAAAACATCAAATTGAAAGATGAATTAACTTTAGCTAATGAACTAATCATCTCTCTAAAAACTGTAATTAGCTGAGGCAAGGCAACTTGAAGAATCCTTAAATGGGAGAAGCATCAAGTTGATGAACATCACACGCACATTAAATGCCAAAATTAATGGCAAGCTGGGCTTAGGTGCTTCATCAAGCCAACCCCCATTAATTCAGAAAAACATACTGTCAACTCCAATCAAATTTGTTTCTGAAAAAGGCAAAGAAAATGTAGATGATCATAGTACTAAGCAAATAGAATTAAAACAGAAAAATAAGAAAAAGAAAAAGGACAAGAAAAATTCTAACTATAATAATGCATGTTTAGCAGATTTCGTCGAACTCAGATCAACGAAATGTGTACAGTTCGTCGAACTCAGGTCGACGAACTCCAAACACAGATTTTTATTATAATTATTCTTTGAACTGTGATCGACGAAACCAGTATGGTTCTTCGAGCCGAGATTAATGATATTGGGGCACAGAGAATAAATATTTTCATTCTCTGAGTGGAGTTCGACGAACTCATCCCCATTCGTCGACCTCAGATCGACAAACTCACCAGAATTCGTCAAACCCAGTTCAAGATAATAGAAATCTTAATACTTTCAGAACCTTTAATCAACCTAGATAATATCTCAATCCATTCACCTAGTGGATAATACCACCAAGAAGATACCACCCCCTAGGGTATAAAAACTAACCTGAATATTCTTATATTTCCAGTTTTAACTATGAAAAGAATCAAGGACCCAAGGTAACCTGGGTCAAGAACATCTATTCTGTATAAATGCAGGTGGAAGACTATCTTACCACAGAGGAACAGTGGTACTTGGATAGTGGCTGCTCAAGGCACATGACTAGCAGCAAGGAAAATCTAATCAACTATAAGTCCAAGCTAGGTACAAAAGTGATCTTTGGGACTCCAACTGCGGCCAGACTAAAGGCTATGGGAAAGTAACTATTGGAGCTGTCACTTTCAATAAGATGGCTTATGTAAGTGGACTGAAGCACAATCTAATCTCCATAAGTCAATTATGTGATGAAGGGTTTCAGGTATCATTTAATAACTCTTCCTGCTTTATCACTTCTACAGGAAATAAAGTAGTTTTAACTGGAACTAGAATAGGAAATATTTACTTAGTAAATTTTAAGACTGCTAGGCCTGAGATATGCCAATTCAACCAGGTTAGTAATAATAATGAACTGTGGCATAAGAGATTAGGACATGTTAACTTAAAGAATATTGCTAAATTATCTAGGGACAACCTTGTAAGAGGATTGCCTTCTTACCCCTACAAGAAGGAAAGCTTGTGCAGGGCTTGTCAATTAGGCAAGCAAACTAAAAATATTTTTAAGGCCATTAACAAGAGTGATTCACCTAGGATTCTGTATTTTCTCCACATGGATCTTTTTGGACCCATTACTGTATAGAGCCTAGGAGGGAAATCTTACACCTTAGTGATTGTAGATGACTTCTCAAGGTTCACTTGGGTGTTCTTCTTGAGGAACAAGTCTGATAATTTTAAAGTTCTTACAGAGTTTCTTAAGAGCATAAGGATTGAGTATTCTACTCCAGTTGCATTGATCAGAAGTGATCATGGTACTAAGTTTGAGTCTCTTCCCATGCAAGAATTCTGTGAGATGGAAGGTATCAGGCAGTGTTTCTCTACTCCTAGAACTCAACAAAATGGGGTAGCTGAAAGGAAAGAATAGGACCTTGATTGAAGCTGCAGGCACATTACTTGCAGATGCTTACTTTCCACTATCCTTTTGGACAGAGGCTGTAAGCACAGCAAATTATGTACTGAATAGGAGTCTGATACATAAGCTTAAGGGCAAGACTCCCTATGAATTACTTAAAGGGAAGCAACCTAAAGTAGATTACTTTAGAATTTTTGGTTGTTTATGCTACATTCATAACAATGATAAGAAATATCTTAGAAAGTTTGAAGCCAAGGCTGCAATGAGAATTTTTCTAGGATATTCCCAAATCAGTAAGGCATATAGGGTATATAATAAATCTACTATGAAAATGGAAGAGACTGTACATATATCATTTGATGAAACTAACATGTCTTACAAGGAGAAGAATCCTTCTACCAGTGAAACTTTGCAGGTACCACACTTGTGTGAGAAGTTGGATGAGTTGACCCTCATAAATGAGACTGTTGCACATTCCTCTCCATATATAAATGAAGACAATGAAGATGAATCCACTGAAGTGGATGTTGAACAACAACAACTCCCATAATTCCACAAGAGGAATTAATTCCCCAAGCTGTTGCTGAACCAACTCCACCTACTGAGTTTGTCACACTTAGAGATCATCCTGTATCTCAGGTGATTGGAGACATGTCAGTAGGTGTGCAGACTAGGCATCAACTCAACCAAGACTTGATGCATGCCTGCTTTATATCTCAAACTGAGCCCCAATCCATAAAAAATGTTGAGCAAGATCTACATTGGATTATTGCAATGCAAGAGGAGCTCACCAGTTTAAGAGATGTAGAGTTTGGATTTATTTCAAAGACCCAAAGACTACCCAGTCATTGGAACTAAATGAGTATTTAGAAATAAACTAGATGCCCAAGGTATTATCATCAGGAATAAGGAGAGGCTAGTTGCTCAAGGCTATAGATAAGAGGAAGGCATTAACTATAACCAGACATTTGCACATGTTGCAAGGCTGGAAGCAATCATAATCTTCCTTGCTTATGCTGCCTACAAGTAGTTCAAAGTATATCAAATGAATGTCAAGAGTGCATTCTTAAATGGTGAACTTAAAGAAGAGATTTATGTGGAGCAACCACCAGGTTTTATCTCTCCTACTCATCCCTCTTATGTTTTTAAATTGCATAAGGCTCTCTATGGTCTAAAGCAAGCTCCAAGAGCTTGGTATGAAACCTTAGCCAGCTTTCTTCTAGAGCATAAATTCTCTAGGGGTGTAGTAGATAGCACATTATTCACTAGACATCATAAGAATCAAATCTTATTAGTACAAATTTATGTAGATGACATTATTTTTGGCTCTACTGATTCCAAACTATGCAAGAGGTTCTTTGACCTAATGCATTCCAAGTTTGAAATGAGTAGCATGGGTGAGCTCTCTTTCTTTCTTGGCCTCCAAGTGAAGCAACTACCTGATGGTATCTTCATATCCCAGTCCAAGTATGCTAAGGAGCTAATCAAAAAGTTTGGGATGTCAGATGCCTCAGCAAAGAAAACACCCATGCCTTCTAATGTTGTGATTGACTCTAATGAACATGAGAAGCCTATTGATCAGAAACTATATAGGGGCATTGTTGGGTCCCTATTATATCTCACAGCAAGTAGGCCAGACATAATGTTTGCTACATACCTTTGTGCTAGGTTCCAGGTGAACCCTAAAGAATCCCACCTTACTTTTCTAAAAAGGATTTTAAGATATATAAAGGGTTGTCCTAGTCTAGGACTCTGTTATCCAACTGAGTCAGAGTTTGAGTTGACTGGATACTCAGAAGCTAAATTTGCTGGATGTAGAGTGGACAGAAAAATCACCTTAGGGATATGCCATTTCCTTGGTGCTAGACTAGTGTCTTGGTTTTGCAAAAAGCAGACATCTGTGTCTACTTCAACTGTAGAAGCAGAATATATAGCAACTGGCAGTTGTTGTTCCCAGATACTAAGGATTCAGAACCAACTCCTAGATTATGGTTTCAACTTAAATAATTCAACCTTACTATGTGATAATACAAGTGCAATTTCCATTGCACAAAATCTAGTGCATCATAGTAGAACTAAGCATATAGAAATAAGGCATCATTTCATTAGAGATTGTGTGGATAAAAATAAAATTAAGCTTGTCTATATCTACACTGATTTGCAAAGAGCAGACATCTTCACCAAACCCTTGGATGAGAAGAACAATTTGTTCTTTATGAATCAGCTAGGTATGATAAATGGAGAGGCTTTAATTTAATTTCTGTCTGTAGTCGAAGAATTTTTCAAAGTTTGTCGAACGGAGATCGACGAGCTGAGAAATCTTCTTAAGATTTTTCGTCGACCTGAGATCGACGATATCTCAGTATGAAGTCATTTTCGTCAGCCTGAGATCGACGAACTTGCTTCCGAAAATATTTCGTCAACCTAAGATCGACGAACTATTTTCCCTCCTCTTCAAACTGAGATCGACAAACTTTTAGCATTCGTCGACCTAAGATCGAAGAATTTTTATTTGCGCAGGATGGAGCTCGCCGCTTCATATTCTGAAAACCTTATAATAGGCTTTTTCTTCAAGCTAATTCCCGCACCTTCAGAACTCTCTTGCACTTGATCATTCTTGTTTTTGTAGGAAATAATGGCGATTCCAGCAAACTCTCTCACAAGCATGAAATTTGACACTGAGTTTGACATTGATTTTGACTCCTTCCAACACTCTGATCAAGTATTCATGGATATATTGCAGTTATTCAAAGAACAACAGTTAAAAAAGTTCATGACCACAAGGATAAAGTTGCCGGTGGCTGAAATAAAGTAATGGGTATATACTTCAACCACACCTGATGCTGAGACAATGACAGGAACAATAGCAGGACAACATTTTATTCTTACTCCTGCCATTCTATCTGAAATTTTCGGTTTTAATAATGGAGAAGAAGATAGAGAAATAGACAGTTCTGAGAATGATGATATGCTGCTAAAAATGGGTCACTTTGAGGGAAACCCTAACAGATTATTAAAGAAAAATTTATCTGCTGAGTATAATTTTTTGGCTGATGTTGTGGGAAAAGTCTTGTTGGGCAAGCATACTGCCCATGATTACATTACCAGGCACCAGTTTTTGGTGATGTATGCTGTGGTGAACAAGAAGGCAGTATACTGGGGAAAGATATTGTTTGATTTAATTAAAAAGAAGAATACTAAGAAGGAAGTCTGTTTTGGGAGGATTCTATGGATTTTCCTCCAGGATAAGGCATTTGAATCAATACTCTCTCAGACCATATTCATCAATGCATCCAAGAGGCTGACTTGTGCCTTATTTGGCAGATAGGAGAGGACCATCACTAAGCCATCCAGGGCTTCATCCTCTTCCAGAATTTCTGAGGACACAAGGGCAGTAATAGCCACTCTTCCCCCTCCAGAAGAAATTCCCTCCATCAGGATTCCATCACCTCCTTCTCAACAACAATCTCCATATCACCTTGATGACACACAGGTTTCACTTCCTTCATCAACTCCCCTCCAACAACCATCCACTGCCTCAACATCACAACTTCAATATCCAACACCACATGCCTCACCATTGTATCAACCAACACCTCCTGCATCTCCATAACACATCACACCACCTTCATCTCCATTACCACCTCACCTTGATGACATACCACTTCACAACCTTTTGTCACTTCCATCATTGGACTTACTAACATCATCTCCTCACCATATTCCATCATCTTCAAATGAAATCATGACTGATACTCCACCTTTCATTTCATCCTCCATCATCCATCCATCTGTATCTACTCAAACACCGCCTGAGTTTATGCAACTGGATTCTCCATCCATCTCCAATATCCTGGAGCTCATCACTCCAATCCTCTAGAATCTCATAGTAGAGGCAATTTCACCTCTTGTTGATTCCATCTCCTCCCACTCTGCTCTCTTTGCTGCTGCCCACTCTGTCCCTTCTTCTTCTAGAGGACTGGCTTCAGGACCCTCTGAAACCAGGCAGGGGGAGATGTCCTGTGAAGAAATTCCAATTTTTTCTCCTCCAGCAGCAGTAGCAACAGCAGCAACAACAGATGTATATATGGATATAGTAGTTACAGAAAGTGTAAATACGTATACAGAGCTATTAGATTTTCTTGAGGCAGTTCTTTAAGAATTTGATATTGAGCTCACTAATGTTGAGATTGCAGAACCTTTGTCAGCTGCACCATTCTTTTACCTAGTCCCTTCTGTAGACTTAGCTGATTTATTAAGAGATTTTGATACACTTTATCATTCTTTTCCTCTTCCTGAGCAAGTTTTATCCAAAGCCATTGTATGGTATTCTGCTTCAGTATGTCCAGAAGTTATGGACCAAATAAGGGCAAGTTTGGCAGCCCCTGTGATCTTAGAAATACTAGTTGTTGAAGAGGTGTGTAGTCCTCCTCCTCGCAAGTGAGCTGAGTCCCCAATGCCAAACTTAGATGACATCATGTTTGTAGATATGGAAAAATAAGATGAAAATCAAATTGTTGCTGAAAGTGTTGCTGAGCCAGAAGTTCCAGAATTTCAAGTGCTACCTAAGGATGAGAGGCAAATCTCCAAGGAAGCATTGAAAGAGATTGATGACTTATATGATAATCCTCCTGGTTCTTCTGATGATAATAATCATGATGATGATGACTCTGAAGACTCTGATGAACCAAAATCTAAGAAAAAGATACCTAAGAATAGAAAAGCTATTCCCAAGGCTATTCCTAAGCCTAATCCAACTGCAGACACACCATATTATATATTGAACAAGATTACTCCTTATCCTGGTATGCCTCAGTCGATGTGGTTATCTAAGAATGAACAAAAGGAAAGGAAGAAGAGGAGAAGATACAGGTCCCCTACTAAGCAATTTAGAAAGGATCCTCCTCCTCCTCCTCCATCTGCAGGGGCCCCTGGAAGTGTCTCTCATAGATTAACTCCAATCACTAAAACATATCAAAGACATTCCAAGCCAAATTCTCAAAGCAGCAGGCATCAACACCAGCAGCAGTCTATAAGAGGAATCCACCTTCATCTATAGAGCTAAAGAGTCTTTCAAAATCTCATGGTGAATCAAAGAAGAACAGCAGTCCTAAAAGGCCTGAATCTCCACCAATTCCCTTTGTTGATCCTGAACAGGAGAATACTGCTAAAATGGCCAGATTTCAAGAGCTAATTGGACTATCTTTGATTAACAAAGCTAAAGTAGAAGGCAAGGATCCCTCTCAATATTCTACCATGTCTTCCTACAGGAAAGAAGAGATAAAAAAATATATGATAAAGCAAATCAGTTTTTCAATGTAGATGCTTACATGAGTCTTCACCCAGAAGCAGTTGTTCCAAGAGCAATTTCTTGCAACATTATTGGAGCAGCTGATATGACAATGTCTAAGAAATAAGCTACCAATCCCAACAAGGAAATCATCTTCAGACAACCTTTTGAGAAAGTTGAGAAAGATAATTCCAAGAAACTTAAATAACTTTTTGATTAGTTTATTTTCTGAACTATTTATGTTAATTTGTCACAAAGCACTTGTTGTATATATCTGCTAGTTTTTTTATTTTCTGCCAGTTATTTATTTTCTTACTTTGTGATTATTTCTTATATTTTGTTTATTAGTGACCTCATCAAAATAGGGGGAGATTATTGGATCCCTAGTTTGGATTTGGGCTAAGGTTCACTATTAGGATGTTTTGACCCACCTTGTATAGCCATGATCAAGTTTGTCAGTTCCAGAGTTTAGGCTAGTCTTTAGAATCAAGCTTCATGGACCAGCCTGCAGTGGACTTTAGGAAACTCAGACTTAGAAGAATTTAGAGTTCAAATTATCAGTTCGAAGTTCTTCGAACTCAGCTCGACAATCGTCAATCTCGGATCGACGAACTCAGAGTTCTTTCTCTAAGTTGAGCTCGACGATATTCGAGCTCAGGTCGACGATTTTTTCCCTCAATACAGATTCTCTGATCGTCGAACTTGGAGCTCAGAATTAGCAAGATGTTTCTAGATTGATGTTCGCTGAACTCAGGTCGACGAAGACGATTTCTCAGCTCGATGAACTTTGAGTTCAGGTCGACAAAATCTGTTCTGAGGTCGACGAAATCTGTCAGTTTAGTATTTCCTTCTCTGCAGTTCATTTCCAGATTGACCAAGGATGATTTAATATATTGTTGCCTATATTGCTCTGAGTAATTAAATGCATATATTCTTATGAATATAGTCGTTCATTGGCAGCATTAATTACTGGATTTCACAGAGTAAACATTCGGCTTAATAACTGGGACAGTTGAGGAATCAAATTAATGCCCTTCTAGCCATTTGTCCAAGTTCCTAGAATTCAGCAGTCAATCAAGGAGTAAAATTCAAATTCAGAAGAGATATAGAGAAGAATAATCTGCCATCAATGACACAAGAGAGAAAATGAGAAGTTAGAGAATCTATTAAGTCATACGGGCAGACAGAAAGTTGTAGAAGTCTGAAAATTCATTCTTTCTTCATCATCAGCAAATCTTCTTCAAGCTTTCAAGAGACATAAAATACAATTAGTCTAAAAATCTTGTTGGAGATCAAAATCAATCTAAAGACCTACACCCTGGAGCAAAGCTTCCTTCTTTCCTGAACTATTCTACATCTCAGGGGGAGCTTTGACAACAAAGATCCACTTTTGTCTTCTCTGTTGTTTAGAGAAAAAGAGAAGACATCATCAACTTTCCTTTCACTGTATAAAGGGTTTATTAACTCCCTTCAAAAGTTTATTGTTGGTTTTTTGGGCACCTGATCAAAAGTCTATAGGGTTGTGAGATCTTCCTGCAAATAGATCTTGTGCTGACAGGGCACCTGAGCAAAAACCTGTGGTGGCAGTCACCAGATCAAAACCTGTCAGGGGATTCCTACAAGGGTGGTAGAAGAGTGGATGTACCCAGTTTGGGGAACCACTATAAAATTTCTTGTGTTGTCTGGTTTCCCTTTTTCTTTTTATACTGTGTTGTGATAGTTTAGATTTAATTTCTTTACATAATATTTATTATCACCTATTTTATAGCTAAATCATATAAATCTATAAAAAGTTTTTTAAGCTCTATTCACCCCCCTCTAGAGCTAATTAGATCTATCCCCTTGACTTTTAATTGGTATCAAAGGATTATCAATTGCCTAAGTCACTTTCCATTGGTATTATAGGTTTGCCATTTCTTTCACCTAGCTGGCAGGACTGTAGGTTCACTCGGTGGTTGGAGGTTGTTTGGAGAGGAGACCCTGAGCAGACACGCTGACCAGGCTCTCACCTAGCTGGCAGGACTGTAGGCATACTCGGTGGTTGGAGGTTGTTTGGATAGGAGACCCCGAGCAGACCCGCTGACCAGGCTCTCACCTAGCTGGCAGGACTGTAGGATCACTTGATGGTTGGAGGTTTCTTGGAGAGGAGACCCCGAGCAGACCCGCTGACCAAGTTCTCACCTAGCTAGCAGGTCTGTAGGCTAAATCAGTGGTTGGAGGTTTTTTGGAGAGGAGACCTCGAGTATACCCGTTGACCAGGCTCTCACCTAGCTGGCAGGACTGTAGGCTCACTCGGTGGTTGGAGGTTGTTTGCAGAGGAGACCGCGAGTAGACCCGCTGACCAGGCTCTCACTTATCTGGCAGGACTATAGGCTCACTCGGTGGTTGGAGGTTGTTTCGAGAGGATACCCCGAGCAGATCCACTAACCAGGCTCTTACCTAGCTGGCAGGACTGTAGGCTCACTCGGTGGTTGGAGGTTGTTTGGAGAGGAGACCCCAAGCAGACCCACTGTCCAGGCTCTCATCTGGCTGGCAGGACTGTAGGCTCACTTGGTGGTTGAAGGTTATTTGGAGAGGAGACGCCGAGCAGACCCGTTGACCAGGCTCTCACCAAGCTGGCAGGACCGTAGGCTCGCTTGGTGGTTGGATGTTGTTTAGAGAGGAGACCCCAAGCAGACCCACTGACCAGGCTCTCACCTAGCTTGTAGGACTGTAGGCTCACTCGGTGGTTGGAGGTTGATTGGAGAGGAGACCCCGAGCAGACCCGCTTAGCAGGCTCTCACCTAGCTGGCAGGACTGTAGGCTCACTCGGTGGTTGGAGGTTGTTTGGAGAGGAGATCCCGAGCAGACCCGCTGACCAGCTCTCATCAAGCTGGCAGGGTCGTAGGCTCACTCGGTGGTTGGAGTTTGTTTGGAGAACGGGCCCCAAGCAGACCACTGACCAGTCTCTATAATGCCCCCGGTTTTTCGATGATTTTATTTGTTTGGGAACATCAGATTTATGACGTCGTGGCGTTACTTTTAACGTCTATTTGACGGCGCAATGTCGTTAAGGCAATTTCGCGTCCGTGCGGTCGAGTAGGCCGAATTATTGTTATAATGGGAAGATTTTGCATTTTAAATTTAAGTTAAGTAATTTTGGACTTGCTCGTCAAGTTTCATCGCAATCCGAGCATTTTTGGAGTCTCGGCGCGCGATTGAAGTTTTGGATTGTTTATGTTCGTCGTATACTTCGAAGATTAATATCTCGGGAATGGCTCGTCGGATTCTAGTTTTGACTTCTCCGTTGAGTTCGTAGCGTCAGTGTTTGCCTACGGTGTGAGTTTCGTTTAATTCGGCGCTCGTTCGGGCTTCCGTGCTGAGTCGTCTCGAGAAGCTATGGTTCTACTCGATTAGCCCGTTTTAGATTGTTTTACTCGGGCGCCTTTTTGGGGGTCAAAACGGAGTTGTATCAAAATATGGTCAACATGAACTTTGTTCGTCTCGACGATATCTACAACTTTTATGTTGACCACGTTTCGATTTGAGGTCGTTTTAAACCCCTAATTCCGTTTTTTCTGCAATAACTCGAGTGGTGTGCTGCTACTCGAGTATATGCTGCTTCTACTCGAGTAAGTCAAGTTTTTACACGAGTAATGAGCCCCTACTCGAGTATATTGTGTTACTACTCGAGTAGGTATGTTATTACTCGAGTAGGTATGTTACTACTCGAGTAGGTATGCTGCCACTCGAGTAGGCTGTTTTCTGTCTGCGTTTAGAGGACGTTTTGAGGGTCAAAACGGCATTGTATCAAACTATGGTCAACATGAAATTTGTTCGTCTCGACGATATCTACAACTTTCATGTTGACCACGTTTCGATTTGAGGTCGTTTTAAACCCCTAATTCCATTTTTCTGCAATAACTCGAGTAGTGGGCTACTACTCGAGTATATGCTGCTTCTACTCGAGTAAGTCATGTTTTTACACGAGTAATGAGCCACTACTCGAGTATATTGTGTTACTACTCGAGTAGGTATGTTATTACGCGAGTAGGTATGTTACTACTCGAGTAGGTATGTTGTTACTCGAGTAGGTATGCTGCTACTCGAGTAGGTATGCTGCCACTCGAGTAGGCTGTTTCTGTCTGAGTTCAGAGGCCATTTTGAGGGTCAAAACGGCATCGTATCAAACAATGGTCAACACGCAATTTGTTCGTCTCGACGAGATCTACAACTTCCATGTTGACACCTTTTTGATTTGAAGTCATCCTAGACCTCTATTTTGAGTTTCCGTAAAACTGCTCGAAATAAACCGTTTTTGACAAAACTTTTTATAAATATATATATATATATATATATATATATATATATATATATATATATATATATATGGACTTAGGTTTTAGAACCAAAATTCATCTTCTCCGTTATTTTTCTCCCGAACTAGAGCAGCGAGCGAGAGAGAGAGTTTCTTTTTCGTGAATCTTTCGGTGGCCGCCGACGGTTCTCCGGTGCTCGAAATCTTCAACCGAACTTAGATCCGGAAAGCTCTCGCCGAGAGCTACGCTATCATGGTAATTTCTTCCCCATTCCTTGAGTTTTTTACGTTAGGGTTTTTCGGCCCTAATCCCCTTTCCACCATTTTTGTCTAGATCTCAACCTCTCCCGCATCCTTTTGCCCCGATCTACGACGTGGAGTGATTCGGTGGACTTTTCCGGTAAAACCAAGGCAAGTGGTGTTTTCTCCTCTTTTCTCCTTGTCTGATTCGATGGTAACGGCTATGTTTTCATGTTCCCTAAAATTTTCTACGCTTATTCTTCCAAATTATTGCTATGATTAACTGCTTTGTTGATCACATGTTGTTATGATGTTTTGTCATGCTAACTCGATCTTGTCTATTTATGTTTAATCGTTTTTGAAGTGTCTTACCGATGACTTAAATACCTTAACTCTTGTTATCGAACGTATTAGAGTTATCTAAGATTGTAAATCATTCGTAGGGGTTGATCAACCATGTCCGGAATCTAGTAATGTCAAGTAGAGTTTGTCAAGCCAAATCCCGAGATATTTGTGTTATGGTTTTTTTGGGTTTCTTGAATGCGGGAGTTAGTGGACGATTCCACCTCCGCGGTATTTATTACCTTCATTAGTGCCCTGTGGAAGTCTACCTGGTTTTTGGATGCCTGCGGTGTATGGTGGAGAGCATGAGACTCCCTCGCAGTTAGATGGATAATATATCCGTTTGTTTTGAGTGGTGTGTCCAAGAGTGACCACTACGCCTGTGTTTTTCGGTGGTGTGTCCAAGAGTGACCACTTCGCCGTGTTTTTGGGGTAGAGTCAACCACAGGTGCATAATGAAGGTTTTGTACTTTCCCTCTGAAGAGATATTTTTGTAGTCACCTTATAGCCATGTGCGTTTGGTGCACCCTTGTGGAACGTGACAAGTCACGTTAGAGTTCTTTTCCTTGTTGATGCCCTGTTTCTTTTGTACTTTGCTGCAGTACTTTTGGTCTTGGGTTGGTACCCCTATTGACCTTTGTTTATTTTGGCTTATTATTTTTTTTTCCTGCCACTACTTGTACCTTCTTGCTGAGGTGTTCTGTCTTTGGAATGCCTCAGGTTCAGAGTTGTAGCAGGTAGCAGTGCTGGTTTTTTTGGAGTTTTCTGACCGCAGTGTTGGTCTTGGTTGTTGCCTCATCTTAGCGAGGTAGTTTGTTGGCTTTTTAGTTTTACTACTTCAGACATACTTTTGTTCGTGGGTTCGTGTCAGATTGTTGGCGCCCACTGATTTTTGTTAATTGTTGATACTTGCTAGCTGCTCATTTATTTAAAAGTGGATGTGTTTTGCTTGCTCTCTGGGAGGATTTATGCTAGGAATGCATGTTAGGTATTTTCAACTATAAAATCTACTACTATTACTTCATACATTACATGATTTGAAACTCTAACCCGTTACTTTTAGCGACCGTAAAAGCTATCTTTCTTACTATAATAAATTTAGAGTTCTGCATGGCATGAGTTGTCCTTTGGGGACGTTTATTCTCATGTAGGATGTTTGAGTTAATCTAATCAAGTATTTTTCCACAGCGTATCTTATATTTTGATTCGTGGACTAGATGAGCCACTAAGCCAAGGGATACGGCTAACTTCTACTCGTGACTGATTTTTCCTTAAAACAACTTAAAAAGGAACCTTTCTTCATTGTCAGTTGGTATCTGCCTGAGCGTCCGCAGTTATCCCCTGCTGGCGTGGCATCATGACGCGCATTTTCCCTTACTCTGATAAACTTTATTTGCGGTGAAAATGCGGGTTGTGACAGTTGGTATCAGAGGGAGGTTGCTTGACAATTTGTCGGGCAACCTTTCCTTGTTGGTAATAGGTGTTTAGCATCATATCATACACACACCGATATGTCATCAGCAAGTCTTGGTCGAAGCACGAACACTACACTCATAGCATAACATGAAGTATACAGGGCATATTATGTAGTATGGGATGCATAATATGTGTTTGTATATGGATCCACCATAGGGGCAACATGTGAGGGTTATGTAGTATGGGATGCATAACCTCACCACATGAATGCGACTAGCACGTTTCTTTTTCGTTGCATGAGAATGTCATGTAGTATGGGATGCATAACATTTTCATGCGTACGCCGCTCATAACATGAATTAGGGCCTTTTTAGAATGCATAGCACAATCATGCATAGCATAACATTGCATAAGCACAACGTGCGAAGCTAAAGATTGCGGGATGACGTATGTACACACATGGGTTTAAATCAGAAAACAAATATAAATACATGCATTCATGTCATAGGCACAAGAGTCAATAGGATGAGAGGATATCATCCTAAGTAGGACATAGCATCATTATAAAATCCCAGAGCAAGTTGCAACGTAAGCAAGTGTCTTTTAAGTATGGTCTGAACTAGTTGTGTGGCTTTGTTGTAAGCTAGGATTTTGATGAGTTGTTCATTTGCCTTTTAGAAATGCCGCCAAAGCGTCCTGCGACGAGGTCGACTCCCCAGTCGGAGGGTGAGTCATCAGGTGCGCAAAGTGATGCAATTATCGAGAGTCTGCGTCAGAGCAACGAGGCTCTGTCGAGGCAATTAGTTGCGATGCAATCGCAAATTCAGTCTTTGTTGTCTGCCGCTCCCGCGCAGCAACCCTTAGTACAAGAGCCTGCCTTGGGCCAAGCCGTGCCCGATACCCCTGCTCCTCTGGTGCCCCCGATGGCGATACCACCAGAAATGAATTTCATATCGCACTTCCAGCGGTTGGGGCCTCCCACCTTCGACGGGAGTGCTGACTTTATGATCATAGATGATTGGATCATCTCCATCGAGGAGATGTTTTCGTATTCCGGAATTATAGAAGCCCAGAAGGTAATGATTGCAGCCTATCAGTTAAAGGGTCTGGCGAAGAGTTGGTGGATCCGGGAAAGAGAGAGCCTGATGGAATGTTGTACTTGGGAATCTTTTAAGAAGATGGTGCTGAAAAAGTTTCTCCCCTCGGTCGAGCAAGACCGCCTGATGAATAACTTCCTGCACCTAAAGCAGAGACAGCTCACCGTGAGCCAGTATGAAATTGAGTTTAGCAAACTGAGTAGGTTCGCTCCGGATTTGGTAGCTTCTGAGGAGGGTAGAGTGAAACGTTTCTTGGGAGGACTAAGAAGCGATGTCCAGTAGTTGGCATGCGCTTACCAAGCTGAAAGTTATGCTGAAGCAGTGGAAGCCGCTTTAAAAGTTGAGGCGATTGAAAATGCCAAGAACCGCGGTGATGCGGCAAGGAAGGAGAAAAGAAAAGGCGCTGAGGATGGTAGCTCCAGGGCATCTGGCCCTTCTTCGAAGAAGAAAAGTAAGGAAGTGTGTAGCTTCTGTGGTCGTCCTGGCCACCCCTATGAAAGGTGCTTCAAGAGGACCGCCACCCTGAAGCAGCAGCAAGTGCATGCCATCCAAGGTGCACCCAAGGGAGAGCTTGTGTGCTCGTTCTGTGCAAGGAAGGGTCACGATGTGAGTCAGTGCTGGATGAAAGAAAGGATTTGCTTCCATTGCGGGCAGAAGGGACACCAGAAGTCTGCGTGCCCCCAGGCTCAGCCCCCACTGCAGCCTGCCCCACTTCGAGCTCTGCCACCGCCACCAAACCTGGATAAAGGGAAAGGAAAGCTGAACGTGATGACCAGCGAGGAAGCCCAAACCTCTACGCAAGTGATATCAGGTTAGCCTCAGTTTAATTTATCCTTATAATTATCCTTGTTGTCATAGTTATTGTTCGTTTAGTTACGTATGTTACGGTTTTAGGGGAGTTTAAGATGCGGAATAGGTGGGCTCGCGTCCTTTTCGACTCGGGTGCCACCGATTCCTTTGTGGCCCAGAGATTTGTCGATAAGCACCATCTGAGTGTGGACCAATTAGGAGGCTCCTTCAATGTCAAGCTCCCTTCCGGTGATTCGGTGATATCTAACCAAGGAGTTCTGAGATGCCCTATCTGTCTTGGCAACTTTCTGGCTTATGCGGATCTGATGGTTTTGGATCTGTCTGATTTTGACGTAATTTTGGGCATGGACTGGCTGTCCAAGTATGATGCGGTCATCTAGTGCAAGGCTAAGCGATTGGATTTCAGAATGGACGACGGACAACCTATGAGCGTCAATGGATTTCAGGACAGAGTTTCTCCTGTCATTTCTGCGGTACGTGTTTATCGTGTTATAGGGTCTGGTTGCGAGGCGTTTTTGGTTTCTATTTCTGCTCTGGAAATAGCTTTTGTTACGCCACGTCTTGAGGATGTCTCAGTGGTGCGAGAGTTTCCAGATGTCTTTCCTGACAGTCTTCCAGGACTTCCTCCTGAAAGGGAGATAGAGTTTGTGATAGACCTCGAACCGGGCACTCGTCCCATTGCTAAAGCACCGTACCGTATGGCTCCACGTGAGTTGGACGAGTTGCGTACTCAGCTCGATGAGTTGCTGAGGTGTGGTTTTATTAGGCCAAGTACTTCTCCATGGGGTGCTCCTGTTTTGTTCGTCAAGAAGAAATATGGATCGATGAGATTTTGCATCGATTATAGGGAATTGAACAAGGTAACAATTAAGAATAGATATCCCCTGCCAAGGATTGATGATTTGTTTGACCAATTGCGTGGTAGCTCGGTATTTTCAAAGATCGATCTTCGCTCAGGCTACCATCAGTTGAGGATTCGAGAGGCAGATATTCCTCGAACCGCTTTTCGTTCACGACATGGACATTATGAGTTTCTGGTGATGTCTTTTGGTTTAACCAATGCACCCTCTGCTTTCATGGATTTGATGAATCGGGTGTTTAAGGATTTCTTGGACCGATTTGTTATTGTGTTCATAGATGATGTCTTGTTGTATTCTCGCAATGTTGAGGAGCATACTCAGCATTTGCGTCTGGTTTTGTCGACCCTGAGGGAGCATAAGTTATATGCGAAGTTGAGCAAGTCTGAGTTTTGGTTACCTCAGGTGTCCTTTCTGGGTCATGTGGTAAGCAAGGACGGTATTTTTGTGGACCCGACTAAGATCTTTGCGGTAATGGAGTGGGAGAGACCTTCTATGCCCAAGGAGATTAGGAGTTTCTTAGGCCTAGCTGGATATTATAGAAGATTCGTGGAAGGATTTTCGGTGTTGTCTTCTCCTCTAACTAAACTTACTCAGAAGAATACTGCTTTCATTTGGAGTGATAAATGTGAAGAGGCTTTCCAAGAGCTGAAGAGGAGATTATGTACTGCTCCGATTTTAACCTTACCAACTGAGGGAGTTGAGTATGCTGTGTATGTCGATGCGTCACATATCGGACTTGGTTGCGTTTTAATGCAAGATGGTAAGGTGATTGCGTATGGAGTGAGACAACTAAAGACCCACGAGAGAAACTATCCGACGCACGATTTGGAGTTTACTGCTGTAATTTATGCACTGAAACTTTGGAGACACTTATTATATGGCGCGATGTGCAAGATCTATACTGACCATAAGAGTTTGAAGTACGTCTTCACTCAGAAGGAGCTAAATCTGCGTCAGCGTCGGTGGTTAGAATATGTAGCAGATTATGAAGTGGAAATTTTTTATCATCCAGGAAAGGCTAATGTAGTAGCCGATGCCTTGAGTAGAAAGACCGCTAAGATTTTTAATCTGTCGGTGCAGTCCTTGATAGAAGAATTTTTGTTGATGGATATTGAGGTTGGGAGTAGTACTGTGCCTGCTAGTCTAGAAGCAGAAGAACCCTCTTGGATTTCCCTTACTCGAGCACATCAGAAGGATGATTCGGACTTATTACATCTCCGGAATAGAACGGTGAAGGGAGAGCTACCCGATTTCTCTGTGGACGAGTTGGACACCCTGAAGTATCGGGGTAGATTTTGCGTCCCCGCCTTTGACGATATTCGAGCTAAGATCTGTGCTGAAGCTCATGATTCCAGTGTAGCCTACCACCCTGGCTCCACAAAGATGTATAAAGATCTGAAGCAAATTGTTTGGTGGTCAGGGATGAAGAACGACATCGCAAAGTTTGTATCAGAATGTTTTACATGTCAGCGTGTTAAGGCTGATCATAGAAGGCCTGGTGGTAAGTTGACACCGCTTGATATTCCAAGTTGGAAGTGGGAAAGTATTTCAATGGATTTTATCACCGGTCTGCCAAAGTCTCCCCGTGGGCATGACTCCGTTTGGGTGATAGTCGACAGATTGACAAAGTGTGCTCACTTTGTTCCATTTAAGATTGGGTACCCAATGAAGAAGATAGCTGAGTTATATCTTGAGGAGATCATCAGGTTACATGGTGTGCCTTTTAGCATCGTATCAGATCGGGACTCTAGATTTACGTCTCGCTTTTGGAAGAGTTTATAGGAGGGGTTGGGTACCGATTTAAGGTATTCCACCGCCTATCATCCTCAGACTAATGGTCAGACGGAAAGAGTAAATCAAATCGTAGAAGATATGATCAGGTGTTATATTTTGGATCATGGTGGTGCTTGGGATGAGCGTCTCAGACTCATGGAGTTTGCTTACAATAACAGTTATCAAGAGAGTCTGCAGATGGCTCCGTTTGAGGTCTTGTATGGGAGGCGTTGTAGAACCGCACTATTTTGGGCTGAAGTTGGTGAGAGGCCGTTGTTAGGTCCGGAAGCCCTTGAAGAGATGAATTGTGTTGTGACTCATATTTGAGAAAAGCTTCGTGTGGCTCAAGAACGCTATGAGAAATATGCTAATCTTCGAAGGGTCGATCTGGAGTTTGCGGTTGGAGACTTGGTGTTTCTGAAGGTTTCTCCAATGTCCGGTGTTAAAAGATTTGGTAGGAACCACAAGTTAGACCCCCGGTATGTGGGACCTTTCCAGATTCTTGATCGCATCGGAGTGTCGGCTTATAGGTTGGAATTGCCTGCGACCTTCCCTGGTGTCCATGATGTATTCCATGTGAGTCAGTTACGGAAATGTGTTTGTAATGATCGTCCAGTCCTCGACTCGATACCCCAGATTCAGCCCAACCTTACTTATGTGGAAGAACCTGTTCGTGTTCTGGATTTTCAAGAGCGGGTGTTGCGCAGAAAGACCATCCCTATGGTCAAGATTCTTTGGAGAAATCAAGATGTCGAGAGCGCGACGTGGGAATTGGAATCGGTGATGAGGGGATCTCACCCGCACCTCTTCTCTTAGTTTCAGGTATGTCGTTATGTTTTCAGTTATGTTTGATTTTATCGTTTTGATTGGTTTTGGAGTTGTGTTAAGTTTCGGGACGAAACTTATTTTTAGGGGGAGTGACTGTAACGCCCCCGGTTTTTCGATGATTTTATTTGTTTGGGAACGTCAGATTTATGACGTTGTGGCGTTACTTTTAACATCGATTTGACGGCGCAATGTCGTTAAGGCAATTTCGCGTCCGTGCGGTCGAGTAGGCCGAATTATTGTTGTAATGGGAAGATTTTGCATTTTGAATTTAAGTTAAGTAATTTTGGACTTGCTCGTCAATTTTCATCGCAATCCGAGCATTTTTTGAGTCTCGGCGCGCGATTGAAGTTTTGGATTGTTTATGTTCGTCGTATACTTCAAAGATTAATATCTCGGGAATGGCTCGTCGGATTCTGGTTTTGACTTCGTCGTTGCATTCGTAGCGTCAGTGTTTGCCTACGGTGTGAGTTTCGTTTAATTCGGCGCTCGTTCGGGCTTCCGTGCTGAGTCGTCTCGAGAAGCTATGGTTCTACTCGATTAGCCCGTTTTAGAGTTTTTTACTCGGGTGCCTTTTTGGGGGTCAAAACGGAGTTGTATCAAAATATGGTCAACATGAACTTTGTTCGTCTCGATAATATCTACAACTTTTATGTTGACCACGTTTCGATTTGAGGTCGTTTTAAACCCTTAATTCCGTTTTTTCTGCAATAACTTGAGTGTCGGGCTGCTACTCGAGTATATGCTGCTTCTACTCGAGTAAGTCATGTTTTTACACGAGTAATGAGCCCCTACTCGAGTATATTGTGTTACTACTCGAGTAGGTATGTTATTACTCGAGTAAGTATGTTACTACTCGAGTAGGTATGCTGCCACTCGAGTAGGTTGTTTTTTGTCTGCGTTTAGAGGCCGTTTTGATGGTCAAAACGGCGTTGTATCAAACTATGGTCAACATGAAATTTGTTCGTCTCGACGATATCTACAACTTTCATGTTGACCACGTTTCGATTTGAGGTCGTTTTAAACCCCTAATTCCATTGTTTCTACAATAACTCGAGTAGTGGGCTGCTACTCGAGTATATGCTGCTTCTACTCGAGTAAGTCATGTTTTTACACGAGTAATGAGCCACTACTAGAGTATATTGTGTTACTACTCGAGTAGGTATGTTATTACTCGAGTAGGTATGTTACTACTCGAGTAGGTATGTTGTTACTCGAGTAGGTATGCTGCTACTCGAGTAGGTATGCTGCCACTCGAGTAGGCTGTTTCTGTCTGAGTTCAGAGGCCATTTTGAGGGTCAAAACGGCATCGTATTAAACAATGGTTAACATAAACTTTGTTCGTCTCGATGAGATCTACAACTTCCATGTTGACACCGTTTTGATTTGAAGTCATCCTAGACCTCTATTTTGAGTTCCCGTAAAACTGCTCGAAATAAACCGTTTTTGACAAAACTTTTTATAAACATATATATATATATATATATATATATATTTTTGGACTTAGGTTTTAGAACAAAAATTCATCTTCTCTGTTATTTTTCTCCCGAACTAGAGCAGCGAGCGAGAGAGAGAGTTTCTTTTTCGTGAATCTTTCGGTGGCCGCCGACGGTTCTCCGGTGCTCGAAATCTTCAACCGAACTTAGATCCGGAAAGCTCTCGCCGAGAGCTACGCTATCATGGTAATTTCTTCCCCATTACTTGAGTTTTTTACGTTAGGGTTTTTCGGCCCTAATCCCTTTTCCACCATTTTTGTCTAGATCTCAACCTCTCCCGCATCCTTTTGCCCCGATCTAAGACGTGGAGTGATTCGGTGGACTTTTCCGGTAAAACCAAGGCAAGTGGTGTTTTCTCCTCTTTTCTCCTTGTCTGATTCGATGGTAACGGCTATGTTTTCATGTTCCCTAAAATTTTCTACGCTTATTCTTCAAAATTATTGCTATGATTAACTGCTTTGTTGATCACATGTTGTTATGATGTTTTGTCATGCTAACTCGATCTTGTCTATTTATGTTTAATCGTTTTTGAAGTGTCTTACCGATGACTTAAATACCTTAACTCTTGTTATCGAACGTATTAGAGTTATCTAAGATTGTAAATCGTCCGATCAACCATGTCTGGAATCTAGTAATGTCAAGTAGAGTTTGTCAAGCCAAATCCCGAGATATTTGTGTTATGGTTTTTTTGGATTTCTTGAATGCGAGAGTTAGTGGACGATTCCACCTGCGCGGTATTTATTACCTTCATTAGTGCCCTGTGGAAGTATACCTGGTTTTTGGATGCCTGCGGTGTATGGTGGAGAGCATGAGACTCCCGCGCAGTTAGATGGATAATATATCCGTTTGTTTTGAGTGGTGTGTCCAAGAGTGACCACTACGCCTGTGTTTTTCGGTGGTGTGTCCAAGAGTGACCACTTCGCCGTGTTTTTGGGGTAGAGTCAACCACAGGTGCATAATGAAGGTTTTGTAATTTCTCTCTGAAGAGATATTTTTGTAGTCACCTTATAGCCATGTGCGTTTGGTGCACCCTTGTGGAACGTGACAAGTCACGTTAGAGTTCTTTTCCTTGTTGATGCCCTGTTTCTTTTGTACTTTGCTTCAGTACTTTTGGTTTTGGGTTGGTACCCCTATTGACCTTTGTTTGTTTTGGCTTATTATTTTTTTTCCTACCACTACTTGTACCTTCTTGCTGAGGTGTTCTGTCTTTGGAATGCCTCAGGTTCAGAGTTGTAGCAGGTAGCAGTGCTGGTTTTTTTGGAGTTTTCTGGCGGCAGTGTTGGTCTTGGTTGTTGCCTCATCTTAGCGAGGTAGTTTGTTGGCTTTTTAGTTTTATTACTTCAGACATACTTTTGTTCGTGGGTTCGTGTCAGATTGTTGGCGCCCACTGATTTTTGTTAATTGTTGATACTTGCTAGCTGCTCATTTATTTAAAAGTGGATGTGTTTTGCTTGCTCTCTGGGAGGATTTATGCTAGGAATGCATGTTAGGTATTTTCAACTATAAAATCTACTACTATTACTTCATACATTACATGATTTGAAACTCTAACCCGTTACTTTTAGCGACCGTAAAAGCTATCTTTCCTACTATAATAAATTTAGAGTTCTGCATGGCATGAGTTGTCCTTTGGGGACGTATATTCTCATGTAGGATGTTTGAGTTAATCTAATCAAATATTTTTCCGCAGCGTATCTTATATTTTGATTCGTGGACTAGATGAGCCACTAAGCCGAGGGATACGACTAACTTCTACTCGTGACTGATTTTTCCTTAAAATAACTTAAAAAGGAACCTTTCTTCATTGTCAGTTGGTGTCTGCCTGAGCGCTCGCAGTTATCCCCTGCTTGGCGTGGCATCATGACGCGCATTTTCCCTTACTCTGATAAACTTTATTTGCGGTGAAAATGCGGGTTGTGACAGTCTCCCATCAAGCTGGCAAGGCTGTAGGATCTCTCGGTGGCAAGATAATTGAAAAGATTAACTTAAAGAAAAATATCTAAACGTATCAGAGAATGAAGAAGGTTTATAGAGAACAAAAAACTCCTGTGAGTGGGAGAGATTGGTGAGATGTAAATGAGGATGGACATTACCAACCAGCGCTCGGCATAGAGGATCTCTCCTATAGCGAGCAGGCGCTCGCTGGCAAAGGGCAGGCCTCACACAAAAGGTTAAAGAGGGATGACTTATCACAAAAGCGGATTGATCTCCTAGGTCTACTCGCGCTGGATTGGTCTCGAGGCAAAATGAGGAGAAAAAACCAAATGGTCTCGCACACAGAGAAGGTGAGAAGAAGATTAACGACTCGCGCCCTAAACCGATTCTTAAGCGAGATGGCTGGGAGCTCTACCTCGCGAGTAGAAACGGAGCAGAGGGTTATCGACAATGAATAAAGTAAAATGGAATAAAGGGAAAAGAACACAGAGCGAGGAGATGTAATAGAAGTTTATATGTTCATTACAAAAAAGGGATAGACTCTCCCATGAAAGAGCATTTCGATGCTTCAAAAAATAAGTGTACAAGTAAAAGAAACAAGAAAGGGTGGATAAGTCTCAGGTCCCGCTGATGCCCCTTCACTCCTCTTCACTGGAAGTAGAACCTTCATCCGTCTCACCATAAAGCTGGGGGACCAGGTCGCAGGCGGTGACCGTCTCGGCATCTTCTTCAACAACCCCTAGCTCCTTCATCATCTTCAAAATGAGTTCGGCTGTCTTAATATTGGCGTCTCGGCAAAGGCCGTCGACCTCGTCCAAAGAATAATGAGTGGGCGGGGGTGCTTGGAGCGGATCTGGATGAAAGTGAAGCTGGGTGCTGTCCAGAAGGTGGGTGTTCTGATTGCGTGTTAAAACTCCAAAAAAATTACGGTTCACGCGGCGACCCGACGGTTTTATTTAATTAGAAAAGCGGATTGGATTTTATTTAGAAAATGGGGCGCGCGTATTTATTTATTTGGATATAAAATAGTGAAAGCGAGTTTTAACGAAAGCAGGCAAGTGCACCTATTGTGAGTAGTACAGGATATTCCGGGTGGAATATCGAGGTCGTATTGTTCTCGGGATCGGTTCGATTATTTTTACTCTTCCCTGGAGGGGACTATTATATTACCGATAATTATTTGTCGGGTATTTTATATATATATATATATAAAATAAAATGAAAGCATAAAAATACAGCATAAAAGGTGGAGCCGATGAAAATCTTAACGCAATGGCATCGAATCGATTTAGAACTAAAATATACTTTAAATAAAAAGAGATCCTAAATTTCTAATTAATTAAGGCGGAGACTTGGACGTGGAGGTTCCGCTAGAATGAGCTCACTTATCTCTAGGACTATCGCTCACCTGAATGCTAAGACTATTCGACCGAACGTTAGTCTGACGAAGGATTCCTCTTAACGCCCGCATTACGCTAAGAACCCCGCTATTGGGTGGGGAACCCAATCCGGTAGAGTTGGCGCGCCTCCTCTCTCGAGGGTTAGTGCGGAACTCTCTTTGCCAAGGGGTGATCTGTCCATACGCACGGCCTCTCGGCTAGCGTATGGAAAACAGAAATAGGGCCCACACATCGATATGTGGTCCTACGCGTCGTTAACCCCGTGCAAACCATAAGTACTTTAATTAGAAAAATACGACCTTTAATTATTTTAAGCTATTTTATCTGTCTCAATGCTCTTCGATACTGAGGGCTAAGAACGGTTAGCCACTCATCGGAATGGGGACGGCAGGCGGTGAAAACAATAAAAGAAAAGCAGTAAAATAAAGCAGGAAAGAAAGCAGTAAAATAAAGCAGTAAGAAAGCAGTAAATTGCAAGTCCTACTAAAATGAGTAGGACTGAAATGAAAGCAGAAAATTGCAAGTCCTACTCAAACGAGTAGGACTGAAATGTAAGCTGAAAATGCGAGTCCCGGCGCAAGTGCGTGGGCGGGAGAAAGAAAGCGAGTCCTACTCAAACGAGTAGGACTAAATAAATACAACACACGCACACACTCGACAGAAAGTAAAACTCACGCACACAAATCCTACTCAAATGAGTAGGGAAAATAAAGACCTGCCATTTAACTCAAATGAGTAGGCAGAAATCAAGAAAATTACAAACTCACGCACTCTACAGAAAGTAAAACACACGCACACTGCAGAAAAGTAAACACTCACTCACTCGACAGAAAATTAAACACACTCCACACACTCTACTGAATGAAATAAAAGCAATGTGTCATTTAACTCTTAACGAGTAGGCGGAAATAAATGCACAAGTACAAAAAATTAAGAAAAGCTAAGTTATCTAAAAATTAAAACAACTGCATTTCTACCACTAGAATGCGGTAGAAATACATAAAAAGAAGAAATAAAAATAAAACGAGCAAAAAGGTTGCAAATAAACTCAAAAAACAAAAATGATCGAAAAATTAAAATGAATACATTTCTACCGCTAGAATACGGTAGAAATGCATAAAAAGAGTACGAAAAAATAAAATGAGCAAAACGTTTTGACAATAAAAGTGAAAATGCAAGTGTTCGAAAAAGTAAAATAACAACTTATTCATTCTTATAATACTATAAAAATGCCTAAAAAGTGGAAGAAAAGTTAAAAGCACGAAAAGTTTTACAAAAATAACAAAAAGACTAAGTAAGAAAAATCAAAAACCATTTTTATAACCATTTTTATAGTTTTATAAGGATGGATATGAAAGTGCAGAAAACTCCTAACACTAAACTAAGCAAAGTAAACAAAATATTGAAAACATAAAAGTAAAGAACTATACTCATATACACACACACACGTATAAAGAAGAACGAAAAAACAAAGTTAGAACAAGAAAATAAAGATAAGATTGCATAAATGTAGTTGTTTAGATTCATTCCAAAGCCAAATAAAGAGATGAAAAACACATTTTATTAATCTAAAACAACGGGTTACAAAGGAACGAAAATAAAAACTAATGAGAGGGGGAGAAAATATCCCTTACATAGCATTTGGACTTCATCCGAGCAGCATAACTCTATACAAAATGGAACCAAAAAGTGGAACAGGATTACATCCAGCAAGATGGTATTTATAGAGAAAGAAAAAATCAAAGTACACGCCCCTAACACGGGCGCGTAGGGTGGGCGTGTCAGCACTGTACAAAATGCGACCGTCGATTTGACGGGAAAGTGGACTTCGGGTTGGACACGTGTCGGTCTCGCGTTGGTCACGCCCCAGGTCACGGGCGTGACGCTGGGCGTGTCGGGGAGGTGGATCTGGGCGCGGTGAGTAAAAAGTCGCCGGCAGCATCTTGTCGGCCAGGTGGAGAAGGGCACGAATGTCGAGGAGTTCGACGATCGTCGAGCGGGAAGATCGTCAAGCAGGAAAAATCGTCGAGCAGGACAAATCATTGAGCAGAAAAATCGTCGAGTGGGAAGATCGAGTTCAATGATCGTCGAGCGGGAAGATCATCGAGCGCGGGTCTTTGTCAGCGAGGTGGAGGAGTCACGCCCTGGGTCACGGGCATGATGCTAGGCGTGTTGGGGTGTTTCGACGAACGTCGAGCACGATTCATCGAGCTGGAAGCCTTGATCGTCGATCGGGATGGACACGGGCGTGTCGTATTGGCTGCCACGAGCGTGTCATGTGTTCGACGATCATCGAGCTGTAAAATCGTCAAGAGGGAAAATGGGTTCGACGATCGTCGAGCGGGATGGACACGGGCTTGGGTCACGCCCCGTGTCGAATTGACACGGGCGTGTGGCAGGGCGTGTCGACGATCGTCGAGCTTGAATTCATCGAGCTGATTTCACTGGAAATTGGATTGTCACGCCCTGGACACGGGCGTGACCAGTAAGTACATGGGCGTCTACTTATTGTTTTGGGCAGTTTTTTTGGATTTTTCCTGCAAATTTCAGAAAACAAAAATAAAACAAGTTAGAACTATTTTTACAAAAAAGAAACATTTTACTAAAGAAAAATAACAAAAATAAACTAAAACGACTAATTTAATGTACATAAATATAGGTATATTTACAATTCATCAAATACCCACATACTTAAGCTTTTGTTATTTCAGAGCAAAAGTTGGAGATGAACTTATAAGGAATTAAATAAATCCTAAGTTTAGCTACCGCTTGAATTAATTAAAAGTAAGATCAAATTAAACATCCGGGGTACTAGAGTTAAATCATAAGTTATGAAAATTTTATAAATAGAGGAAGAGTTTCAAAAAGACTTCTAGATAAAATAAAATAGAAAGCAACAATTTATTTTTGATATTTTAACAAAGATGGACTTGAAATTATATAAAAAAACTTTAGCTTAAAAGAAGTTAAAAGAAATAATGCAATTTAAAAACTATGCTCTCAAAAAAAATTGAATTAATTCTAGAATCATTGAAATAGGATAAGTGGTTTGGTGGTTTATGAAGAGGGCTTGGAATTAGAGGCGAGACAATTTTTTCTCGAACCTCTACATATATTTTTCTTTTGAATAATTAGGAAAATGAAATCTTATTTTCCTAACACATAATGATTTTTTTCTTTCTCAACTTCATAATAGTAAAATTAACTCAATGTATATGTGTAGGAGTAATGAATTTTATCCTCTTACTCCGTAACATATAATATTTTTAAATATTGGGTGTCTATGTTTGCGGAATGAAATCTTATTCACATTGACATAATATCTTTTAAGTGGTGAAATAGGGGTAATCATGTCAAGTGAGACATGAAAAAAAATGGAGGTGGGTTTACTTTTCAAAAAGAAAACAAGATTTTAATAAAAAAAGTTTTGAGAGCAACCTTTTTAAAATGAACGTTCATATGTTTCTAAAAGCATGAAGTAGAAATAATTGAAATCCATAGTTGTTATTTTCTAACATAAAAGACGAGCTTCTATTTATAAAAATTAGAAGTGGTGGTGAAAAATAAGTTCTCTATTATAAGAAAAAGACATAAAAAATTCTTTAAATCTTAACCCCAGATACTTAAATCTATCAAGCTTTAATTAATAAACGAATAGTAAACAAAGAATAAGTAAAATTCGCATATAAATTAACTCAAAAGTAGATTTTTGGAAAGCAAAAGGGTTAAGATATGGTATATTCGATTTATTTTGTTATTATTTTTTTTTCGAATTTTAGGGTTTTTATCATTTTTTTTTGTATTTTAAGTTATTATCTTTTTTTAGATTTATTTATTTTTTTAGGATTTTTTGGGTTTTTTTTTGAACATTTTTACAAAAAAGGTACATGGTAAAAACTCAATGGCCGGCGAACAGACTCTTATTTAGGTGGTTGGTTTGATGAGTCGAACGTCGCGGGCTTGTTAAAAAGAGACTTTTTACAAATAAGAAGATGAGGGGGAAAGAGAAATATTATTTTTAAAACATATTTAAAAGTAAGAAATTTTTTTTTTGAACTTTTTGTTTTATAATTTTTTTGAATTTTGTGGTTTTATGAATTTTTTTGGAAGCTTTTGATTATTATAAAAAACAATGAAATTTTTTTTTTGAGATTTGAATTTTTTGCATTTTTTGTATTTTTTGATAAGTACATAATATAAAATG
Organism: Platanthera guangdongensis; assembly: GCA_039583875.1. Taxonomy (NCBI): domain Eukaryota; kingdom Viridiplantae; phylum Streptophyta; class Magnoliopsida; order Asparagales; family Orchidaceae; genus Platanthera; species Platanthera guangdongensis. The sequence continues at coordinate 87,283,783 of CM077158.1, forward strand.
TGCAGAATAGGAAAACACCACCATACTTAAACCCAATATTATCCCCAATGTTGCAATTTAAGTATGCGGAACGATAATAAACAAAATGTAACATGTACAAAAATAAAAAAAGAGGGTAGAAGCTTCCCTAAGACGAGGGCGGGAGACTCGGGTTGATACCCTGCATTAGTTAGAAGAAGAAGCAAAAATATAACAAAAAAAAGAAAACGAAAAATATAAACTCGGCCTAAAGTGTGCGGGCGGAGGGGGGCAAGTGTAGATGTGACTCGATTAGCTAACGTCTTAGCATATGAGCGCAATAAAAAGGCAATCCCTTAGCGCGCACTAAAGTGAAGTGCGCCGAAGTGACAAAATAAATATATAAGAATTTAATAATAGAAAAATGTCATTTATGTCCAAGTGCATATATTATATACTGTTTTTTTTGGAAAAGTTTTTGTCTTTTTGAAAAGAAATAAAAGAAGTTAAACTTAAAACCTATATACGAAATTTTTTTTGCGTTTTTAGGAGGTTGTTAGATTTTGTTTTCTTTTTTTATTTTTTTAGTGTTTTTGTTTTAGATTTTTGAAGATTTTTAGTTTTTAGAAATTTATTTTTTGGTTTTTGAGTTTGTAGATTTTTTGGTATATAAATTGTTTTTTTTGTTTTGTTTTTAGTTTTTTTTGTCATAATAATAATGAAAATTTTTTTTGTTTTTTTTGTTAAGTTTTTTTTTTGTTTTTTCATTCATTTTTTTTGTTGTTTTGGTTTTTAAAGGTTTTTCGATTTTTTTAGTTTTATAGGTTTTTGGATGTTTAGTTTTTTTTTATTTTATTTTTTTGTTTTTTTTAGTTTTTATTTTTAAAGTAGTTATTATTAGTATTATTAAATTGGCCAATTATATATATATATATATAGATATAGAGGTAAAATTAATAGGTCTCCAACGTTCAAAATAACGACTCGAAAATTCCCCGGCAACGGCGCCAAAAACTTAATTGCGTGTTAAAACTCCAAAAAGATTACGGTTCACGTGGCGACCCGGCGGTTTTATTTAATTAGAAAAGCGGATTGGATTTTATTTAGAAAACGGGGCGCGCGTATTTATTTATTTGGATATAAAACAGTGAAAGCGAGTTTTAACGAAAGGAGACAAGTGCACCTATCGTGAGTAGTACAGGATATTCCGGGTGGAATATCGAGGTGGTATTGTTCTCGGGGTCGGTTCGATTATTTCTACTCTTCCCTGGAGGAGACTATTATTTTACCGATAATTACTTGTCGGGTATTATATATATATATATATATATATATATATATATATATATATATATATATATATATATATATATATATATATATATATATATATAAAGAAAATAAAAGCATAAAAATAAAGCATAAAAGGTGGAGCCGATGAAAATCTTAACGCAACGACATCGAATCGATTTAGAACTAAAATATACTTTAAATAAAAAGAGATCATAAATTTCTAATTAATTTAGGCGGAGACTTGGCCGTGGAGGTTCCGCTAGAATGAGCTCACTTATCTCTAGGACTATCGCTCACCTGAACGCTAAGACTATTCGACCGAACGTTAGTCCGACGAAGGATTCCTCTTAACGCCCGCATTACGCTAAGAACCCCGCTATTGGGTGGGGAACCCAATCCGGTAGAGTTGGCGCGCCTCCTCTCTCGAGGGTTAGTGCGGAACTCTCTTTGCCAAGGGGTGATCTGTCCATACGCACGGCCTCTCGGCTAGCGTATGGAAAACGGAAATAGGGCCCACACATCGATATGTGGTCCTACGCGTCGTTAACCCCGGGCAAACCATAAGTACTTTAATTAGAAAAATACGACCTTTAATTATTTTAAGCTATTTTATCTATCCCAATGCTCTTCGATACTGAGGGCTAAGAACGATTAGCCACTCATCGGAATGGGGATGGCAGATGGTGAAAGCAATAAAAGAAAAGCAGTAAATAAAGCAGAAAAGAAAGCAGTAAAGTAAAGCAGTAAGAAAGCAGTAAATTGCAAGTCCTACTAAAACGAGTAGGACTGAAATGAAAGCAGAAAATTGCAAGTCCTACTCAAACGAGTAGGACTGAAATGAAAGCCGAAAATGCGAGTCCTCGACGCAAGTGCGTGGGCGGGAGAAAGAAAGCGAGTCGTACTCAAACGAGTAGGACTAAATAAATACAACACACGCACACACTCGACAGAAAGTAAAACTCACGCATACAAATCCTACTCAAATGAGTTGGGAAAATAAATACCTGCCATTTAACTCAAATGAGTAGGCGGAAATAAAAAAAATTACAAACTCACGTACTCTACAGAAAGTAAAACACACGCACACTGCAGAAAAGTAAACACTCACTCACTCGACAGAAAATTAAACACACTCCACACACTCTACTGAATGAAATAAAAGCAATGCGCCATTTAACTCTTAACGAGTAGGCGAAAATAAATGCACAAGTACAAAAAATTAAGAAAAGCTAAGTTATCCAAAAATTAAAACAACTGCATTTCTACCGCTAGAATACGGTAGAAATGCATAAAAAGCAGAAATAAAAATAAAACGAGCAAAAAGGTTGCAAATAAACGCAAAAACAAAAATGATTCAAAAATTAAAACGAATACATTTCTACCGCTAGAATACGATAGAAATGCATAAAAAGAGAACGAAAAAATAAAAGGAGCAAAACGTTTTGACAATAAAAGTGAAAATGCAAGTGTTCGAAAAAGCAAAATAACAACTTATCCATTCTTATAATGCTATAAAAATGCCTAAAAAGTGAAAGAAAAGTTAAAAGCACAAAAAGTTTTACAAAAATAACAAAAAAGCCAAGTAAGAAAAATCAAAAACCATTTTTATAACTATTTTTATAGTTTTATAAGGATGGATATGAAAGTGCAGAAAAATCCTAACACTAAACAAAGCTAAGTAAACAAAATATTGAAAACATAAAAGTAAAGAACTATACCCATACACACACACACGTATAAAGAAGAACAAAAAAATAAAGTTAAAACAAGAAAATAAAGATAAGATTGCATAGAGGCAGTTGTTTAGATTCATTCCAAAGCCAAATAAAGAGATGAAAAGCACATTTTATTAAGCTAAAACAACGGGTTATAAAGGAACGAAAATAAAAACTAAGGAGAGGGGGAGAAAATATCCCTTACATAGCATTTGGACTTCATCTGAGCAGCATAACTCTATACAAAATGGAACCAAAAAGTGGAACAGGATTACATCCAGCAAGCTGGTATTTATAGAGAAAGAAAATATCAAAGTACATGCCCCCTGACACGGGCGTGTAGGGGGGGCATGTCAGCACTGTACAAAATGCGGCCGTCGATTTGACGGTAAAGTGGACTTCGGGCTGGACACGTGTCAGTCTCGCGTTGGACATGCCCCAGGTCACGGGCGTGACACTGGGCGTGTCGGGGAGGTGGATTTGGCGCGGTGCGTAAAAAGTCGCCGGCAGCGTCTTGTCGGCCAGGTGGAGAAGGGCACGAATGTCGAGGAGTTCGACGATCGTCGAGACGGAAGATCGTCAAGCAGGAAAAATCATCGAGCAGGACAAATCGTTGAGCTGAAAAATCATCGAGTGGGAAGATCGAGTTCGACGATCGTCGAGCGGGAAGATCGTCGAGCGCGGGTCTTTGTCAGCTAGGTGGAGAAGTCACGCCCTTGTTCACGGGCGTGATGCTAGGCATGTTGGGGTGGTTTGGAGAACGTTGAGCACGATTCGTCGATCTGGAAGCCTTGATCGTCGATCGGGATGGACACGGGCGTGTCGTGTTGGCTGCCACAGGCGTGTCATGTGTTCGACGATCGTCGAGCTGAAAAATCGTCAAGCGGGAAAATGGGTTCGACGATCGTCGAGCAGGATGGACACGGGCTTGGGTCACGCCCCGTGTCGGATTGACACGGGCATGTGGTCGGGAGTGTTTTCACGATCGTCGAGCTTGAATTCGTCAAGCTGATGTCATGGGAAATTGAATTATCACGCCCTGGACACGGGCATGACCAGTAAGTACATGGGTGTGTACTTAATGTTTTGGGCAGTTTTTTTTTTATTTTTCCTGCAAATTTCAGAAAACAAAAATAAAACAAATTAGAACTATCTTTACAAAAATGAAACATTTTATTAAAGAAAAATAAAGAAAAATAGCAAAAATAAACTAAAACGACTAATTTAATGTACATAAATATAGGTATATTTACAATTCATCATGTTCTGAGCCTTTAAATTTCTGTTCTCCTCCTCCAAAGCCACTATGCGCGAACGCATCCGATCGGTCGTCTCGGCATCCTGCGAGAAGGCTATCAATTAACAAAAATTTACGCGAGAATAAAACTAGCAAGGAGTGAAACTGGCAAAGGACAGTTAAAAGGCTTACCACGCCGCCCTGGATTTTGGCGAGAAGATTGTCAGCGACCGCCAACCTCTTCTCGAGATCATCCGACTTATCTCGCTCTACTGCTAGGCCCGCATCGACTTCCTTCCACTTCTTGTTGTTGAAAACGATGCGGCGCGGGACTCGGTGCGAGAGCTCTAGGGCCCGAAATTGGGCTTGGGCGGTCTTTATGACGAGGTCTCGCAATAACTCATTGTCAAAAGGCTCCGTCCCAAGGCTGCCATAGAGCCCATAGCCGAGAGAGAAGGCGTGGCTGGTGGGAGGGTCCCGCTCCTTCCATGAGGGAAGGAGAGTGGACACCGACACTTGGTTCGAGTCCTTTTCCCACAGAAGAATCGGTTCGCCGGCAGCATCTTTTACCACATGCCCCATATTGTAGTTTTGATGCGAGGAGGGGACTGGGCGACTGGAGGAGCCCGTTTTGCGAGGAGGAAGCTCGGTGGATGGAGCTGAAGTGGTGGCGGTTCGCTCGAGTAGTGTCGTCTCGCGAGAGGGCGAGACGACTTGGGGGAGAGGCAATTGCGATTCTTCCACAGAGATGGGGGTCAGAGATCCCGACATCTCTTTCCTTTCCTTTGGAGCATTTTCCTTTTTCCCTTTCGGGAATGACACAACCTTCTTGAAATTTTTTTTGGGACTGTGTCGAGAAGGAGCGGCCTCATCTCCGGATCTTTTCTTGGGGGTGGGGGTCAGCGATTCCTTCGCCGCCTCTGCCACCATGCTGGTGAGGGCGAGACCTTTGGACGGCCCTGCATTGCTCAGGTAGAGGGGATGGATGGGGATAGTGCTCTCTCCTAAATAAGAAAACGGTTAGAACAAAAAAGGGGATGACAAACATAAGGCTAAGGGAGCGCGAGTGTACCTTCACTGAGAAAGACGGGAAGGAGCGAGTCGAGATCTCGCCTTAGGAAGTTGACTTCAAAATTCTTCCCCACAAAGAAATCGCAGAGGGATTTTTTTGTGTACCCAAACTTGGGGGTCTCGTAATTTATCTCGGTGGCGATACTGGGGCCAGTGGAATGCCTCCCAGATTCCTGCAGATGAAGATAAAGCGAGTGAGCCAATGGTGATTTTTGTTGGGGGTCCTGTATACCTTTAAGCCCTGGCCGGTGAAGTACGAGACGCTGTCATCTTTGGTGTGGTAGATAAATAGTTTGTGGAAAACAGTGAGGCTAAACTCAATGCGCTCGCGGCGCATGTAACTGGCGAATGCGACCAACACCGAGATGGCATTCGGGTTGAGCTACGCGGGGACGGCCCCGCAATATAAACATGTTTTACCTCTGGACAATGGGGAGTCTCAGCCCCAACTCGAAGTGTGAGATGGGGAACGCGAGTTCGCCGGGATAGAAAGTATTGATCGACTCACCGACCTTCAGCGGGTGAGACTCAAACCGCTCCACCAGGAACTCGCAGGTGAAGCGGCTATAGTCCTCCTCTGAGATTTTGCCAGTGTGAAATTCGTGGTCGGCGAATCTCCTTCCGCAACGACTGCGACCCTTGCCCTCTTCAGCTTTATTCTTTCCCATGGCAGGCGAGACGACAAAAGCAGAGGGAGGTAGAAAAGGGTGTGCCATGAGTAAGCTGTGGGAGAAAGTAGGCGAGAAGACAGCGCAGGCATAAAATATTTCTGTCTTGGGGGGGAGGTATTTATAGCGGATGGTGAGAGTGAAAAAATACACGGGAAAATATGAAGGGGGAAGTCAAAGGGACAACCCGACGGTTCGTTTTTTTTCTCTCTCTCTCTCTCCTGACCTCAAAGTGCGGCATTTTGCGGTGATCTTTCCAATGAGCCAGAATAAAAGGAAAAAGGCAGATCAATTAACACAGCTATAATAAAAGCACAACATGAGAGAAGCCAACAAAATAACATCATTAATTATTTTGTTCCGCACGAGGCGGACATCATGTCCATGGAGCTCAAATAACAAGTTATAATTAAATATAATTAAATAGGCGAGACAGTTAATTAGAAGCAGCAAAATTACAAATCATAATTAAAGGAACGAGACGATCGAACAAGCGAGAAGGGATGAAGTGACTTCAGTTCTTGTGCCACCTTCAACGACCACCGCGAGATCCCGCGCATGGAGGCCGACCAGGGATGTGAAAGGTGCGAACGACATCAAGACCGCGGCACACGAGGCGAAGCTGCTGGTCGATCTTGCTTATGATGGCCTGGGGGTCGGTCCCATCTATTTCAATCCCAGCATCGATCTCGGAGGAGAGACGAGCGCAATCAATTTCCAACCATTTGATGTGCCGATCGGTGGCCTGCTTGTCCCATTTCATCTCGCGGATAATGTGTGTATACTTTCGAAGCATCCCAGCCATCCTGTGCTTCATCTCCAGTGGATCCATAAGATCACCCTGATAATCTTCAATCTCATCTGAGTGAGGAAGAGGCCAGAGGGGGCGGTCCAGAGAAGTCCACCGCTGCCAAGTCGATCTGGATACCTACACAAGAAAAGTCAAAGTTCATAATGAAGGGTGGTCTCGCAAGAAGGCTTGTAGGCCGCGAGCCGCACAGAGAGTTTAGCCCAGCGGTCTCGAATGCACCTGGTAAGGCAATGGAAATCTATATGAAGTAAAGAGGTACGAGTAGTTCATTTACTCGGGATGCGAGAAGTCCCTACAAGCCGCGAGAGGTCATCATTCTTCACAGTAGGGGGCGTGGATCGCTGAGGCGAGTCAGAGTCTTGGTCATGCTTGTCGGTGGTGTCAGGGGGATTCACATGCAAGGGGAATAGGTGAGGTTTCCCTGAAAAAGAATGAAGTTATTAAGCGAGACGAAAAAAGAAAAGGGGAAAGAGATGAGAGAAGGAGTCGAGAATCACCTGTCTCTCTCCAGAGGACGCGAGAAGTTCATTGACTCCCAAGGATGCGGGAGTAGTAGCATCGGTCGAGAAGGGAGGGCCGGCGGTTTTTGCCTTCTTCAGGCGAGATGATGAGGGTAAAGAAGCAGGGGTCCGAGCCAGAGCGGGGGCCAGGGCAGCCACATTGGCCTTGTTTTGCTTGCGGACCATCGCGAGACGTTCGTGGAACTCTGACTATGAGACATGTTGACAGTGGAAGAGATGAGGAGATGAGAGAGGGGGCAATCCCCGCGATAGATGGGGTCGCATATTTATAGGCCTCCAGAGGGGGGCCCCGCCAAAGATTCTCTCATAAATGAATCTCAACACCGCGAGCCTCAATTGGACTTTCTTTTCGGGCTTGGGTCAACCTCGAAAAGAGCAGGTTTTGTGTACAACCTTGGGCTTGCGGGAGGCAACTCGAATAGGAGTGCTGAGTTAGGGGTGAGAGGGGCTGCAGGGGCGAGTGGGACCATGGGGTTCATTCGCCGGTACTTTAAAGAGACAAAGCATCGTAGGCGAGATAGGAAGCATCAGAGTAGGCGAGATGGCTCTCGCCTCGCGGGCTGGCATATGTGGCGAGACCACTCATGCAGGGCGGGAGACTCGCGAGACGAGTGGATAGGCTCGTCTTGCCCACCGGCTATTTTCTCACTCGTCATGTGGGAAAAAGGTGTTTTTACCTTCTTACCCCCAAGGGGGGATTTTATTATTTTACCCCAGGTAATTATACCCTTTTACCCTTTGTGGTCTGTATATAACCCTTCAGAACAGCGGAGCTTGGCTGTTGGTAGACCCAACCCAAGGGATTTTGGTAATTTCTGGTCGGTTCAGTATGTTTATTGGCAAGTCAAACTCAGAGGCCTATAAATAGACCGATAAGATGCCTTGAAAAGGTTGTTGAACCCATCAATATTCTTCCTCAAAGGCACCTAGCTCAGCACTAGCTAAGGAGGGGGAGAACTTTTGATTCTTCTGGGTAAGTGGTGGGACCTCCAAGCTGAGACCCTCGGTCTGTTTCTAGTTCTGTGACACACGTCGGGAGGGTGGTTCAAGAAGAGTAGGTGTGAGCTGCAACTTCAGGTCTGAACTCTAGGTGAAGTCAGGTTACTGGCTTCAACAGAAAGAACCAACAGAATAATGTAGGATATGCTCAGTATGTGCGCCTTGGATTTTAGAAAGAGGTGGGAGGACCATCTCTATATGATTGAGTTCGCCTATAATAATAGCTATCAAGCTAGCATATAGATGACACCCTTTGAAGCTTTATATGGTAGGAAATGTCGTACTGCCTTAGCTTGGGCAGAAACAGGCGAATCGAAGTTGTATAAGCATAAGGAGGTTGAAGATGCAAATTCGACTATACACTTCATACGTAAGCGACAATTGGTAGCCCAGGATAGGCGGGCAAAATACTACAACACCAAACACATAAATGTGGAGTTTGTAGTGGGCGATTGGGTATATTTGAAGATCAAGCCATTCTCAAGGCGTGTCCAGGATTCAGCACTTGAAAAAGTTGAGTATGAGATATCTTAGTCTGTTCGAAGTGGTTGAGCGGATTGGAGAAGCTTCCTATCGATTAGCTCTTTCGACAGAGCTAAGTGGTTTGCACGATGTGTTTCACATATCAGTGCTGCGGTAAGCTTTGAAAGAGCCGACGTAATTAGTGGTTGGTGATCTGGTATCGGTCGATAGTGGGCTGACAATGAAGGTTAGACCCATTCAGATCGAGGATACAGAGATCAGGCAACTACGGAATAAATCGATCGGGATGGTCAAAGTCTGTTGGGACAATTATGGACGTGAAGAATTGACATGAGAGCGTGAGCAAACCATGCGAGAGGAATTTCCCAAGTTGTTTTTTTGTAAAATCTTGTTGTAAACTTGTGTACTATTTTCCTTTACAAATATATCAAATTTCGGGACAAAATTTCTCTAAGGATGGGAGGTTTGTAACGCCCCAAAAATCCTAAAAAGGAAGAATTTGGAGTTAACGCACTGCGGTAGGGTTATCGTCTGTGTTAGCCTTTGAATTGAATCGTCTGAGGGCTCGGGAATCTACTGCACGTCGGTAGTAAGCTAGCGCATGGCGCTACCACTCAACGCTTTAAAGCGTTGAGTGACTACCGATGGGCTGTAGTTTGCTATTGCGTGGCAATAGCACTCAACGCCTTTTGTGAAGCGTTGAGTGACTACCGCGCGGCGGTAGTGAGCTAGCGCGCGTTGATAGCTCGAGTTAAAGTACTGCTTGGACTAACTCGCCGTACGGCGGTAGCTGCCACATGGCAGTATGCTGGAGGCTATTTTGGAGCGATAGTGCAATGTCGATTGGACCAAGCGGCAACCACCTATGATACCGTGCAGAGGTAGTAGCTACCGTGTGGCGGTAGCCTCCAGATATAAGTTGTTCAAGAGAATGAATTCTCATTGTTCTTTTTCTTAGTCCTTGAGGTTCTTGAGAGCAAGAAGGCTGAGGCTACGCTTTACTAGCTAAGGGAAGGAGGTCTTGTGTAACGCCCCGAAAATTGTAATCGAGTTGGTCGTGTCCTAAGAAATTTTTGGGTGCCTGTATAGGGGTACACGGCCTAGGACACGGGCGTGTCCTAGGCCATGTCGTTCTTTGTATTGGCTGGCTGTGTCCAGAGAAGGACACGGCAGGAAACACGGCAGCGTGACATGGGCATGTCAACGTACATGGGCGCGTACCTACCTGTGTCACCACACGTGTTCCCAAGAGTCGTTTCGGTTGGCGTGGCGGTTACTGGTAATACGCCCCAAGGACACGGGCGTGTCGGAAACCAACACGGGCATGTCAGGTTAAGACACGGGCGTGTCTTGACCCGTGTCCTCTTCTGTGCTCGACGATCGTGTCTGGATCAAGGCACACGGCCTGGGACATGGCCGTGTGCGGGGCCGTGTTAGGCCCAGGTTTGAGGATTTTTCGGCAGATCTGAGCCGTTCATTTTCCTTAATTAAGATCTGACAGCCCATATGTGTTCCTGCTTTGTTAAGGCCGGGAATTGAGGTTTAATTCCTCATTTTCTCTTTAACATTCTCTTCCTAAGGGGTTAGAGAGAGGAGAGAGCAAGGAGGAAGGAAGAGGAGGATTCCGGCCACCGGAGGAGCATCGGAGCACCGATTTGAGAACCGAGACCGGATCCGCGGAGGAAATTCCATTGCGAAGCCTTCTATCCGTATAGATTTCCATGGCGCAAAAACATACTACAAGGGTAATGATTCTCTACTTGAGCATGTGAAGCTCTCCTTCTTTTGCATAAGGAAACCCGCTCCCGCGAGTGTGCGGTGAGTGTGCGGTGTTCCTTGGGGTTGACGGGAATAGTCCCCCCTTGTTTTGCATATAAAGTCCGGAATCGAAGTACGGACATAGGCATTGTGTGTGAATCCTACCCGGACATGTTGGTCTGGATCGGTGATGTTGCATATTGTATGGTTTGCCAGAGAAGACTCTGTGTTTTGTGTTTTTCGGGTTTCTAAACAGTAGATTGCAGCAGGGATGCTTGGGGATTAACTCCAAGGCGCACCCGGAAAACTGAGCGGAAACGTAGTTCTGCTAACTTGGTGGCCGGGGAGCTGGCCTTGTACATAATTGGGTTATGTGATGTTTGGAATTGATGCGGGATCCAAGAAAAGCTTGTCTTGTGCGTATGCCTTAAGGTGACTACGTGGTGTGAGCAACGGGCAAGTGGAATCGGACCTAGGCTATGTAGTTCGGTGTGAGAGACCCAAAAAGGGACTGGTCGTTGGCATAGTTAGGAGCCTTAGACGTTGGTCAGAAAAGCTAAAATGCTCATGATGTTGTCATCCCGGGGATGGTGGTGAAGCCACGGAATTGACCGGATTCACCGATAATGTGTCCTGAGTGCACGGGGTGTTTGGCTGTGCAAGTCTACACCTGTGGCGAAGTATGTTTGTACTTTATTGTTTAGCTGGGCTAATGAAATGCAGGGAAGGAGTACCGTCGTCCCGAGTAAGGGGCAGGGTCGTTATAATTTGGTCGGCTTTGGCTGACCGTTACTTTGTTTGCCACCATGCGGTGGAATGTTGCTTGTAGGTGCTGCGGAGCCAAGTACCAAATAGCGGGCAGAAGCCCATGTTGCCGAGCTGGCCTTCAAAGGCCAAAGCGAATAGTTGTTTTTACTTTGTCATGTGTGGCCGGCCTGCGAGCCGATGTATGTAAAACATTAATTTGTTAAGTGAACTCTTGTAAGGTCATAAGGCCAAGTACTTTCAGTGTATTTGTTATTTTATTCATGTGGTAGTTTGTGGACATTCATGATAGTTGGTTATTCAATTATGGGTTCTTTCCAATAGATTAAAAGCTTCTGCTAGAATGCTCTGTGTTAGGGCGAGTAGTTATAGTTGGATTTTTGATATTCCTATATAACCCTTCCGACTGTCCGTGGTATATAGCGTAGGATTCCAGCTGGACCTTTTGTTATATGTCATTCGACAGATGGGGGTGTTACAATTTGGTATCAGACTTCTGGTTTCGGTCAACTTAAATGAATTCGTGGACGAATTCTTTTTAAGGGGTGGTGAGCATGTGTGTGCGTCATCGTTATAACATCAAAAAGAACCCATGAATTTTCACTTAGGAATGAAAAATACACTTGTTTTGTGAAATCTGAGTGTTCCAATGATTGTCTTTTAAAATCTGTTTGTCATCTAATCAAGGGTTTTTGTTATTATAGGCAGCTAGGAGCAGTGCTGGGCAATCGGAACGCCCACAATCGGCGGAAAGTAGTGCACCGAGGGACGTGCCTACAACACCTCCTTCAGCAGAAACCATCAGATTGGTGGCTGAAGCGGTCTTTGCTATGATAAATGCCCAACCTGCAGGGCAAATGCACCACGCACCACCTGTTAATGAGCAAGAACTGATTAGGGTGGCAGAGCTAAGAGTGGTTGAACGCGTGGCAGTTGAGCATGTAGCACCAAGTTGAGCTACGCAGAAGCAGCTCAAGCATGTAATGAGCTTTAATCCTCCGAGGTTCGACGGGATTGGAACTCCAACTCAAGCTGAGGATTGGCTCTCTATGATAAAGAGAGTCTTGACGGCCAAAGAAACTATAGAGTGGTAGAAGACCACCATAGCAACCTTTCTTTTGGCTGGTGAGGCGACGTTGTGGTGGGGCGAATTGGAGGTTCATCTCTTAGTGTGAAGGCAACTTGCGGATGTGCCTATGGAGGAATTCTCAAGATTATTCTTGGCCAGATTTCTACCCTCTGCTCAGAAGCTTAAGATGGAGAATCAGTACCTTAGTTTGACTCAGGGAGACAGAAGCGTGGATGAGTATCTCCACGAGTTTACACAGTTGTGTCGTTATGCTGGTGCAACGTTTATTGAAGAGGAGTGGAAGACCAATCGATTTTATGAGGGTCAACGTGGTGACCTACAACTACTCCTTGCTGGGCCTAAGGCGCAGGGCTTCCTAGCCTTGGTCAATTCGGCCCGGTCATTGGAAAAGGTCGTGAAGAAAGTGCAAGAGAGGAAGGACACAGGGGAAAAGAAGCCAGAGTTCAAAGTGCCAAATTCAAAGTCAAGTTTCCACAGATGGAACAAGAAGCCAAAGACTTCGAGCTCAGTCCATTCGTCTAGTACGATGGGGGAAACCACAAGTCGAGTCCTAGGAGCTTGCTACAACTGTGGAAAGATGGGGCATTTTGCTCGTGAATGTTGGAGCAGACGTGCAAAGTCCGAGAGGAATCCTGGAGCATCTTATGAAGATAAAGGGAAGGCGGTGGAGTCAACCGCGTCCCACCATGCTCCAACTCAGCCTAGAGTTTATAACCTTGGTTTGCAAGAGGCCATAAAACAAGCTGACATGGTGACATGTATGAGTTAAATTATAGCAGTTTAACGTTATGTAGTTGTTACCTTTTTATATGTTAACTTATCTATGTTGGTGCTAGGCTTCATGTTGATTTTTGATTGTCCGGCGAGAGCCCTGTTTGATACGGGAGCTTCACATTCCTTCTTGTCCGAAAGATTCGTATCGCGCATCGGAGTCCCTTCCTCGATGGCAAAAGACAAGTTGGATGTGTTGTTACCCAATGGGTGCTCAATGCGCGTGGATAGAGTCTGTGTGGTTAAGATTCAGTTTGGGGACCAGGAGTTTAATTTGCAAGCGTCGGTACTGCCGTTAGTGGAGTTTGACATAATCTTTGGTATGGACTGGCTCTCGGAGCAGCGAACATGCATTGATTGCAACCGAAAGGAGGATAAATTGGGACTGAATACTGATCGGGAGACTATGTTTGCGGGCATGAAGTGGTCGGGTAAGATTTTGATGTCGGCCCTTCAGGTGATCAAGGCAGTTCGGTCTGGGGTGGAGTTGTTTGTCACATTAGTGCAGACTTCAACGCCTAAGCCGAGTCTGGGCAGTATTCCAGTTGTGTCCGAGTATCCTGATGTGTTTCCAAATGATCTCCCAGGATCCCCTCCTCAGCGGGAGATTGATTTTACTATTGAGCTGGTGTCGGGTGCCAAACTGGTGTCACGCTCTCCGTATCGGATAGCGCCAAGAGAGATGACAGAGTTGAAGGTGCAACTGCAAGAGTTGTTGGAGCAAGGGTATGTTTGTCCAAGTTCGTCGCCTTGGAGCGCACCGGTCCTTTTCGTTAAGAAGAAGGATGGGAGTTTGCGACTCTGTATCGACTATCGGGAGTTGAACAAGCTTACGGAAAAGAATAAGTATCTGATCCCAAGGATTGACGATCTATTTGATCAGTTGGTTGGGTCAACAGTATATTCGAAGTTAGATTTGAAATCTGGCTACTACCAATTAAGGATAAGGGAAAGCGACATCCCAAAGACAGCGTTCAGCACGCAGTTTAGGCATTACGAGTTCACGGTCATGTCATTTGGGTTGACCAATGCGCCATCCGTGTTTATGGATCTGATGAACAGGACGTTCAAAGAGTACCTAGATCGTTTCGTGATAGTATTTATCGACGATATCTTGGTGTACTCGCAGTGTGAGGATGATCACTACAAGCATCTGCATATGGTGTTGGAGTCGTTGAGAAGAAATCAGTTGTATGTTAAGTTCTCCAAGTGTGAGTTTTGGTTATCCTCGGTAGCATTCCTTGGTCATGTTGTTAACGGAGATGGGATAGCGGTGCATCCGGTGAAGATAGTGGTGATATGGGAGTGGCCTGTATTGACTACAGTGGCCGAAGTCCGGAGCTTTCTGGGGCTTGCCGGCTGCTACAGGCGCTTCGTAGAGAACTTCTCGCGGATAGCGCTACCACTCACGACGTTGACAAGGAAGGATCAAAAGTTTGCGTGGTCACTAGAGTGCGAGCAGGCTTTTGAAGAGTTGAAGAGGCGGTTGACCACGACGCCTATTTTATGTTCGTTGAGTGGAAGCGAAGGGTTTGAAATCTATAGTGATGCTTTAGGCAGCGATTTGGGCTGTGTTCTGCTACAGCATGGGAGATTGATAGCCGATGGTTCACGACAATTGAAGGTTCACGAGCGGAATTATCCGGTCCATGACTTAGAGTTAGCGGCCGTGATATTTGCTCTAAAGCTGTGGAGGCACTATCTGTACGGTGTGAAGGTCGATATCTACACCGATCATAAGAGCCTAAAGTACTTGTTAGATCAGAAGGACCTGAACATGAGGCAGCGTAGGTGGATGGAGTTCCTGGGGGACTACACCTTCGAGATACATTATGTGCCTGGGAAAGGAAATGCAGTGGCGGATGCATTGAGTCGTAGGGCTCCTATGCAAGCCAGCTGGTTGTTGGTACTTGATGAGAGTTTGGTCCGTGATTTGGAGGCATTAGAGATCTTCTGCATCGACAAGCAGATTAGTTCCGAGGCGAAATTGTATTGGACAGAGGTGCAGTATGACCTAGCTGATAGAGTTCGGCGGGTTTTGGTTCAGGATAGCAGCATGAAGCATATCTTGGATGAAGCTTTGGTTGGGTCAAATTCTCAATTTACTGTTGAGGACGGACTGCTAAGGAGGGACGGTCGCCTATGCATTCCTAGTGCGGATAGTCTTCGGGAGGATTTGATGTACGAGGCTCATCATACCAAGTACTCAATCCACTCGGGGAGCATGAAGATGTATAAAGACATGAAGAAGTTGTTTTGGTGGCCAGGATTAAAGAAGGATGTAACACTTTATGTGGCCAAGTGCCAAACTTGTGCCTTGGTAAAGGCAGAGTGCCAGAAGCCCGGAGGTTTCTTGAAGTCCTTGCCTATCCCGGAATGGAAATTCGATGACATTTCTATGGATTTTGTGCATGGTCTGCCAAAGTCGTAGAGGGAAACGACGCCATCTGGGTGGTCGTGGATAGATTGACAAACGTGTCACATTTCATCCCAAACAGGAAGGAAGATTCGGTGAAAAAGTTAGCCAAACTCTATGTAGATAATATTGTACGATTGCATGGTGTGCCCCGCAATATTATTAGTGACCGAGATGGATGCTTCACGTCAAAGGACTGGAGGCTGGTGCATAGTCTGTTGGGAACTAAGCTGAGTTTCAGCACAGCCTTTCATCCACAGACGGATGGTCAGACCGAGAGGGTCAACAGGACGATGGAGGACATGCTTCGCATGTGCATCTTGGATTTCGGGAAACAATGTGAAGATCACTTGTACATGGTGGAGTTTGTATATAACAACAGCTATCAAGCGAGTATTGGAATGGCGCCATTCGAGGCTTTATATGGGAGAAAGTGTCGCATGTCGTTGTCTTGGTTGGAGACAGGCGAGTCGAAGTTGTACAAACGTCAAGCGGTGGAAGATGCCACTTCAATGATACATACAATTCATGAAAGGTTGAAGATCGCTCAGGACAGGCAGGCAAAATACTATAACGCCAAGCATAGGAACGTGGAGTTCGGTATTGGCGACTGGGTGTATTTGAAAATTAATCCGTTCAAGGGTGTCTCGCGGGTTCGACGCTTGAAGAAGCTGAGTCCGAGATACCTTGGACCGTTTGAAATCCTGGAGCGGGTTGGCGAAGCAGCGTATCGATTGAAGCTGTTAGTGGAGCTGAGTGGGCTATATGATGAGTTCCACGTATCGGTGTTGCGGAAGGCAGTGCAAGAGCCTTCGCAGGTCGTTGCGGTCGAACAAGTGTCGGTTGATTATGAGTTTACAGCAAAGGTCAAGCCAGTGCGCATTGAAGACTTTGAAGTCAAATGACTCCGTAATAAGGAAATCTGAATGGTTAAAGTCCGATGGGATAACTGCGGACATGAGGAGCTTTCTTCGGAGTGAGAGCAGATTATGTTGGAAGAATACCCTGAGTTGTTCCCCTCAAGTAACATTTAAATTTCCTTGTAACTTTACATAATTTCTGGACGAAATTCTTTAAGTGGGGGAGATTTATAACGCCCCGAAAATCGTAATCAAGCACGTCACGTCCTAAGAAATTTTTGGGTGCCTGTATAGGGGTACACGACCTAGGATACGGGCGTGTCCAAGGCCGTGTCATTCTCTGTGTTGGTCGGATGTGTCCAGAGAAGGACACAGCAGGAAACACAGCAGCGTGACACGGGCATATCAAGGGACACGGACGTGTCCATACCCGTGTCACCACCCGTGTTCCCAAGAGTCATGTCGGTTGGAATGGCGGTTACTGGTAACATGCCCCAGGTACATGAGCGTGTCAGGTTGAGATACAGGCGTGTCTTGACCCGTGTCCTCTTCTGTGTTTGACGATCGTGTCTGGATCGAGGCACACGGCCTGGGACTCAGCCGTGTGTGAGGCCGTGTTCGGCCCAGGTTTGAGGATTTTTGGGCAGATCTGACAACCCAGATGTGTTCCTGCTTTCTTAAGGCCGGGAATTGAGGTTTAATTCCTCATTTTCTCTTTAACATTCTCTTCCTAAGGGGTTAGAGAGAGGAGAGAGCAAGGAGGAAGGAAGAGGAGGATTTCGGCCGCCGGAGGAGCATCGGAGCGCCGATTCGAGATCCGAGACCGGATCCGCGGAGGAAATTCCATTATGAAGCCTTTCTATCCATATAGATTTCCATGGAGCAAAAGCATACTGAAAGAAATAAAGCCTAACCACCTAGAGGGGGGGTGAATAGGCGTACTTTTTCTTTTTAAGTTTAAGGCAGAAACACTGAACAATTAAACCTGTATTTGCAATATTCTACAACAATTTAGCACATCTAGCTCAGCAAACACAGAAATAAACAACCACAGAGTGCACACAGATTTTTATAGTGGTTCCCCAAGGTCTGGGTACATCCACTTTCCCCCTTCGCCTATCTAGTAGTGTACTAGATTCGGCCAAACTTCTGCACTACTCCTCAGATCCTCAGATCCTACAGCTCAGAACCACAAACAGGTTCCTACAACTCAGAGTGTCCCCACTCCTACAACTCAGGCACAAATCCCTACCACTCAGTCTTCAATAAGACCTACACTCAGGCTAAACAGCCCTCCCTCAGCCTTCAACAAGGCCTACACTCAGAGAAATGATTCTCCTACACTCAGGCTCAAAAGCCCTACCTCAGCCTTTATAGATTTAGGCTTACAACTCAAATCCCTTAGGATCCTACAAAAGGAAAATAATATTTACAAAGTAATTAACCTCAACCCTGACAGAGAGAGAAGAGTTGACTGGCTTCTTGATGAGTTCTTGGAAGAATTTGGCAGAGATCAACCTCCCTTAGCTTTCTTCAAAGCTTCTTGAATTAGAACTCAGTAGGGTTGAATATCCTGTGAAGATGATCTTTAATCAACTTCTGTCTTGAGATTCAGATCTCAATCTGAATCTTACTTAGCAGCCTGGTTCAGCAGCTGCTCTTCTTAGAAGGAGCTCTCTCTCTCCAACTTCTTAGATCTTCTATCTTGATCTTCTTAAGTTTTGATCTTCTGATTGATTCTTTAGTTGTGTTCTCTTATTGTAATCCCTCATCTTTTGAAGGAGAAAGGCCTTTATATAGTCTTCCTCCAAGGTAACTGGCTGATCCGGTTTCTAACGAACTTCTGACAGCTCTGACAGTTGCAGTTGACCGGTTGAAATGACAGCTGTCAAATCATCCAGTCACTTCTTGAAAATACTGTCTCTGTCTGAAAGTTTCGAGACTGATCTTCATTATGTGTCGACACAACTAGACCAAGTGTCGACACAAGTGAACTAAGTGTCGATACTAGCCTTGATGGTGTCGACACAACTCCTTGTGTTGTTGTAACAGCTTCTCGACACTGCTTCTTCAGAATGTGTCGACACTGATTCTGTGTGCCGACACAAGCCTTCTGTTGAATGTGTAGACACTGATTCTGTGTGTCGACACAAGTACATCTTCTTTAAAACTTAGTTGAATTCTGCTGTGTGTCGACACATCTCCTTTGTGTCGACACAACTTCTTTTGTTGTTGATACTTGCTGAGTGTCGACACATCTCCTTTGTGTCGACACATGCCTTCTTGTGTTGAAACTTGCTGAGTGTCGACACATCTCCTTTGTGTCGACACGTGTACTTCTTTTACTTTAACTTTGATGAATCTTGCTGAGTGTCGACACAGCTCCTTTTTGTCGACACATTTGATGTCAACAAAGCTTCTCTGGGTGTCGACACTTCCTCTAAGTGTCGACACAGATTATGTTGATAATTCTTCACAGTGTGTCGACACTGCCTATATGTGTCGACACATTTCTTCTGGTGTCGACTCAGCCTTTCCTGGTGTCGACACAATTACTCCAAGTGTCGACACTGCTTCTCTAGGTGTCGACACAAGCCTTCATAAGTGTCGACACTGCATCTCTAGGTGTCGACACATGGACTTAGAAACTTTATCTGCATTTCCTGCAATTACTTAACCTGCACAAATAAACTCAAAACACATCAAATACACCTTGATGTATATCATTGAGTAGGGTGAGGCTTCTTCAAATCTGGTACATATTTTCCAATGTACCCAACAATCTCCCCCTATTTGGAGAAGTCATAACCCTTAGTCAA
This sequence comes from Platanthera guangdongensis, assembly GCA_039583875.1. Taxonomy (NCBI): domain Eukaryota; kingdom Viridiplantae; phylum Streptophyta; class Magnoliopsida; order Asparagales; family Orchidaceae; genus Platanthera; species Platanthera guangdongensis. The sequence continues at coordinate 87,303,018 of CM077158.1, forward strand.
TGATATACACCATACATAACAAATACTCAATATGATGTATAACAGTATTATATGATAGGGTAAATACTAAACAAAACATGTATAAACAATCATCACAGAATAAAAATGTAATAGATCAAACATTATTTTGTTATAACAAGTTTTATTAATCAAAAGTTTACATGGAGTTTAATGCAAATGATTACAAAGTTGTAAACTTAAGAAAATTCTATCCTATGGCTGCTCTGGCTCCTTGATAACAATGCCCTTTCCAGATTGAATCTTGGCTTGAACTAGAGCATCATTATCATCAGTAGGCATCTTTCCTTTAAGATCTTTCTTCTTCTGTTCTTCAGCCCTTATCTTCTGTCTCTCAAAATAATGATAAGGCTTAGGGAAATACTTGCTAGGCTCCTGTGCATTAGGAGGTAGCTTCCCTAGTTTAGCCTTTCTTCTGTATTATACTATGGCTTCTTGCCTAGCTTCATGTTTTCTCCATTCCTGGTCAGAGTACCATTTTCCCCTCTCTAGGAAATTATCCTTTGCAGCCTTCCAAGTAGTCAATATGATATTCCTAGAAGTTGGGCTCCATTGTTCAAAATCAGGCCTTAACTCTGCCTGTTCTCTGAACCTCTTCTTAGATAATTGAGCTTCTTGCTCTTTTAATACTGCCTTTGGCACAGGCTGTACTACTTTCTCAAAAATAATATTCTGATTACCCTCAGGAGGGCTATACATAGATTGTACCTCCTGATGTATCATGTCAAAATCTGCTGGAGGGTAGATTACTTGAGCCACTTCAGCTTGCTCACCTCCAAAATATGCAGGATTTATCCCAGATTCTGCTACATTATCATCATCACACAAGGGTGGATATCCAAGGGTAGCTCTGATGTTGTTTGAAATCCATTTAGCATGGTTAGAGCCTGCTTTGACTAATACCCTCTCCCCCTTTATGACTTCTCTTTCTATATGATCCCTAAGATCATCCTTCTGAAATCTGATCTGAGCATTCAGATAGTTAACTCCATCTTTATAAAAAGGTTTTAACCTTTGAAGCTTTTCAGTAATAGCCTTTTGAGAATCTTCAATGGCAGTTTTGACAGCAGCTATACCTTCTTGTAATGTCTTATCAAATTCTGCCTTGGCCTTAGTCATGGCTTCAGTGTGGGCAGTAGCAAGTTTCTGCATCTCAGTGACTATCACATTATGTGATTCAGTTAGATTCTCATTCATTCTAATCTGATTTTCAAGAACATATCCTTGTTTCACTGCCATATCATCAATCTGTGTCTTTATCTTCTCTTGATGAGTAGCTAGGTAAACCACTGCATTACCTCCTTTATGAAAATAGTCAGTCATTTTTTTCTTATTTTGATTGACTTCAAATCTAATAGATTTTATATCTTGAGCCAGATCAAATTGAAGGGATTTATGTCCTTCATCCATATATTTTTCTAGAGCCTTCCTTTACTCATCCATCTTTATTTGCAAAGCCACCAACAAAGAGCTATAATCAGCATTTGGGGCAGGTTGTGGAACAATGGTTTGCAGTGCTTTCTTGTAGGTCTGGCTTCTCCTTTTGAAAACCTGTAGCTTTCTTTTCTTGGCTCTAGCAACCTCTTCATCTTCAGAGTCAGAAGTACTAGTAATGTCTACTCTATCATGTGGAGTAGGTGGCAATTCCTTTTCTGCTCTTGGTAGCTCCCCAGCATTCCTTTGCTCCTCAGTTTCTTTTCTAGCAGTCTCCTCCTGAGACTCTACATGTGCCCCCTCAAGGTTAGCTGACTCCCCCTCAACAGCTGCTTTCTCTCCCTCAAAATCAGTCTGTAGTAAATCAAGGAATAGCTCTTCTAGTGTAAATTCCTGTTGAGTATGGACTGGAGAATCTCTTATCTCAGGAGCATTATCAGCAACTAATGTGTCTTCCATGACAACATCTTGTGGTTGACTATATTTTTGAGATTGCTGATCAACATCAAGTAATGATTCAGTCAAAACTTCATCCTCAATATTGAAATTTAATTGATTAACTTCATTGATTACCTCTAGGATTGTTTGAGTTGCCAGTTCACTATCCAAGTGAGTTCACTCTTCCACATGTTGAGGCTCCCCCTGGAGTGGATCCAGGTGAATAGGGCTAGCAGATGGTATCTCCCCCTGCCTCTGTGCATCTTCAGGTCTTACTGGTGACTGTCCAGCATTTCCAGCCTCTCCATCATCAGAACTAAAAACTACTTGTTCTTCTGAGCTACTGGAGGATTCAGGAGCCACAATGGCTTTCTTCTTCTTATTTTGAGGTGTTTCCTTCTCTGGTGTAGGCTTTTCTTTAGTTAACACTCTATCCCATCTAGAGATTATTTTGATGTCCATTTTCCTCATGTGGTTTATCTTAGAACCAGTAGCTTGGTTCATGACTTCAGGAATACTTCCAGCTAAGTATAAACTCATAATCCTACCCAGATTGGGCTTCTTCATACTTTCCTTAATTTTGTCAAAAAATACTGCTGACCAATTAGTTTTAAGTTGGAAAATTATTCTTGACATCAAACTAAACATGTGAGCTGATATTCTATCATGCCCACCTGGCTTGCTCAGAATTACCTTGCCAACTATTTCAGACAAGAACTTGCCCTGCATGTTCATGCCTTTCCTGTTAAAGACTGACCCAATCTTCAAGTTTGAATCAAGACCACACCATTGCAGTGTCTCCCTTGTCTTTGATGCAGGTACATCTTCCTCTTCTTTATTTCTAGGTAGATGTAGAACTTTTCTTAGACCTTTCTGGGTGACTTTCACTTTTGCCCCATGGACTGTGGACTTAATCTTGAGTCCAGTTGAATCAAGGGAAGCTGTACTAAAGAATTCAAGGACCTCTTTCTTCCAAATCTTGATTAGTTCTGAAACAAGATACTCCAACCCAGTCTCTGCAACTAGGGTTACAACACCTTGAATTTCTGGGTCCGCGTCATCAAAGGCATGTCGCACGAGCTCATAACCTTCATTGATGTTCTCTTCTAGCTTGGGAGCCATTAGGGTTTGGAGAAATTTTGAATTCAGAGAATAGAGATGTCGACACATAAGTTTGGTCTCGAAACTATGGTGAGCGTGTCGAGAAATAATGGTGAAGACCTATTTATATCTTTCTAAAATCGAAGGTGAAAAGGCGCGTCAAAATACTTGAAATGTGTCGACACTGTTGAAAAGTGTCGACACTTACTTCTAATGTCTCGACAACTATGTGTCGACACAAATATAGTCGACAGAATATATGTGTCGACACCTATACATCTCAGCTCGAAGATTAGTCGAAACTCTACTCGACGAATTCTGTGTAAATCCTAAGTGTCGATACCATCCTGGATGTGTCGACACCTACTCTGGATGTGTCGACACAAATTCTCTGAAGTGTCGACACAGACTGTCTAGATGTGTCGACACCATTTCTCTGAAATGTCGACACCACTTCTATGTGTCGACACAGACAACTCCTTGTGTCGACACCTTTTTACTTAGCCAATTTTATGAATCTATTATAAGTTCAACATTCCTAATTCAATTTTAAAATTATTGAATTCGGTTTCTTCTAGGGGCTTAGTAAACATATCAGCAATCTGATTATCTATTTTAACATACTCTAGGGAAATGTCCTCTTTTTCTACATGTTCTCTAAGAAAATGGTATTTAATTTCTATGTGCTTAGTCCTACTATGTGAGGCATGATTATTTGCAATAGAAATGACACTTGTAGAATCACAAAGTAAAGGTGTTCTACTTACTTGAATATCATAGTCTTCTAGCTGGTGTTGAATCCATAAAAGTTGTGCACAGCAGCTTCCTGCAGCAATATATTCTGACTCAGCTGTGGAGATGGCCACACTGGTCTGCTTCTTACTGCTCCAAGACACCAGTCTTCCACCTAGAAATTGACAGGTTCCTGTAGTACTCTTCCTATCTTCCTTGCAGCCTGCAAAATCTGCATCTGAATAACCTGTCAGTACAAAATCTCCATTCCTAGGGTACCAAAGGTCTAGATAAGGTGTGCCCTTAAGATATCTCAAAATCTTTTTAACTGCAGTCAGATGAGATTCTTTAGGGCATGCTTGGTACCTAGTACAGACACATGTAGCATACATGATATCTGGTCTACTAGCAGTCAAATACAGTAGGGAGCCAACTATCCCTCTATACAAAGTTTCATCTACAGGTTTTCCTGCATCATATTTGCTTAGAGACATGCTTGACCCCATAGGAGTTCTCATGGTAGTGGATGATTCAATACCATACTTCTTTATCAACTCTTGGGTGAACTTAGACTGGCATATAGACAAGCCATCTTCAGTCTGTCTAACTTGGAGACTCAAGAAGAACTTAAGTTCCCCCATACTGCTCATTTCAAATTTTCCTTGCATAAGTTTTGCAAACTTTCTACAAAAACTATTTTCTGTAGACCCAAATATTATGTCATCTACATATATTTGGACTAATATGATCTTGCATTTAGATTTCCTAAGGAATAGAGTCTTGTCTATTTTCCCCCTTGAGAATTTGTTCTCAATGAGGAAACTAGACAGGGTTTCATACCAAGCCCTTGGGGCTTGTTTTAACACATACAAAGCTTTCCTAAGTCTATATACATAATCAGGTTTAAGAGAATCAACAAAACCTGATGGCTGCTCTACATAGACTTCTTCCTTCAGATTTCCATTCAGAAAAGCTGACTTTACATCCATTTGATATACCTTAAACCCTTGATATGTTGCATAGGCAAGTAACATTCTGATTACCTCCAGTCTTGCTACTGGAGCAAAGGTTTGATCAAAATCAATACCTTCTTCCTGCCTATATCCCTTTGCAACAAGTCTAGCTTTATTCTTTATGATGATTCCATTCTCATCCAACTTGTTCCTAAAGATCCACTTAGTTCCAATATTGTTGTGGTCCTTGGGTTTAGGAACTAGCTCCCAGACCTTGCATCTTTTGAATTGATTCAACTCCTCTTGTATGGCCTCAATCCAATGAGAGTCTAGAACTGCTTCTTCAAACTTCTTTGGTTCTACTTGTGATAGGAAGCTGGAGTAAGGAACTGTACTCAGATTCCTGCTTCTTGTTTGCACTCCTTATCTGGGATCACCAATTATTTGATTGGCTGGATGATCCTTTAAGTGTCTATGTGCTGGAGGCAGCCTGTCTTCAGGTTGTACACCTTCAGCCTCTTCATTTAGCTGCACCTCTTGGTCTTCTTCTGCATCTAGAGAGTCTTGTACTCCCCCTGGACAGCAGCCACCATCTTCCACTTGCTGAGTTGCAGTAGAACCTTCTGTAATGGTAAGCTTGTCCATCTTCTCAGTTACACCTGTAGAGCTGCAAACACTACTTGGCAATTCACTGTTAATGAGCCTTGCTTCATCAAAAACTACATGTATAGACTCTTCTACAACTTGAGTAATCAAGTTGTAGACCCTATAAGCCTTACTATTATTGTTGTACCCAACAAAGATCCCCTCTTGGGATTTGGCAGCAAACTTGGTTAGATAAGATTTGTCATTGTTAAGTATATAGCACTTGCAACCAAAGATCCTGAAATAGGATAAATTTGGTTTTCTGCCCTTCACAATCTCATAGGGAGTCTTTTTGTAGCCCTTGGTGATAGTAGCCCTATTGATTACATGACATGCAGTGTTTACTGCATCAGCCCAGAAATATTCTAGGAGAGATGTGTCACTCAATAGGGTTCTACCAGCCTCTATCAATGTTCTATTCTTCCTTTCAGCAATACCATTTTGCTGAGGTGTTCTTGGTGAGGAAAATTCCTGAAAAATCCCAAAGTCTTCACACAGTTTTGTCATACTTTCAGACTGAAATTCAGTGATATGGTCACTTTTGATTTTGACCACTGTACTGTCTAACTCATTCTGAATTTGTTTAACAAAACTATATAAGATACTTGGGGTTTCAGATTTTTGTCTTAGGAAGAACACCCAAGAATATCTTGAATAGTCATCTACTACCACAAATGTGTAGACCTTCCTACCTAGACTGTGAACTGGCATAGGACCAAAAAGCTCCATATGCAAGAGGTATAAACACCTCACAGAATCATTGTTTTCAAGGCTATGAAAGGTGGATTTGGTCTGCTTGCCTTTTTGACAAGCTGAGCATATCCCATCCTTTATACACTTAACTTGAGGATCATTCCTCACTAACTCTTTGCTAAAGAGTTAGCCAACTGTCTTATAGTTAAGATGAGCCAGCCTCTTGTGCCATTTAACATAATATGAGACTCTCTCATCAGCTACAAGATAAATAGGAGAACCATTGTTCTCACATACAAAGTCAAGACAATAAACATTCCTCTTCCTATATCCTGTCAGAATGATTGTTTGATCACTTGACCTTTTGATATGACAACCATTATTGACAAATGAGATGTCATATCCTAAAACACTCAGCTGACTTATGCTAATGAGGTTGTGTTTCAAACCCTTTACATAAGCCACTTGAGTAATTGTAGTCAGGTTACTAGAAATGTTACCAAAGCCTTTGATGATTCCTTTTTTTGAACCACCAAAGGTAACTTTAGGGCCATCCTTGATAGGTGTATAGTCCTTCAGCAACCCCCTAGTTCCAGTCATGTGCCTGGAACATCCACTGTCCAAGTACCATATAGGGGCATGGCCACTTGGACTCACCTGCAAAATAGATTACTTAACCTTAGAACCCAAATAACTCTTGGGTCCTTGGTGCAAGTTAGTCTGACTTTTAACAAAACTACCTGTAGCTCTTCTAACAGGCAGTTTGCTACTCTCCTTGACACTTGAATTGTGCCAACAATCTATGGCAAAGTGGCCTATCTTGCTACAACACCAGCACGCAAACCTGTTGTACCTTTGTTTAGATACAACCCTGACTGAATTATCTACAGCAGGCTTTATGTTTTGTGCTGGAGCTTTGCCCTTAGATTTGGACCTAGCAGTCCATGCAGGTTTTTTAAACCCTAATCCAGCCTTACCCTTTTGAGGTACAAACTCATCTATCAAGGGTAAAACAGATTTAGGTTTAGAAAAGCTAGCCACAATATCTTTCTCCTTCTGAAGTCTAACCTCCAGATTTCTAATTTGATCATTCTTAAATGTAATAGTACCCATCTGAATAATAGTAATGTTCTTCAGTCTGGCTGTTTCATTCAATTTTTGATTTAACAACTTGTCTGAATCAGCAGCAGCCAATTTAAGACTAGCAATCTCCTTTGCCTGAGTTTTGGCCAAGGTTTTGCTTTTCTTCAAGGCCTGCAACAAGTCCCTATATTCATCAATTAACTGATGAATATATCCTTCAGATTTAGACCCACCCACATCACTTGATGCAGATGTATCTGATTCTGACTCAGTACTATAAATTGAACTAGAAGAACAACTTTGTACCTTACTTGGTCCAGGCTGATCCTGGATCTTGTCTCCTTCAGATATAGCCATCAGTCCCTTGCACTGATGATCTTCATGCTCATAAATTGAGTTCATTAGCTGCATGAACTCATCTTCTTCCTCTTCAGCAAATAATCCAATGTACGCTTCAGCTTCTGATTTTGTTTCTGAAGATGACTGATCTGTCAGACTCTTGTCTTTCTTAGCAACAAACGACTTTTCCTTTTTGCCCTTAAACTGAGTTTTCTTTTTGTCAGCTGACTCCTTCCTCTTTTCAGGACAGTCAGCCACTACATATCCTTGTCTATTGCAGCAATAACACACAATCTTTGAGGATGTAGCTTTGCTTCGCTTGGACCTTCTTCTGCCATTCCTGAATGACTTTCTCTTCTGATAGTAGTCATCTTTTGGCTGAGAAGTGGAAGGCTTAGACCTCCATTGCTTCTTCTTCAGAAATTTTTGAAAATGCCTAGTAAAAGCAGCAAAGTCTTCATCACTTTCACTACTATCTGAAGTCTTGCTATCTGAATTATCTATCACATCCTCAGCAACTATTTGAGGTGGAGATGAAGACTTGCTTCTATACTTCCTAGTGGCTTCAGTCTTGAAGGCCACAGTCTTTTCCTTGTGTTCCACTCTAGTATTCTTCTCTTCCTCCTTTCTAGCCATTAACTGCATCTCATAAGATAGCAGTTTTCCAAACAAAGTTGGAGGAGGTATATCAGCTAGTTTGGCCACTTCCCTAATGGCACAAATCTTGGTGTCCCAGTCCTTAGTCATGGATCTTAAGAACTTGTCATTCAGCTCATAGTTGCTGAAGTCTCTTCCATAGGACATCAACTCATTAACAATCCTATAGAACTTCTTGTAACATTCTGTAATGCTATCAGACTTTCCTTGTCTGAAGCTTTCATATTCCTGATTTAACAAGGACTTTCTATCTTGTCTTACTTCTTCTGATCCCTCCATATAAACTATTAATGTGTCCCGCATTTCTTTAGAGGTTTTACAATGAATTATGTTTCTGAAATGTTGTATCATCAATGACACTAACAATTATATTCTGGGCTCTCTTGTCCACAGTGGCCAGAATGATTTCATCTTTAGTCATTTCAGAAAAGTCCTTGGGAGTTTTCTGATTTGCATCCAGAATGGATATCTTCATTGCCACATATGGGCCTTCTTTAATTGTGATATATATCCTTGGGTCAGAAGCTTCCATAAAGAGTCTAACCCTCTCTTTCCATATGTCAAATATCTCTTTTCTACATATTGGCAATTTCATGGACCCCAGCTCTTTGTGATTCTCACTAGAACCCATTTTCTTGATTCTTGTTTATTCTGAATCTGCCTACAGGATCTTACTCAGACTGTTATGTTCCTTTTAGAGCAACCTCGCTTTGATACCACTTGAAAGAAATAGAGCCTAACCACCTAGAGGGGGGTGAATAGGTGTACTTTTTCTTTTTAAGTTTAAGGCAGAAACACTGAACAATTAAACCTGTATTTGCAATATTCTACAACAATTCAGCACATCTAGCTCAGCAAACACAGAAATAAACAACCACAGAGTGCACATAGATTTTTATAGTGGTTCCTCAAGGTCTGGGTACATCCACTTTCCCCCTTCGCCTATCTAGTAGTGTACTAGATTCGGCCAAACTTCTGCACTACTCCTCAGATCCTCAGATCCTACAGCTCAAAATCCCAAATAGGTTCCTACAACTCAGAGTGTCCCCACTCCTACAACTCAGGCACAAAGCCCTACCACTCAGTCTTCAATAAGACCTACACTCAGGCTAAACAGCCGTCCCTCAGCCTTCAACAAGGCCTACACTCAGAGAAATGATTCTCCTACACTCAGGCTCAAAAGCCCTACCTCAGCCTTTATAGATTTAGGCTTACAACTCAGATCCCTTAGGATCCTACAAAAGGAAAATAATATTTACAAAGTAATTAACCACAACCCTGACAGAGAGAGAAGAGTTGACTGGCTTCTTGATGAGTTCTTGGAAGAACTTGACAGAGATCAACCTCCCTTAGCTTTCTTCAAAGCTTCTTGAATTAGAACTCAGTAGGGTTGAATCTCCTGTGAAGATGATCTTTAATCAACTTCTGTCTTGAGATTCAGATCTCAATCTGAATCTTACTTAGGAGCCTGGTTCAGCAGCTGCTCTTCTAAGAAGGAGCTCTCTCTCTCCAACTTCTTAGATCTTCTGTCTTGATCTTCTTAAGTTTTGATCTTCTGATTGATTCTTTAGTTGTGTTCTCTTATTGTAATCCCTCATCTTTTGAAGGAGAAAGGCCTTTATATAGTCTTCCTCCAAGGTAACCGGCTGATCCGGTTTCTAACGAACTTCTGACAGCTCTGACAGTTGTAGTTGACCGGTTGAAATTGCAGCTATCAAATCAACCAGTCACTTCTTGAAAATACTGTCTCTGTCTGAAAGTGTCGAGACTGATCTTCATTATGTGTCGACACAACGAGACCAAGTGTCGACACAAGTGAACTAAGTGTCAACACTAGCCTTGATGGTGTCGACACAACTCCTTGTGTTGTTGTAACAGCTTCTCGACACTACTTCTTCAGAATGTATCGACACTGATTCTGTGTGTCGACACAAGCCTTCTGTTGAATGTGTCGACACTGATTCTGTGTGTCGACATAAGTACTTCTTCTTTAAAACTTAGTTGAATTCTGCTGTGTATCGACATATCTCCTTTGTGTCGACACAACTTCTTTTGTTGTTGATACTTGCTGAGTGTCGACACATCTCCTTTATGTCGACACATGCCTTCTTGTGTTGAAACTTGCTGAGTGTCGACACATCTCCTTTGTGTCGACACATGTACTTCATTTACTTTAACTTTGATGAAGCTTGCTGAGTGTCGACACAGCTCCTTTGTGTCGACACATTTGATGTCAACAAAGCTTCTCTGGGTGTCGACACAGATTATGTTGATAATTTTTCACAGTGTGTCGACACTGCCTGTATGTGTCGACACATTTCTTCTAGTGTCGACTCATCCTTTCCTGGTGTCGACACAATTACTCCAAGTATCGACACTGCTTCTCTAGGTGTCGACACAAGCCTTCATAAGTGTCGACACTGCATCTCTAGGTGTTGACACATGGACTTAGAAACTTTTCTGCATTTCCTGCAATTACTTAACCTGCACAAATAAACTCAAAACACATCAAATACACCTTGATGTATATCATTGAGTAGGGTGAGGCTTCTTCAAATCTGGTACACATTTTCCAATGTACCCAACACGTACTACAAGGGTAACGATTCTCTACTTGAGCATGTGAAGCTCTCCTTTTGCATAAGGAAACCCGCTCCCGCGAGTGTGCTGTGAGTGTGCGGTGTTCCTTGGGGTTGACGGGAATAGTCCCCCCTTGTTTTGCATATAGAGTCCGGAATCGAAGTACGGACATAGGCATTGTGTGTGAAGCCTACCCGAACATGTTTGTCTGGATCAGTGATGTTGCATATTGTATGGTTTGTGGTAGAAGACTCCATGTTTTGTGTTTTTCGGGTTTCTACACGGTAGATTGCAGCAGGGTTCCTTGGGGATTAACTCCAAGGCGCACCCAAAAAACTGAGCGGAAACGTAGTTCTGCTAACTTGGTGGCCGGGGAGCCGGCCTTGTACATAACTGGGTTATGTGATGTTTGGAATTGATGCGGGATCCGAGAGAATCTTGGCTCGTGCGTACGTCTTAAGGTGACTACGTGGTGTGAGCAACGGACAAGTGGAATCAGACCTGGGCTATGTGGTTCAGTGCGAGAGACCCAAAGAGGGACTGGCCGTTGGCATAGTCGGGAGCCTTAGATGTTGGTCAGAAAGGCTAAAATTCTCACGATGTTGCCATCCCGGTGATGGTGGTGAAGCCAAGGAATTGACCGGATTCACCGATAATGTGCCCTGAGTGCACGAGGTGTTTGGCCGTGCTAGCCTACACCTGTGGCGAAGTATATTTTTACTTTATTGTTTAACTGGGATAATGAAATGTCGGGAAGGAGCACCGCCGTCCCGAGTAAGGGGTGGGGTCATTATAATTTGGTCGGCTTTGGCTGACCGTTACTTTGTTTGCCACCGTGCGGTGGAATGTTGCTTGCAGGTGCTGCTGAGCCAATTACCAAATAGCGGGCAGAAGCCCATGTTGCCGAGCTGGCCTTCGAAGGCCAAAGCGAATAGTTGTTTTTACTTTGTCATGTGTGGCCGGCCCGCGAGCCGATGTATGTAAAACATTAATTTGTTATGTGAACTCTTGTAAGACCATAAGGCCAAGTACTTTCAGTGCATTTGTTATTTCATTCCTGTGGTAGTTTGTGGACATTCATGATAGTTGGTTATTCAATTATGGGTTCTTTTCAACATATTAAAAGCTTCCGCTAGAATGCTCTGTGTTAGGGCGAGTAGTTATAGTTGGATTTTTGATATTCTTATATAACCCTTTCGACTGATTGTGGTATATGGCGTAGGGTTCCAGCTGTACCTTCTGTTATATGTCATTCGACAGATGGGGGTGTTACATCTTGTGGTCAAATTCAAGAGCTGAAGTAAGATCTGTGAAGAGGAAAGTGAGGCGCTCCTTTTCAACCGGACAGAAAATCTCGTTCATGGCTCCGAAACAGATTACTAGGGTAATGATTTTCTACTTGGACAAGTAAAGTCCTCAATTTGCATACGTGCATGGAACCCTTCACCAAAAGGTGAATAAAAGGTGGTTTCCAGCGGGTCGATCATGGCAATCCCCGATAAAACTTGCATATAGATCCGGAATCAAAGTACGGAATATGCATACTGTGTGAAGCCATCTGGACAGGTTGGTCTAGATTGGTGATGAATTGATGTGCTTGCCAGAGAAAACTCCGTGGAAAAAACGTGTGGTTAAACGTATAAAATCTGGGGTCTGGGTGTGTGCAGGGTGCTGCTATGATAGTACTGGAGCTGATCTCCAGGAAAACACCCAAAAGTGGGGAATTTTGTCCCTACCGAACGACAGTAGTACTATCGCTGGTAATTGCTTCTAGTGAGCTATGTTTGTGAGGCCTGTCTCAGGGAGATCTGGAAGCCTTTGTATGAGAAGTTGAGAGTTGTAGTGCCTAGCTATGGTGGCCATGAGTGTCAGCCTAATTTGGTGTGAAGTCTATCTTGCAAAGACCATAAGGCTAACATGTGAGTTGAGCCATGGAGGCAAACTACTATGGTCGTGAGAGCCGTAATGAAGCTGTGAGTCGTAGTGCCTAGATCTAAAGGCCATTGAGCCGAACGGTAAATGGGAGGTCCACCGGCATCTTGTCTATTATCCATGATTGCTTCGGCTTCCGAAAGTGGCATGACGATCTGAGGAACGGGATGGGACAGAACTGTACCTACGTTATGTCGATCTTGATTAGACTGCCTAAAGTAATTGGCTCTCATTGATGGCATAATGAGAGTCTTAGGCTTGGGGCCAAAAACACTAGAATGCTCAAGAATGAACTGTTATGTCTTGGACCTCTAAACGGGAGGTGGGATCCGAGAAGTCTGGTACATCGAGAATGTGCCCTGAGTGTATGGGGCATTTGGTCATTGAGCCTACGTCTATATATATATATATATATATATGTGTGTGTGTGTGTGTGTGTGTGTTGCTATAGCAGGGAAGGAGAATCGCCTCCCCAAGTAAGGGGCGGAGTCATTGTAAATGGGTCGGCAAATGCTGACCGTTACTTTGTTTGTCACGTTTTGGTGGGCCGTTATTTGCAGGTGCTGGAGAGCCAAGTGGAAAGTAGCGGACAGAAGCCCCTTTACTACGATTGGCTGGCCATCGAAGGCCATAAGGCGAACTTTTGTTGTTTTCATGTGTGGTCGGCCTGCGTGCCGATGTTTGTAAACCACAATTGTGAAGTATAACTGTAAGGCCTTAAGGTAATAATATTTAGGGTACTTTGTATAAACATTCCTGATATATATATATATATATATATATATATATATATATATATATATATATATATATATATATATATATATATATATGTTGTTTATATATAGTGGACAATCGCATGATTTGAGTTCGGGCAACCAAAAAACTTTCGCTATAATGCTCTGAGTTAGGATTCGTGTAGCCTTTGATATTAACATGTAACTCCGCTGACTGCCTGTGGATTACGGCATGGGGCCTCGGCCGAACCCTCTATTATATTTCATGTGACGGATGGAGGTGTTACAGTAATAGTGGGTGAAATGTATTTCGTTTTGGCCATGTCCCACACGTATATAATTTGTGTCATTAAAAATACTTTCATGCGAGTTCTCCAATGTTGCACATTAGAGACCGGGTGTTCTGGCGGTCTGACTCTAGGCGGGTTACAGTCCGGGCAGTATGTCGGGTTCTCTCCTGCGGTTTGTTGTTGTCCTGTTGTTGTTGGTGCTCTGGCGGTTTGTCATTCTGTCCCTGGCGACTTGGAGACCGGACGACCTGGCGGTCTAGTGTGGCGGCTTGGTATCTTTCTCTTATGGTTGCCGGGTGGTTTGCCCATTCACCAAACCGCACGGCTTGGCGACATGTATTTATGTTAAACCGCTTGTACATGATATTTTTTAGTCCCACTTTGTTTATTTGTAATCTCTCTCATCTCCTCCATTCTATAAAAGGGAGGCTATACCATGTAATTGATACCTTTTTTGGAATACAAAAATTTCTGTTTGTCCATTTTCCAGACTTCCTTTTCTATTCGCATATGGTATCAGAGCCCGCGATCTTGTCCGCCTGATTCAGTACCTTTCTCTACTCGCGCGACCTGATCTCCTTCTTTCCTCTTGTTCGCGCAGCCTCTCCTCCTTTTGGCTCTGCTCTTTGTTCGCGCACTCTAATCTCCTTCTTTGTTTGAGCAGCCTTCTTCTTCTTCGCGGACTGTTTTTGCGGCTTCTCGGTCTTCTATTCGCGCGGCCTGCTCTCTTCCCACGCGACTTCTTCCTTTTCAATCTTGCGGCTTCTTCTTCTATCCGCTGCGGTCTTCTGTTTTCACACTAGCCTCTTTCTTCCCGCACGGCCTTTCTCTCTTCCCTCTACCCGCGCGGCTTTTTCCATGGCCCTTTCCAGCTCTTCTACCACCACCGCTACTCCTGTCACAACCCCTCCTCCTCCCGTTCCCTCTGGAAATCTTGGCACGTATCCAAGCTTGTTGGTTCCAACTACCCCGATTGGAGCGCCACCACCTTACCGATGATCCTCCTGCCACCACTTCTGCTGAATTTGATGAATGGGATGCTAGCGATGCGCTTGTCCGCACTTGGCTCGCTAACAGTCTTTCCGATGAATGCCTTCCTGTTATCCGTCATGATGAGAAGGTCAAGAAGGCATGGCTTCATCTTACTTCTCTGTACTCAAAAGGGGCTCAGACGTCCCGCATTTATACCTTGTATGCGGACCTCTTTGTCCGTCTGTCTATGTATCCTGCTGCCGCTTATTAACAAGTTCAAACTCTTGGGGCTGAGATCCTTCAACATCGCCTCTTCTCTGCGGATCTTGCCGAACAGCACAAGCACTTTCTGAAAGTGCAAGATAGATCTGAAATACTCTAGAGGGGGGGGGGGGTGAATAGAGTATTGTGCTCACTACAAACTTTTTACAACTTTTACTGTAATCCTAAGTGAATAGATTAACGAATAAAGAAATAAGCACAGCAATCCTAACAAATCACAGATCACAGCCAAAACAAAAGAAAGAGGGCAACCAGACGACACAAGAAATTTATAGTGGTTCCCTAACCTGGGTACATCCACTCTTCTACCACCCAAGTAGGAATCCAGTCAGGTTTTTGATCAGGTGCCTGACACCAATGAGCTTTTGTTCAGGTGCTCAAAAACCAAAACCTCAAGTCTTTTGGTAGGAGACTTGTAACCAGGAATAATTTTGAAGGGAATTAAAACCCTGTACATAAGATGAAAAAGGGGTGATGGGGTCTTCTCTTTCTCAATAACAACTGAGAAGACTTGTGGATTGATTTCAGCAGATTGCTCCCCCTGAAATCTTGAATGAATCAGGAATTCTGTAGCACTGCTTCAGGGTGACAGGTCTTCAAAGACTTGAGTGCCTGGACCAGAGATTGCTTCAGGAACTTCTTTGATAGATAGAATAATTGTTGTCCTTCAGAAGTTATCCTGTAGGGTTGAAGGAAGAAGACTCTTGATAGTGATTGAATGTTCTTCTTCTTCTTGATGATCTCTGGCTTAGGCTGATTGCAGTATGAAAACTTTAGATTTCTGTAAGATTTGTTCTTCTGTGCAATCTGTCTGTGTGTCTTACTGGTGTAGAGTACTGCTTAATCTTTTCTTCTTTTTATTTACTGACTGAAGACTGACTGAAGAACATTTGGAAATTTGAAACCTAGAGCAGTAAATGCAATCGGCCTGGGAAGGAAGCGACAATCAATGATTTCCCTAACTGTCCCATGGAAAAATGGCATGTAATAATCCATGATCAATGATCGTTCCAACGGTAACATTCCGAGAAGATTGAGCATTAATTACTCAGGATTCATCGCCAAGAAAGGGGACGGAAAACTGGAGAAGACCTAATCTGGAATCGTCGAACGAAGAACAGGAATCGTCGAGCTGAGTTCACAGTTCGTCGAGCTGAGCTGATGAGTTCGTCGACCAGACAATAGCAATTAGTCTTCAAGGGAATCTTGTCAATTCTGCTGCAATCTTCGTCGAACTGACAATCTTCATTCGTCGAGCTGAGATCCAAAATCGTCGACCGAAGAATGATTGTGGACTTAGAATCAGAGAAGTCTCTGACTGAGAAGGATTCAAATCGTCGACTAGAAATCGTCGAGCAGAGTACTGAATTCGTCGACCTAACAAGTTGACTTCGTCGACCTGAGAAGTTGTGAACTTGAGGTCCAAGTTCGTCGAGCTCAGATTCTTGTTCATCGACCAAAGCCTGAAGCTGGACTTAGGAAAAATCTGGAGTTAGCCTGACTTTAGCTTGTTGAAGTATCTCAGTCTTCGTCGAATAGAGAACAAAGATCGTCGAGCTCAGCACAGAGAAATATCTCAAGATCGTCGAGCTCAGAACGCCTTTCGTCGACCTGAGTTCGACGAACGTCGAAATCATTTTACTTAGTCTGGAAATCTTCTAAGTCTTGAGTCTCTAATAGGTTTGTTGATAGCTGGTCCATCTGATGTTGACTCTAAGGACTTGGCCTAGACTCTAGGACACAAATTTTACCTTAGCTATACATGTTGGGTCACATCCTAAGCTAGTGAACCTAGCCCAAATCAACTAGGGATCCAACAATCTCCCCCTATTTGGGTGAGGTCACTAAGAGACTCAACACAGATAAACAAAGCAAGAAAAAGAAATATATCTGGCAGAGAATTACCAACACATGCAACAGATATATATATACATAGGCTTTGTTTAAACAAATAACATAGATTGAAAACAAATGCAGACAGAAATTGAAACAAAATAAAGATTACTTCTTCTTTTTCTGCATAGACTTGTCTTTTGTTGTCTTCTCTCCTGGCTTTTTGAAGATAATTTCTTTGTTAGGATTTGAAGCCTCTGTCTGTGTCATTGTCATGTCAGCTGCCCCAATGATCTTCAGTGATGTAGCTTTGGGGACAACTGCTTCAGGATGGAGCTTCATATAATCATCAACATTGAAGAGCTTGTTGTCTTTGTCAAACCTTTTTAGTTCTTCTTTTCTATACTTTGACATAGTTGTGAAACCTGAAATGTCTTTACCTTCAGCTTTAGCTTTATTGATCAATGATAGGCCAATTAGTTCCTGGAACCTAGCCATTCTTGCAGTGTTGGCTGTTTCAGGATCTTCAAATGGAATAGGCGGAGAGTAAGGTCTTTCAAGATTGTCAGCTTTTTGTTCTTCAGATATATGTTGTTGTTGCTGCTGATGATGATTACCTGAGGATTGTTGCCTCTGCTGGCTGCTTCCAGAGGATCTCCCTGAATATATCTGATAGGTTTGCATGGGGGCAGATCTCTGAGAGCTAGAGCCAGTGGCACCAGCTGCTGGAGGAGGAGGAGGTGGATCCTTTCTATATCTGTGAACTGGTGGAGGAGAGTATCTCCTACTTATTTTCCTTTCCTTTTGCTGGTTCTTAGATAACCACATTCATGCAGGCATTCCCTTATAAGGAGCAACATTATGCAAAATGTAGCAGGGAGTGTCAGCAGTTGGATTAGGCTTAGGAGCTTGAGGAGGAGGAGCCTTCCTTTTCTTTGACAACATTTTCTTCTTTTTCTTTGCAACTTCTTCATCTGAATCATCATCATCATCATCTCCATCATCACTGTCAGAACCTTGAGGGTTATCATACAAAGCATCCAATGCTTTCAGAGTTTTATCATCAAAAGCAGTCTTTTCTGGAGGAGGGGCAGAAGGTTCAGAAGCTGGAGTTTCAGAAACTATACAGGAATAAGAAATGATTGGAATAGAGCTTTCAGCTGCTGCCTTATTTTACTCTTCAATATCAGCCAGGATTAACTCATCCAGATCTGGCATAGGAGAGTCATCCATAACAAAAATTGGTACTGAGACATCTTCTGGAATAACTGGAGAGGTTGAAGCAACAACAGGAATTGCAAAACTGTCACAGAGTTGCTTAGCAACTGCTGGACTTATTGGAGATGTATAGGGTACAATAGCCAACTGTGGCTTAGTGAAGTCTTCTGGAAGAGACTGCATATATACAGTATCAAAATTTCTCAACAAAACAGTCAAATTAATTGTGGGATTTAAATGGAAATCACCAACAGGTTTGATCTGCTCTGGAACTGACTCATCTAAGTCAATGTCAGTATCCATAAAATGAATCAATTCAATCACATCTGAATCAAATTCTGGCAAAAATTCTGCATCTGTATCTGAAACTGTTGTATCTGCTGCTGCATCTGCATCTGCATCTGCATCTGTTGCTGCTTCATCACAGAGCATCTCCCCCTGCCTGGGTTCAGGAGAACCTGGAGCCAGGCCCCTAAATGAAGAGGGGGCAGCAGAGAGGAGAGAAACTTGGGCAGATAAAGAATTAATAGAATTCACAAGAGGTGTAATGGCCTCTGTGATTAGGGATTTGATGATGGGAGTGAGCAGGGATAAGATTGTAGATACAGTGGAGGAGTCCAAAGATGGGGAGGGAGTTGATGTTGAAGGTAGAGAAGTAGATGAAAGAAGGGGAACAGATGGAGGGGATAGAGGTGGAATTGCATCTGTTATGGTGGTATCTGGTGGAGGAGGAGAAGGGGAAGGTATATGAAAATGTTGAATGGTAGATAGATGAGGTGGAAGAGGTGATGCTAGAGGAGTTGGGTGTGGATTCTCTTGAATGGGGGTAGATGGACTATTAGTGATATCAAGAGGTGGGGATGGAGGAGGAGTAGGGACAGAAGTATGCTGTGGAGATTGAAGTGTTGAAGAAGGAATGGGAGAGGAAGGGAGTTGTGTTGCTGGAAGGGGTGCTGGAAGAGATGGTGGAGATGGAATAACCTCTTCTGCAGGGTGGGGAGTGGCCTTCACAGCCCTAGTGCTCTCAGAAGCAGGGATGGAGGAGGAGGAAGACTTGGATGGCTTGGAGATCGTCCTCTCCCATCTGCAAAACAAAGCGCATGTGAGGCGCTTGCTGGCATTGATGAAGATGGTCGGGGAGACCATCAATTCACCAGCTTTTTCTTGAAGGAAAATCCCCAAGATTCTTCCGAAGCAGACCTCTTTCTTACTGTTCTTATTCTTGATTAACTCAAAGAAGATCTGGCCCCAATCAACTTGTTTCTTGTTGACCACTGCGCACATGTCAAGGAATTGGTGTCTTGTTATGTAGTCGTGCACAGAGTGCTTTTCCTTCAGCACTTTTCAAATAATATCCTCCAAGAACTGGTAGGCGACAGAGAGTTGTTTCTTTAACAACTTTTTAGGGTTACTCCCAGTAAACCCCATCAATTTCAGCATCGAACTATATTCTTCAGAATCTATCTCCAAATCTTCTTCTCCATTTACAAACCCAAAAATTTCAGAAAGAACGGCGGGAGAGAAAGAAACAACATTACTCCCGATATTTCCTGTCAAGACATTTTCCTCAGAAACAGAAGAAGTGTATACCAATTTTCTAATTTCAGTTGCATGCAGTTTAATCCTTCTGGTCATAAAGTCCTTGAGACCAAGTTATTCTAGTAGTTCCAGAATGTAGAGAAATATTGGGTCAGAGTGCTGGAATGAATCAAAATCCATGTCAAAACCGGTGTCGAATTTCATGGCATCCAAGGTGCTCGCTGGAATCGCCATTGATGACCTGCAAGAGAGATAGAGAAAACGGCGATCAAGAGCAAGAGAACAGAAAGCGCGGGATGGAGGTCGAAGAAAACCTAGATATAAGGTTTTTCAGAATATGAATCGACAGTCTCCGTTCCACGAAAAAGAAATAGTTCTTCGAACTGAGGTCGACGAAATAAATTATAGATAAATAATTCGTCGATCTCATTCAGAAGAAACGAAAATAGTTCGTCGAACTCCGTTCGACGAAATATCTTCTGAAGCAAAGTTCGTCGATCTCCGGTCGACGAAAATTGTTTCCACACAGAGAATTCGTCGATCTCCGTTCGATGAGCATCTCTCAAACTTTCCCTAATTCGTCGAACTCCGTTCGACGAACTCTGGAAAATTCGTCGAATGCAGACAGAAACTAATTTAACTCTTCTCCATTGATCATTCCCAGTTGATTTATAAAGAACAGATGATTTTTCTCATCCAAGGGTTTGGTGAAAATGTCTGCTCTCTGTAAATCAGTAGAAATATGGATTAGGTTAAATTTCTTTTTGTCTACATTATCTCTAATGAAATGATGTCTTATATCAATATGTTTAGTCCTACTATGGTGAACTGGATTCTGTGTTATAGCAATAGCACTAGTATTATCACAAAATAATGTTGAATTATTTAAGTTGACATCATAGTCTAGGAGTTGGTTTTGTATCCATAACATTTATGAACAGCAGCTGCCAGCAGCCATGTATTCTGTTTCTGCAGTTGATGTAGACACAGATGTTTGCTTTTTATAAAACCAGGAGACAAGTCTCATACCCAGGAACTGGCAAGTTCCAGAGGTACTCTTCCTGTCCACTCTACATCCAGCATAGTCAGCATCTGAGTATCCAGTTAACTCAAACTCTGACTCTACAGGATATCAGAGTCCTAGATTAGGACAACTCTTTATATATCTCAAAATTCTTTTTAAGAAAATAAGGTGAGATTCTTTAGGGTTCACTTGGAACCTAGCACAAAGTCATGTGGCAAACATGATATCAGGCCTGCTAGCTGTTAGGTATAATAGAGATCCAACAATTGCCCTATAATGCTTCTGATCTACAGGTTTCCCTGCTGCATCAGAATCCACAACAACATTGGTAGCAATAGGTGTTTTCATTCCTGAAGCATCACCCATCCCAAACTTCTTAATAAGCTCTTTAGCATACTTAGCTTGGGAGAGGAAGATACCATCAGGGAGCTGCTTCACTTGGAGACCAAGGAAGTAGGAAAGCTCACCCATGCTACTCATCTCAAATTTGGAATGCATGAGGTCAGCAAACCTCTTGCATAATTTGGGATCAGTAGACCCAAAGATGATGTCATCCACATATATTTGTACTAACAAAATTTGGTCCTTATGATGTCTAGTGAAAAGCGTTTTATCTATGGTTCCTCTTGTAAATTTATGCTATAAAAGAAAGCTTGCTAAGGTCTCATACCAAGCTCTTGGAGCTTGCTTTAAACCACAGAGAGCTTTATGCAATTTAAATACAAAGGAGGGTTGAGTTAAAGAGATAAAACCTGGAGGTTGTTCCACATAAACCTCTTCTTGAAGCACTCCATTCAGAAATGCACTCTTGACATCCATTTGGAAAACTTTGAATCTCCTGTGAGCTGCATAGGCATGGAATATTCTTATGGCCTCTAACCTTGCAACAAGGGCAAAGGTTTGGTCATAGTCAATTCCTTCCTCTTGCCTGTAGCCTTGAGCAACAAGCCTGGCCTTGTTTCTCACAATATTTCCTTGAGCATCTAGCTTGTTTCTGTAGACCCATTTGGTTCCAATAACTGGGTAGTTATGAGGTCTTGGAACTAAATCTCAAACTCTACATCTCTCAAACTGATTTAGTTCCTCTTGCATTGCAATGATTCAGTGGGGATCTTGCTCAGCTTCATGTATGGAGAGAGGTTCAATCTGAGAGAGAAAACAGGCATGGATCAAGTCTTAGTTGAGTTGATGCCTTGTCTGAACACCTACTGAAATGTCTCCAATCACTTTGGATTTGGGGTGATCTCTAAGTGTGACAAGATCAGTTGGTGGAGTTTGTTCAGCAACAGCTTCTATAATTAATTCCTCTTGAGGAATGTTATTAGCTGTTGAGGGAAGTTCAGTCACTTCCACTTGAATTTCTTCTTCACTGTCTTCAGCAACCTGTGGAGAAGGATGGGTTGACACCTCTTGGGTAAGGTTTAGTCCATCCATAGACTCACACAGTTGTGGAACCTGCAAAAAGCTATTGGTAGAAATCTCTTTCTCCTTATAGGACATGTTAGCTTCATCAAACGATACATGGACTGACTCTTCAATTTTAAGAGAGGATTTATTAAAAACCCTATAGGCCTTGCTTACTTGGGAGTATCCTAGAAAAATCCCTTCTTCAGCCTTAGCCTCAAACTTTCTAATGTATCTTTTGTTGTTTGTGTGAATATAATAAATACAACCAAAAACTTTAAAGTATGTGATTTTAGGTTTCTTCCCATTAAGTGTAACATCCCATTTCCAACTAGACCCCTAAGAGTAGTTTTGGCCATGACTATGTCATGACAAAACCCTAGGAAGCCAGAAATGGGCCAAGAGATAGAAGGCCAAGATGAGGATCACCATGGTCTGCCTATGGCACAACCTCATCACCCAACCTAGGGTTTGACCTTAGGGCTTCACCATGACTCCATGACCCCACCACAACATCACTAACCCATTAGAGGGTCCACTAGAGCCTTAAGGGTCCATTGGAGTCAACCACAGGTGGCCAATTTGAGCCTAGGACCACTTTAGGCCTAAATTGGGCAATGTGCCCTAACTAAGGGTAGGAGCCCTAGTAAAGCCCAACTAACCATACCAGGGACTTCCTAGACATAAAGTGAGGTCAATGGGTCTCTAAGGACCCAAGAAGGGCAGTCCATGAGGTTAATTTGACCAAAGTCAACTCTGACCCTAAATAGGTCAAATTGGTCTATATATGGTCAACTGACCTTCCCCAAGCCAAGTGGACCCCACACTTACCTTCATAACCCTAGTGAGAGGCAAATGGGTCACCAAGGACCCATTGGGACCAATCAAAAAGGCTAAGTTGACCAAAGTCAACTCTAGCCCTAAAGTAGTCAAGGTACCCTGCTTAAGGGTCAAGTGACCTCCAAGGGGCCAAGACAACCCCACCTAGACCATAGGGGAGGCCAATGGGTCACCAAGGACCCATTAGGTACAAGCTCAAAGACCAAATTGACCAAGTTCAACCCTAGCCTAGGTTTGGGTCAAGCTAGCCCAAATGGGCTAACTCAAGCTCATGCCCAATTCTCTTGGCTAACCTTGCTTGGATGGGTGAAATAAACATGTGGGCTGCCTTAGGGTTAGGTAGGAGTCAAAAATTCAGCTTGGTGAATAGGAGAGAGAAAAAGCTTCAAAGGGAAGATAGAGAAAGAGAAGAGAAGAAATGGAGGAAGACTTGGGCTCATCCTTCCCCTTCCCCAACCTTCCCCAACCTCCCATCCAATTCCCTAAGACCAGAGGAGTGCAACCAGCTACCCATTGACTGGCTGGAGCCAGCATTTCCCCCTACCTACCATGGCCGCCAAGCTTGACCAAGAGCAAAAAAATGGTAAGCAGCCTACAGCTACCTAACTCCCCCAATTCTCCTTCTTAAAATGCTCACTGGACTCCAAGGAATCAGTCCCACCCCTTAACTGAAGGAGCCAGAGCAGTTCATAGTACTGTTGTAGAAATCCGACCACCACCATCAAAAATGGCATCCCGGCGATCGGCAAGGATTCAGGCCACCTGAAATGTCCTCCTCCTCTTCTTACTTCATGAGTAGATCATAGCATCCTTTAGGGCCAAGGTTCGGGCTCAATTGAGCCCGAATCAAATTCGGAATTTCATGGTTTCTGGCCGAAATTTTTCTTGGTAGAATCGCCAGAAAACGGCCCTCCGGCGGCCAAGCCGCCGCCTGGCGACGGCCACCACCTCAACGGAGGTGGTGGTGGCGGTGGCCGGCCGGGGAGGTGGCCGGATCGCCGGCGGTGGCGTTTGGAAATTGCTCCAGGCGGGAGGAATCCGGACCGTTGGCTGAACGGAGAAGACAAACGGATGCCATCCACAGCTGCTTCAAGATTCGTGCTTTAATAACTTTAAACTTTAGGTTTAATTAATTTGGTTAATTCAAAATCTGTCACAATGTTACTATTTAATGTTGTAATTTGTTTAAAATAGATAGAGGCACTGTATGAGACAATGTTCAACATATGAATTGTATCCCTTTGAGTATACTTTATTTTAAAATTGGTTTGGACCAATTTGGGTTCATGTTTTGACCAGGGCACCCATTTTGGTGGGGCCTACACATAGGGCTAGGCAGAAATTCAATTGAGTGCCCACACTTTATATTTGATCCAAATGAGCTGCAATTTTGGCAGGGAGTCACTCTAGTCCATATCTAGGAGTACACCAAAAATGGTAATTTGTGGGGACACGTTTTCTATAGTTTTGGAAATTATTTAATTTCTCTATGATAATTTAATTAGGTGGTCTAATTACCTCCAAACCCTCCCAAATTTTGGTGAGTGGTCTCTGGGCTCATGTTATGTATCTGTATAAAGTTTCACCTAATTTGGATGTGTTTTAAATAGGTATTGACCCAATCCTAACTTTACCTTAATAAGGGTATTTTGGTCAAAAAGTGCACTTTTGCTCTTGAGTGTCCCAATCACCTCCACAGAGGCTGAAATTCGGGCCACTGACTTGGTATGGCATTTATCACCTCCCCATGGAATGTGGGGTAGAGTGGAATTGATTTGCCCTAAGTTCCTAGGCCAAACCCTAAGGAAGGACCTTTGTGCCTTGTGAAGGGCATGAGTCCTAAACACCTTGGATGAACTTCAAATTTTGTATGGAGGGTCCTAGGGTATATAAAACCCTCTGGTAAAAATCTTAAAGAATTTTGAAAAGGGTAGGGTCCACAAAACTCTAACCCTAGCTTAGGTCATAAAACTTGTAGTGCTAGTTTAGGTTAGCTAAACTCCTTGAAATATAATAGAATTTGGGTATTGTGGGAATAAGGATACCTTGAGCCTCTGGTAATTTATTTGGGAAGTTTTGATCAATATTTGTAGCACTTCATTTGTAACTAATAGGATTGCCATAATTAATAATTTGACTATTTTGATCTCACTGCCCATTAAAAGGTCATGAAAATTTGGCAGAGGTAGTTTTATACCATATTGATCATTTATGATTTTTAATAGAATTTTTGGATACATAATTAGAGCATCTACTTCACAAGGGCATTACTTTGGTTACATAATAAATAATTCTTACAAGAGCCCAATACTTGTTGAACAATTATGAAACTTGATACATAGTGTTCCTAGTTCATCATTATCATGTGGGAATTTATTTGGAAATGTTTGATGGATAATTAGTATACTTTGTTCATTAACCCATAAACTTGGAATTTCATGAGAAAATCAAGTAAAGCCTTATTATTAAATGATAAATTATGAAACTTGATCTAGAGTATTTATATGCCTTCATAACCATCCTTGAATTTTCTCTGAATTTTTTTGGAGGTATTATTGCTGTAAAATCTTTTAAAATGACTTATTATGAGATATATTTGAAATTAAAATTTAGGGCTTAAACCTTGCTGAAAAATTGGAAGACTTAGGCTTTAGAGTTGATTATTCATTTTGTAATTAACATAAATTTAGTGGATTATTATCTTGTTTTAAATTGTTACTTCATGTTCAAACTTGGGCTTTTTGGATACTAGAATAAATAAATAAATTATCAGACAAATTAGGAAAATTATGAATTTCTGGATTTATGCTAAAAATGTCATTATAGCCCTCTAATAATTATCATAGGGGTACTGGATGATTATTTGATGTATCTCCCATTTTACGAGTCATATAGCTTAAGTGGTCTGCATATAGTAAAAACTGCAGAAATCATGTTGGAGTATAATTGGATGCATGTCTTGGGATTAGTGGTATGCTGGTTTGGATGGATAAAAATAAGTTCATTATTGGTAGTAGGAGGAGTAGAGGGATGGATTGGCTAGTGTTAGGCGGTGCCCGGGATCGACGAAAGATCGTCTTCCCCGAGGTGAGGTAGAGTCAAATCACCCTAGGATTAGCCTATTATAACATGAGAAGGTAATGGGTAAGGGAATCAACCAATAATAATAATAAGCACCTTGCGAAAGGGAACGTTGGGCGTAATCCCAACATAGTTCCCAGTGACCTTTGAGAGCCCTTCACGGGGAATACCGGGGGCAGTCCTGGGTTAACGTAAAGTGTATTAACAAGCTGAAAAGAGTAACTTAGTAATTAGGGTTGCACATTTCACGAACACCGATAGCACTGGAAGATAGTTGGAAGCTTCGGCTTGGATGGTTAAGAGACGGACGTTTGGGTCCGGGGAGCTTCGGCTCGATTGTTTGAGACAGACATTTTTGGTCCGGGGAGCTTCGGCTCGGTTTTTGGATACGTTAAATTTTCATGTGCATAAAAGGAAAGGAAATTAAGGTGGTGGGTCTTCGGTATTGGAGGGTCGATGCACCCACGGCAATACGCTGACTCGGCAAGTGTAGTTAGCACTTCGCCAACAGAAGTCCGGTGCGCCAGCCGGCAAGAGTACGCAGGAGTCCGCTTCGTGCACCAAGCGTTGAGGTGTACGATAGGTCTGACCGGTAGTGCTTTACTAGTTTAGAGGTGGGCGAGGCCCAACCCACCGCTTCTGTCTGCCACTACGGAGGTATCCTGGGAGGTTACGGCTCAGAAAGGGGGAACTAAAGGTCTGTGTGCACAGAGTCGGGTGTGTGTGTTGCACTTGCATGTTCCATCATACCCACTTGCATGTCATAGCATAATCGATTAATTTAATCCTGACACCTAAAGTATAAGTGGAATGGGACGCTTATACATTAGGACCTGCAAAACGACCCCTTAGTCTATAATCTTGTGTGGGCAAGTTTATAAATTAAAGGTTAAATTCTTTATATATATAATGCAGTTATTAACCGACACCCCAACATATAAATTGGTATGAGACTTTTTATACGATGGGAGCCCTGTAAAAGATCCCTTGCTTATACGTTCCGTATAAGTTAAGGTTATTTTTCATACTATGCTTTACTCCCACATGTACTATAAAAATTGCTAGTATAGGTCCGCTGCCATCTGATTCTTGATTACTCTTCACCTTCAAGTCCTCCCCTTTCTTCCTCTCCGCTCGGTGCCTAGGGGCCATGGGGGAAGGGGCGGAGGACGATAGGGCTTAGTCTTTTAGACAAACGATTTTTGAACCACATCATTTTAGGGGACTGTGGAGCCCAGCATGGAGGAGCAGTGTTGAAACTGGAATCCGGCCTCTTGTGGAGTTCGACCCTTGGGGAAGGGGTGGTCTCGCGCCTACTTTGCTCCTGCAAGAAAAACAACGAAAAAGACAAGAAGAAACAGACCCAAGGGCTCGGCAGGGAGGTCACACCACAAACCCGGAAGATCTCTGAGCGCTTCCCCTCCTTAGCCAGAAGCCGAGCTAAGGTACCCTCAGAGAGCACTTGAAAACGAGAGTAAGGAGGCACTGAGAAGCGTCCCCTCTGAGGTACCCCTTGGGCCTTATTTATAGTTTTTTGGAATCTGAACTGCCAATAACCGAAAGAACTGACCTGAAAATACCAAAAAGCCCTTGGTTGGGTCTGCCAACAGCCAAACTCCGCTGTTCTGAGGGGCTATTCGCAGTCCAACCTGGTCTGCCAACAGCGTGGCTCCGCTGTTCTGAGGGGCTATTCGCACCCCTTGGGAGTCAGCTCGCCTCCAATCCTCTTCCGCGGGAGGCGAGCACGACCTGGCTCCAGCTGCCCGCCTATTCTCCCTGGGCGAGCGCGAGCCGGACCGTCGCGACCTGCCTGTCTTCTGCCGGGGCAGACAGGCGGCCAGGTCGCGTGTGGGGGCTGGCCGGTGGCCACCGCGACCCCCCGATCGGCTCGCTAGTCGCGGGTCGCCAGACCCATCCGCTTTGGTCAGTGATTCTCCGCGCGACCCGCTCGCTCGCCTCGCCGGCTCGCTCGCTTGAAATGGGCGGGAGCGGGCCAGCCCTTCTTCCGTATATCCTTTTTGCCGTTTGGGTGCGGGTCGCGGGGCTAGGTCTGCTCGACCTCCCTGGCGGGACCCGCTCTCCAGACACGGGGTTGTACAAGCAGCCCCAGAGGTCGGCACGCTTGGAGATCGTGCAGTCTAGTTCTGGAGTTCAGACGGCAGGGACTGTGAGTCCTGATCGCTACTAGTAGTTATATTAGTTTGCTTCTGCGTTGAGAGATTTATAGTGAGGACATGATGTACTGGGCATGAGGCCAAGATCTTATATTTTTGTGTATCTGTGGACACTCCCTTCGTGGAGATTATTTACATATATATGTGATTTCTGTGGACTTGCTTTACTTTGTTTTGCTACTTTTCTGCGATCGATTTGGCCGGCAGGATCGGCATTTTGTAGTGATGACCTTCCCGGGTGCGAAGGTGTCACCTCAAAGCGACGGTTCTGGGCCTAAGACCCCGGTGTTTTAAAAAGAAAAAAAGGGGTGTCTTACAAGTGGTATCAGAGGGAGGTTTCGATCCTCCGACCTGTGGGTTATGGGCAAACCTCGATCGAAAAGTAGCAGTCCACAACCCCTGGGTCACCCCCGCACGAGTTTAGTTTGGGGACAAACTAAGCAGCCACAACCCCGATCGAACAGTAAGCAGCGGAAGCAGTGGAAGCAGTGGTGTGCCCCACGAGTTTAGTAGCAGAGCAAACCTCGATCGAAATGTAGCAGTCCACAACCCCTGGGTCACCCCCGCACGAGTTTAGTTTGGGGACAAACTAAGCAGCGGAAGCAGTGGTGTGCCCATATGGGCGAAATCACATGTAAAAGTCCACTTTATCTCTTCCATTCATTCCATTTTTATGCTAGATAACAATTGGAATTTTTCTTTGTAGCCTGCGGCAAACCCTGCCTCCAATAGGGAGCACTTTAGGCTACGAAGATCTCATCTTATAATTCTTTAGTCAATGAGTTAGACTCAACCCACTAGGAGACATGACTAATCACGATAACTTATAGTATGCCCTAGACTGAAATAGACCTCTGGTATGAACTTGGTTAAAGTAAGGAGATACCCAAAGAGAATAACAGAGGGGTTTAACACGAGAATGACTACCTAAGACATAAACTCAGGCCCTGCCTCCAGTAGGGAGCACTTTAGGCTGCGAAGATCTCATCTTATAATTCTTTAGTCAATGAGTTAGACTCAACCCACTAGGAGACATGACTAATCACGATAACTTATAGTATGCCCTAGTCTGAAATAGACCTCTGGTATGAACTTGGTTAAAGTAAGGAGATACCCAAAGAGAATAACAGAGGGGTTTAACACGAGAATGACTACCTAAGACACAAACTCAGGTGTCCCTACGGACCCAATCAAGGATTACTCAAACCGGTAGGTCTGCCTTATGGAGAATTGAGGCCAATAATTTATTAGCAGATACCTTTTCTCAACCCTCGTACAAGTAACAAGATTACCTGGAGACAACCACCGTGACAAACACCGAGGGTCGGATAGGAATTCAAGTTCAGAAGAGACCCAATGGGGATTGAGAACATTTTGACCCAGATTAGGTTGTCGTAAATGGTGACTCAGAGGGTTTAAAGTATGGAATATATCAACAGGTTGCAGGTTGGAACCCCAAGTCGAAGATTGATGCCCTCGGGATTGTGCACCCAGCTAGGATGGATATAACATGGTAATATCAAAGATACTTAGCCCAAGGTAGGTAGGGGCTTATCTTTTGTTTATTGGGGGCTTATCTTTTGTTTATTTAGCAAGTAGTTATTGACTTGGGTTTCCCATAGACCTCTTCTAGAAAACTTTGCGTCGTGAATATAGTGGAATGGAGTAAACCGTATTTGTTGCTACTCTGGCATTTTCATAAGGATAAGAATCTGATTGTGAAGTAGAGAATTTATAGAGTCGTTGTCTACCCATACAGACGAGAAATTTAATCACCAGAAGTTTGATGTATCTCGGAAAGTGATTCTCCCTGGAGTGAAGAAGGGTGTCATGGATTTGGTGATGCACGGTGAGGTCTGTCGGCCGATGAAGGTTAAGTGTAAGAATTTTTGGGGAAACTATTACAATCTCTGCCTGAGTTAGAGTGGAAGTTCGAGGATATAATCAGAGGTTTTCACACATAGGATATCACTCAGTTTGTGACCCACTGCGAAGCGTGCCAGCTAGTGAAGGCGGAGTGCAAAAACCCCGCAGGATTGTTGCAACCACTCCCGGTACCGGAGTGGAAGTTTGAAGACATCGCGATGGACTTTATTCATGGACTTCCCCGATCACGGACGGGAAACGACTCGATTTGGGTCATCATCGATCGGTTGACGAAGGTTGCCAGATTCATTCCGATCAGGAAGTATGATTTTGTGGGAGTATTAGTGAGGAGATTTGTGGAGCAGTTCATTCGATATCACGGGGTGCCCAAGACAATCGTGTCGGATCGGGATGGCCGGTTCACTTCCAGGGAGTGGAGATCCGTGCAGGCTTACTTAGGCACACGATTGACCTTCAGCACCTCATTCCATCCTCAGACGGATGGGCAGATGGAACGCACTAATCGGACGCTGGAAGATCTTTTGAGGCTGTGCATTTTGGACCGCGGGGAACCGTGGGAGAAGCTCTTACCCCTGGTCGAGTTCTCCTATAACAACAGCTACCAGTCCAGCATTAGGATGGCGCCTTACGAAGCCTTATTGGAAGGAAATGCAGGACCCTGCTTTCTTGGATTCAGGATGAGGATCCGAAGGTGTTGGGATCAGATTTTGTTGAAGACACCGAGGCTCAGGTGAGGCTGATCAGAGACAGGATGCTAGAGGCGCAGAGCAGACAGGCTAAGTACTATGACGCCCGACATCGTCAGGTAGAGTTTCAGTTGGGGGACCAAGTGTTTCTGAAGATCCGGCCTATGCATGGAGTTTCACAGGTGCGTGGTCGGAAGAAGAAGCTCAGCCCTAGGTATATGGGCCCTTACAGGATCCTGGAGCGGATCGGACCCCTAGCTTACAGGATGGAGTTGCCACCAGAGCTGGAAGCCTTGCATGATGTGTCCATATTTCCTCGCTCAGGAGGGCTCTATTACACCCGAAGCAGCACATTTCGACCACAGATGGACCGGTAGCCTCAGACCGGTCAGTCCGCTTAGAGCCGGTACGGATCGACGACAACGGAGTACGGATCTTGCGCCGCAAGAAGATACCCTTAGTCAAGATCTTGTGGAGGAACCACGGCCAGGAAGAGCATACCTGGGAACCGCAAGACCTGATGTGTCAAAAGTACCCAGAGCTGTTCAGTCAGGTATACCTCACAACCCCTCAAGATGTTTAATTTGTTTTCCTGCTTTTTACTAGTAAGGCTGCTCCAGGAAGAGTAGAGGCTAATCTTTTGTTTATTGGGAACTTGGTTTGCCAATTAGGCGAATTGGACATCGATTTAGGTTTCCCTTTAAACCTAATTTAGCAAACATGGCGTCGTAATGGGATGTTACAAGTTTCTTTTCTTCGGTAGAAATTCCCGTAGGCTTAACCTTGATTTCGGGGACGAAATCTTTGTTTTGTTTATTGGGATTTGTAACATCCCATTTCCAACTAGACCCCTAAGAGTGGTTTTGGCCATGACTAGGTCATGACAAAACCCTAGGAAGCTAGAAATGGGCCAAGAGATAGAAGGCCAAGATGAGGATCACCATGGTCTTCCTATGGCACAACCTCATCACCCAACCTAGGGTTTGACCTTAGGGCTTCACCATGACTCCATGACCCCACCACAACATCACTAACCCATTAGAGGGTCCACTAGAGCCTAAAGGGTCCATTGGAGTCAACCACAGGTGGCCAATTTGACCTAGGACCACTTTAGGCCTAAATTGGGCAATGTGCCCTAACTAAGGGTAGGAGCCCTAGTAAAGCCCAACTAACCCTACCAGGGACTTCCTAGACATAAAGTGAGGTCAATGGGTCTCTAAGGACCCAAGAAGGGCAGTCCAAGAGGTTAAGTTGACCAAAGTCAACTCTGACCCTAAATAGGTCAAACTGGTCTATATATGGTCAACTGACCTTCCCCAAGCCTAGTGGACCCCACACTTACCTTCATAACCCTAGTGAGAGGCCAATGGGTCACCAAGGACCCATTGGGACCAATCAAAAAGGCTAAGTTGACCAAAGTCAACTCTAGCCCTAAAGTAGTCAAGGTACCTTGCTTAAGGGTCAAGTGACCTCCAAGGGGCCAAGACAACCCCCCTAGACCATAGGGGAGGCCAATGGGCACCAAGGACCCATTAGGTGCAAGCTCAAAGACCAAATTGACCAAGTTCAACCCTAGCCTAGGTTTGGGTCAAGCTAGCCCAAATGGGCTAACTCAAGCTCATGCCCAATTCTCTTGGGCTAACCTTGCTTGGATGGGTGAAATAAACATGTAGGCTGCCTTAGGGTTAGATAGGAGTCAAAAATTCAGCTTGGTGAATAGGAGAGAGAAAAAGCTTCAAAGGGAAGAGAGAGAAAGAGAAGAGAAGAAATGGAGGAAGACTTGGGCTCATCCTTCCCCTTCCCCAACCTTCCCCAACCTCCCATTCAATTCCCTAAGACCAGAGGAGTGCAACCAGCTACCCACTTGACTGGCTGGAGCCAGCATTTCCCCCCTACCTACCATGGCCGCCAAGCTTGACCAAGAGCAAAAAAATGGTAAGCAGCCTACAGCTACCTAACTCCCCCAATTCTCCTTCTTAAAATGCTCACTGGACTCCAAGGAATCAGTCCCACCCCTTAACTGAAGGAGCCAGAGCAGTTCATAGTACTGCTGTAGAAATCCGACCACCACCACCAAAAATGGCATCCCGGCGATCGGCAAGGATTCAGGCCACCAGAAAGGTCCTCCTCCTCTTCTTACTTCATGAGTAGATCATAGCATCCTTTAGGGCCAAGGTTCGGGCTCAATTGAGCCCGAATCAAATTCGGAATTTCATGGTTTCCGACCGAAATTTTTCTTGGTAGAATCGCCGGAAAACGACCCTCCGGCGGCCAAGCCGCCGCCTGGCGACGGCCACCACCTCAACGGAGGTGGTGGTGGCGGTGGCCGGCCGGGGAGGTGGTCGGATCGCCGGCGGTGGCGTTTGGAAATTGCTCCAGGCGGGAGGAATCCGGACCGTTGGCTGAACGGAGAAGACAAACGGATGCCATCCACAGCTGCTTCAAGATTCGTGCTTTAATAACTTTAAACTTTAGGTTTAATTAATTTGGTTAATTCAAAATCTGTCACAATGTTAATATTTAATGTTTTAATTTTCTAAAAATAGATAGAGGCACTGTATGAGAAAATGTTCAACATATGAATTGTATCCCTTTGAGTCTACTTTATTTTACAATTGGTTTAGACCAATTTGGGTTCCTGGTTTGACCAGGGCACCCATTTTGGTGGGGCCTACACATAGGGCTAGGCAGAACTTCAATTGAGTGCCCACACTTTATATTTGATCCAAATGAGCTGCAATTTTGGCAGGGAGTCACTCTCTTCCATATCTAGGAGTACACCAAAAATGGTAATTTTTGGGGACACGTTTTCTATAGTTTTGAAAATTATTTAATTTCTCAATGATAATTTAATTAGGTGGTCTAATTACCTCCAAACCCTCCCAAATTTTGGTGAGTGGTCCCTGGGCTCATGTTATGTATCTGTATAATGTTTCACCTAATTTGGATGTGTTTTGAATAGGTATTGACCCAACCATAACTTTTAGCTTAATTAGGGTATTTTGGTCAAAAAGTGCACTTTTGCTTTTGAGTGTCCAAATCACCTCCACAGAGGCTGAAATTTGGGCCACTGACTTGGTATGACATTTAGCACCTCTCCATGGAATGTGGGGAAGAGTGGAATTGATTTGCCCTAAGTTCCTAGGCCAAACCCTAAGGAAGGACCTTTGTGCCTTGTGAAGGGCATGAGTCCTAAACACCTTGGATGAACTTCAAATTTTGTATGGAGGGTCCTAGGGTATATAAAACCCTCTGGTAAAAATCTTAAAGAATTTTGAAAAGGATAGGGTCCACAAAACCCTAACCCTAGCTTAGGTCATAAAACTTGTAGTGCTAGTTTAGGTTAGCTAAACTCCTTGAAATATAATAAAATTTGGGTATTGTGGGAATAAGGATATGTTGAGCCTCTGGTAATTTATTTGGGAAGTTTTGATCAATATTTGTAGCACTTCATTTGTAACTAATAGGATTGCCCTAATTAATAATTTGACTATTTTAGATCTCACTGCCGATTAAAAGGTCATGAAAATTTGGCAGAGGTAGTTTTAGACCATATTGATCATTTATGATTTTTAATAGAATTTTTGGATACATAATTAGGGCATCTACTTCACAAGTGCATTACTTTGGTTACATACTAAATAATTCTTACAAGAGCTCAATACTTGTTGAACAATTATGAAACTTGATACATAGTGTTCCTAGTTCATCATTATCATGTGGGAATTTATTTAGAAATGTTTGATAGATAATTAGTATACTTTGTTCATTAACCCATAAACTTGGAATTTCATGAGAAAATCAACTAAAGCCTTATTATTAAATGATAAATGATGAAACTTGATCTATAGTATTTATATGCCTTCATAACCATCCTTGAATTTTATCTGAATTTTTTTGGAGGTATTATTGCTGTAAAATCTTTAAAATGACTTATTATGAGATATATTTGAAATTAAAATTTAGGTCTTAAACCTTGCTGAAAAATTGGAAGACTTAGGCTTTAAAGTTGATTATTAATTTTGTAATTAACATAAATTTAGTAGATTATTATCTTGTCTGAAATTGGTACTTCATATTCAAACTTGGGCTTTTTGGATACTAGAATAAATAAATAAATTATCAGACAAATTAGGAAAATTATGAATTTCTGGATTTATGCTAAAAATGTCATTATAGCCCTCTAATAATTATCATAGGGGTACTGGATGATTATTTGATGTACCTCTCATTTTACGAGTCATATAGCTTAAGTGGTCTGCATATAGTAAAAACTGCAGAAATCATGTTGGAGTATAATTGGATGCATGTCTTGGGATTAGTGGTATGCTGGTTTGGATGGATAAAAATAAGTTCATTATTAGTAGTAGGAGGAGTAGAGGGATGGATTGGCTAGGGTTAGGCGGTGCCCAGGATCGACGAAAGATCGTCTTCCCCGAGATGAGATAGAGTCAAATCACCCTAGGATTAGCCTATTGTAACATGAGAAGGTAATGGATAAGGGAATCAACCAAGAATAATAATAAGCACCTTGCGAAAGGGAACGCTGGGCGTAATCCCAACATAGTTCCTAGTGCCCCTTGAGAGCCAGCCCTTCACAGGGAATACCGGAGGCAGTCCTGTGTTAACGTAAACTGTATTAACAAGCTGAAAAGAGTAACTTAGTAATTAGGGTTGCACATTTCACGAACACTGATAGCACTGGAAGATAGTTGGAAGCTTCGGCTTGGATGGTTAAGATACGGACGTTTGGGTCCGGGGAGCTTCGACTCGATTGTTTGAGACGGACATTTGGTCCGGGGAGATTCGGCTCGGTTTTTGGATACGTTAAATTTGCATGTGCATAAAAGGAAAGGAAATTAAGGTGGTGGGTCTTCGATATTGGAGGGTCGATGCACCGATGCCAATACGCTGACTCGGCAAGTGTGGTTAGCACTTCGCCAACAGAAGTCCGGTGCGCCAACCGGCAAGAGTACGTAGGAGTCCGCTTCGTGCACCAAGCGTTGAGGCGTACGATAGGTCTGACCGGTAGTGCTTTACTGGTTTAGAGGTGGGCGAGGCCCAACCCACCGCTTCCGTCTGCCACTACGGAGGTATCCTGGGAGGTTACGACTCCAGAAAGCGGAAACTAAAGGTCTGTGTGCACAGAGTCGGGTGTGTGTGTTGCACTTGCATGTTCCATCATACCCACTTGCATGTCATAGCATAATCGATTCATTTAATCCTGACACCTAAAGTATAAGTGGAATGGGATGCTTATACATTAAGACCTGCAAAACGACCCCTTAGTCTATAATCTTGTGTGGGCAAGTTTATAAATTAAAGGTTAAATTCTTTATATGTATAATGTTGTTATTAACCGACACCCCAACGTATAAATTGTTATGATACTTTTTATACGATGGGAGCCCTGTAAAAGATCTCTTGCTTATACGTTCCGTATAAGTTAAGGTTATTTTTCATACTATGTTTTACTCCCACATATACTATAAAAATTGCTAGTATAGGTCCGCTGCCATCTGATTCTTGATTACTCTCCACCTTCAAGTCCTCCCCTTTCTTCCTCTCCACTCGGTGCCTAGGGGCCATGGGGGAAGGGGCGGAGGATGATAGGACTTAGTCTTTTAGACTAACGGTTTTCGAACCACATCATTTTAGGGGACCGTGGAGCCCAGCATGGAGGAGCAGCCCCAGAGGTCGGCACGCTTGGAGATCGGGCAGTCTAGTTCCGGAGTTCAGACGGCAGGGACTGTGAGTCCTGATCGCTACTAGTAGTTATATTAGTTTGCTTCCGCGTTGAGAGATTTGTAGTGAGGACATGATGTACTGGGCATGAGCCCAAGATCTTATATTTTTGTGTATCTGTGGACACTCCCTTCGTGGAGATTATTTACATATATATGTGATTTCTGTGGACTTGCTTTACTTTGTTTTGCTACTTTTCTGTGATCGATTTGGCCGGCAGGATCGGCGTTTTGTAGTGATGACCTTCCCGGGTGCGAAGGTGTCACCTCAAAGCGACGGTTCTGGGCCTAAGACCCCGGTGTTTTAAAAAGAAAAAAAAGGGGTGTCTTACAAGTGGTATCAGAGGGAGGTTTCGATCCTCCGACTTGTGGGTTATGGGCAAACCTCGATCGAAAAGTAGCAGTCCACAACCCCTAGGTCACCCCCGCACGAGTTTAGTTTGGGGAGAAACTAAGCAGCCACAACCCCGATCGAACAGTAAGCAGCGGAAGCAGTGGAAGCAGTGGTGTGCCCCACGAGTTTAGTAGCAGAGCAAACCTTGATCAAAAAGTAGCAGTCCACAACCCCTGGGTCATCCCCGCACGAGTTTAGTTTGGGGACAAACTAAGCAGCGGAAGCAGTGGTGTGCCCATATGGGGGAAATCACATGTAAAAGTCCACTTTATCTCTTCCATTCATTCCATTTTTATGCTAGATAACAATTGGAATTCTTCTTTGTAGCCTGCGGCAAACCCTGCCTCCAGTAGGGAGCACTTTAGGCTGCGAAGATCTCATCTTATAATTCTTTAGTCAATGAGTTAGACTCAACCCACTAGGAGACATGACTAATCACGATAACTTATAGTATGCCCTAGACTGAAATAGACCTCTGGTATGAACTTGGTTAAAGTAAGGAGATACCCAAAGAGAATAACAGAGGGGTTTAACACGAGAATGACTACCTAAGACATAAACGCAGGCCCTGCCTCCAGTAGGGAGCACTTTAGGCTGCAAAGATCTCATCTTATAATTCTTTAGTCAATGAGTTAGACTCAACCCACTAGGAGACATGACTAATCACGATAACTTATAGTATGCCCTAAACTGAAATAGACCTCTGGTATGAACTTGGTTAAAGTAAGGAGATACCCAAAGAGAATAACAGAGGGGTTTAACACGAGAATGACTACCTAAGACATAAACTCAGGTGTCCCTACGGACCCAATCAAGGATTTCTCAAACCGGTAGGTCTGCCTTATGGAGAATTGAGGCCAATAATTTATTAGCAGACACCTTTTCTCAACCATCGTACAAGTAACAAGATTACCTGGAGACAACCATCGTGACAAACACCGAGGGTCGGATAGGAATTCAAGTTCAGAAGAGACCCAATGGGGATTGAGAACATTTTGACCTAGATTAGGTTGTCGTAAATGGTGACTCAGAGGGTTTAAAGTATGGAATATATCAACAGGTTGCAGGTTGGAACCCCAAGTCGAAGATTGATGCCCTCGGGATTGTGCACCCAGCTAGGACGGATATAACATGGTAATATCAAAAATACTTAGCCCAAGGTAGGTAGGGGCTTATCTTTTATTTATTGGCGGCTTATCTTTTGTTTATTGGGCAAGTAGTTATTGACTTGGGTTTCCCATAGACCTCATCTAGAAAACTTTGCGTCGTGAATATAGTGGAATGGAGTAAACCGTATTTGTTGCTACTCTGGCGTTTTCATAAGGATAAGAATCTGATTGTGAAGTAGAGAATTTATAGAGTCGTTGTCTACCCATACAGACGAGAAATTTAATCACCAGAAGTTTGTTGTATCTCGGAAAGTGATTCTCCCTGGAGTGAAGAAGGGTGTCATGGATTTGGTGACGCACGGTGAGGTCTGTCGGCCGATGAAGGTTAAGTGCAAGAATTTTTGGGGAAACTATTACAATCTCTGCCCGAGTTAGAGTGGAAGTTCGAGGATATAATCAGAGGTTTTCACACATAGGATATCACTCAGTTTGTGACCCACTGCGAAGCATGCCAGTTAGTGAAGGCGGAGTGCAAAAACCCTGTAGGATTGTTGCAACCACTCCCGGTACCGGAGTGGAAGTTTGAAGACATCGCGATGGACTTTATTCATGGACTTCCCCGATCACGGACGGGAAACGACTCGATTTGGGTCATCATAGATCGGTTGACGAAGGTGGCCAGATTCATTCCGATCATGAAGGATGATTCTGTGGGAGTATTAGTGCAGAGATTTTGTGGAGCAGTTCATTCGATATCACGGGGTGCCCAAGACAATCGTGTCGGATCGGGATGGTCGGTTCACTTCCAGGGAGTGGAGATCCGTGCAGGCTTACTTAGGCACACGACTGACCTTCAGCACCTCATTCCATCCCCAGACGGATGGGCAGATGGAACGCACCAATCGGACGCTGGAAGATCTTTTGAGGCTGTGCATTTTGGACCGCGGGGAACCGTGGGAGAAGCTCTTACCCCTGGTCGAGTTCTCCTATAACAACAGCTACCAGTCCAGCATTAGGATGGCGCCTTACGAAGCCTTGTATGGAAGGAAATGCAGGACCCTGCTTTCTTGGATTCAGGACGAGGATCCGAAGGTGTTGGGATCAGATTTTGTTGAAGACACCGAGGCTCAGGT
The DNA here is from genome assembly GCA_039583875.1 of Platanthera guangdongensis. Taxonomy (NCBI): domain Eukaryota; kingdom Viridiplantae; phylum Streptophyta; class Magnoliopsida; order Asparagales; family Orchidaceae; genus Platanthera; species Platanthera guangdongensis. The sequence goes on from CM077158.1 coordinate 87,341,970, forward strand.
GAGGCTGATCAGAGACAGGATGCTAGAGGCGCAGAGCAGACAGGATAAGTACTATGACGCCCGGCATCGTCAGGTAGAGTTTCAGGTGGGGGACCAAGTGTTTCTGAAGATCCGGCCTATGCATGGAGTTTCACGGGTGCGTGGTCGGAAGAAGAAGCTTAGCCCTAGGTATATGGGCCCTTACAGGATCCTGGAGCGAATCGGACCCCTAGCTTACAGGATGGAGTTGCCACCAGAGCTGGAAGCCTTGCATGATGTGTTCCATATTTCCTCGCTCAGGAGGGCTCTATTACGCCCGAAGCAGCATATTTCGACCACAGATGGACCGGTAGCCTCAGACCGGTCAGTCCACTTAGAGTCGGTACGGATCGACGATAAAGGAGTACGGATCTTGCGCCGCAAGAAGATACCCTTAGTCAAGGTCTTGTGGAGGAACCACGGCCAGGAAGAGCATACCTGGGAACCGCAAGACCTGATGTGTCAAAAGTACCCCGAGCTGTTCATTCAGGTATACCTCACAACCTCTCAAGATGTTTAATTTGTTTTCCTGCTTTTTACTAGTAAGGCTGCTCCAGGAAGAGTAGAGGCTAATCTTTTGTTTATTAGGATCTTGGTTTGCCAATTAGGCGAATTGGTCATCGATTTAGGTTTCCCTTTAAACCTAATTTAGCAAACATGGCGTCGTAATGGGATGTTACAAGTTTCTTTTCTTCGGTAGAAATTCCCGTAGGCTTAACCTTGATTTCGGGGATGAAATCTTTGTTTTGTTTATTGGGATTTGTAACATCTCATTTCCAACTAGACCCCTAAGAGTGGTTTTGGCCATGACTAGGTCATGACAAAACCCTAGGAAGCCAGAAATGGGCCAAGAGATAGAAGGCCAAGATGAGGATCACCATGGTCTGCCTATGGCACAACCTCATCACCCAACCTAGGGTTTGACCTTAGGGCTTCACCATGACTCCATGACCCCACCACAACATCACTAACCCATTAGAGGGTCCACTAGAGCCTTAAGGGTCCATTGGAGTCAACTACAGGTGGCCAATTTGACCTAGGACCACTTTAGGCCTAAATTGGGCAATGTGCCCTAACTAAGGGTAGGAGCCCTAGTAAAGCCCAACTAACCCTACCAGGGACTTCCTAGACATAACGTGAGGTCAATGGGTATCTAAGGACCCAAGAAGGGCAGTCCAAGAGGTTAAGTTGACCAAAGTCAACTCTGACCCTAAATAGGTCAAACTGGTCTATATATGGTCAACTGACCTTCCCCAAGCCAAGTGGACCCCACACTTACCTTCATAACCCTAGTGAGAGGCCAATGGGTCACCAAGGACACATTGGGACCAATCAAAAAGGCTAAGTTGAACAAAGTCAACTCTAGCCCTAAAGTAGTCAAGGTACCATGCTTAAGGGTCAAGTGACCTCCAAGGGGCCAAGACAACCCCACCTAGACCATAGGGGAGGCCAATGGGTCACCAAGGACCCATTAGGTGCAAGCTCAAAGACCAAATTGACCAAGTTCAACCCTAGCCTAGGTTTGGGTCAAGCTAGCCCAAATGGGCTAACTCAAGCTCATGCCCAATTCTCTTGGGCTAACCTTGCTTGGATGAGTGAAATAAACATGTGGGCTGCCTTAGGGTTAGGAGGAGTCAAAAATTCAGCTTGGTGAATAGGAGAGAGAAAAAGCTTCAAAGGGAAGAGAGAGAAAGAGAAGAGAAGAAATGGAGGAAGACTTGGGCTCATCCTTCCCCTTCCCCAACCTTCCCCAACCTCCCATTCAATTCCCTAAGACCAGAGGAGTGCAACCAGCTACCCATTGACTGGCTGGAGCCAGCATTTCCCCCCTACCTACCATGGCCGCCAAGCTTGACCAAGAGCAAAAAAATGGTAAGCAGCCTACATCTACCTAACTCCCCCAATTCTCCTTCTTAAAATGCTCACTGGACTCCAAGGAATCAGTCCCACCCCTTAACTGAAGGAGACAGAGCAGTCCATAGTACTGTTGTAGAAATCCGACCACCACCACCAAAAATGGCATCCCGGCGATCGGCAAGGATTCAGGCCACCAGAAAGGTCATCCTCCTCTTCTTACTTCATGAGTAGATCATAGCATCCTTTTGGGCCAAGGTTCGGGCTCAATTGAGCCTGAATCAAATTCGGAATTTCATGGTTTCCAGCCGAAATTTTTCTTGGTAGAATCGCCGGAAAACGGCCCTCCGGCGGCCAAGCCGCCGCCTGGCGACGGCCACCACCTCAACGGAGGTGGTGGTGGCGGTGGCCGGCCGGGGAGGTGGCCGGATCGCCGGCGGTGGCGTTTGGAAATTGCTCCAGGCGGGAGGAATCCGGACGATTGGCTGAACGGAGAAGACAAATGGATGCCATCCACAGCTGCTTCAAGATTCGTGCTTTAATAACTTTAAACTTTAGGTTTAATTAATTTGGTTAATTCAAAATCTGTCATAATGTTACTATTTAAAGTTTTAATTTTTTAAAAATAGATAGATGCACTGTATGAGAAAATGTTCAACATATTAATTATATCCCGTTGAGTCTACTTTATTTTAAAATTAGTTTAGACCAATTTGGGTTCCTGGTTTGACCAGGGCACCCATTTTGGTGGGGCCTACACATAGGGCTAGGCAGAAATTCAATTGAGTGCCCACACTTTATATTTGATCTAAATGAGCTGCAATTTTGGCAGGGAGTCACTCTACTCTATATCTAGGAGTACACCAAAAATGGTAATTTTTGGGGACACGTTTTCTATAGTTTTGGAAATTATTTAATTTCTCAATGATAATTTAATTAGGTGGTCTAATTACCTCCAAACCCTCCCAAATTTTGGTGAGTGGTCCCTGGGCTCATGTTATGTATCTGTATAAAGTTTCACCTAATTTGGATGTGTTTTGAATAGGTATTGACCCAACCCTAACTTTACCTTAATAAGGGTATTTTGGTCAAAAAGTGCACTTTTGATTTTGAGTGTCCAAATCACCTCCACAGAGTCTGAAATTTGTGCCACTGACTTAGTATGGCATTTAGCACCTCCCCATGGAATGTGGGGTAGAGTGGAATTGATTTACCCTAAGTTCCTAGGCCAAACCCTAAGGAAGGACCTTTGTGCCTTGTGAAGGGCATGAGTCCTAAACACCTTGGATGAACTTCAAATTTTGTATGGAGGGTCCTAGGGTATATAAAACCCTCTGGTAAAAATCTTAAAGAATTTTGAAAAGGATAGGGTCCACAAAACCCTAACCCTAGCTTAGGTCATAAAACTTGTAGTGCTAGTTTAGGTTAGCTAAACTCCTTGAAATATAATAAAATTTGGGTATTGTGGGAATAAGGATATGTTGAGCCTCTGGTAATTTATTTGGGAAGTTTTGATCAATATTTGTAGCACTTCATTTGTAACTAATAGGATTGCCCTAATTAATAATTTGACTATTTTGATCTCACTGCCCATTAAAAGGTCATGAAAATTTGGCAGAGGTAGTTTTAGACCATATTGATCATTTATGATTTTTAATAGAATTTTTGGATACATAATTAGGGCATCTACTTCACAAGTGCATTACTTTGGTTACATACTAAATAATTCTTACAAGAGCTCAATACTTGTTGAACAATTATGAAACTTGATACATAGTGTTCCTAGTTCATCATTATCATGTGGGAATTTATTTGGAAATGTTTGATGGATAATTAGTATACTTTGTTCATTAACCCATAAACTTGGAATTTCATGAGAAAATCAAGTAAAGCCTTATTATTAAATGATAAATTATGAAACTTGATCTAGAGTATTTATATGCCTTCATAACCATCCTTGAATTTTCTCTGAATTTTTTTGGAGGTATTATTGTTGTAAAATCTTTTAAAATGACTTATTATGAGATATATTTGAAATTAAACTTTAGGGTTTAACCTTGCTGAAAAATTGGAAGACTTAGGCTTTAGAGTTGATAATTCATTTTGTAATTAACATAAATTTAGTGGATTATTATCTTGTCTGAAATTGGTAATTCATGTTCAAACTTGGGCTTTTTGGATACTAGAATAAATAAATAAATTATCAGACAAATTAGGAAAATTATGAATTTCTGGATTTATGCTAAAAATGTCATTATAGCCCTCTAATAATTATCATAGGGGTACTGGATGATTATTTGATGTACCTCTCATTTTACGAGTCATATAGCTTAAGTGGTCTGCATATAGTAAAAACTGCAGAAATCATGTTGGAGTATAATTGGATGCATGTCTTGGGATTAGTGGTATGCTGGTTTGGATGGATAAAAATAAGTTCATTATTGGTAGTAGGAGGAGTAGAGGGATGGATTGGCTAGGGTTAGGCGGTGCCCAGGATCGACGAAAGATCGTCTTCCCCGAGGTGAGGTAGAGTCAAATCACCCTAGGATTAGCCTATTGTAACATGAGAAGGTAATGGGTAAGGGAATCAACCAATAATAATAAGCACCTTGCGAAAGGGAACGCTGGGCGTAATCCCAACATAGTTCCTAGTGCCCCTTGAGAGCCCTTCACAGGGAATACCGGGGGCAGTCCTGGGTTAACGTAAACTGTATTAACAAGCTGAAAAGAGTAACTTAGTAATTAGGGTTGCACATTTCACGAACACCGATAGCACTGGAAGATAGTTGGAAGCTTCGGCTTGGATGGTTAAGAGACGGACGTTTGGGTCCGGTGAGCTTCGGCTCGATTGTTTGAGACGGACATTTTGGTCCGGGGAGCTTCGGCTCGGTTTTTGGATACGTTAAATTTGCATGTGCATAAAAGGAAAGGAAATTAAGGTGGTGGGTCTTCGGTATTGGAGGGTCGATGCACCGACGCCAATACGCTGACTCGGCAAGTGTGGTTAGCACTTCGCCAACAGAAGTCCGGTGCGCCAGCCGACAAGAGTACGCAGGAGTCCGCTTCGTGCACCAAGCGTTGAGGCATATGATAGGTCTGACCGGTAGTGCTTTACTGGTTTAGAGGTGGGCGAGGCCCAACCCACCGCTTCTGTCTGCCACTACGAAGGTATCCTGGGAGGTTACGGCTCCAAAAAGTGGGAACTAAAGGTCTGTGTACACAGAGTCGAGTGTGTGTGTTGCACTTGTATGTTCCATCATACCCACTTGCATGTCATAGCATAATCGATTCATTTAATCCTGATACCTAAAGTATAAGTGGAATGGGGCGCTTATATATTAGGACCTGCAAAACGACCCCTTAGTCTATAATCTTGTGTGGGTAAGTTTATAAATTAAAGGTTAAATTCTTTATATATATAATGCTGTTATTAACCGACACCCCAACGTATAAATTGGTATGAGACTTTTTATACGATGGGAGCCCTATAAAAGATCCCTTGCTTATACGTTCCGTATAAGTTAAGGTTATTTTTCATACTATGCTTTACTCCCACATGTACTATAAAAATTGCTAGTATAGGTCCGCTGTCATCTGATTCTTGATTACTCTCCACCTTCAAGTCCTCCCCTTTCTTCCTCTCCGCTCGGTGCCTAGGGGCCATGGGGGAAGGGGCGGAGGATGATAGGACTTAGTCTTTTAGACTAACGGTTTTCGAACCACATCATTTTAGGGGACCGTGGAGCCCAGCATGGAGGAGCAGCCCCAGAGGTCAGCACGCTTGGAGATCGGGCAGTCTAGTTCCGGAGTTCAGACGGCAGGGACTGTGAGTCCTGATCGCTACTAGTAGTTATATTAGTTTGCTTCCGCGTTGAGAGATTTGTAGTGAGGACATGATGTACTGGGCATGAGCCCAAGATCTTATATTTTTGTGTATCTGTGGACACTCCCTTCGTGGAGATTATTTACATATATATGTGATTTCTGTGGACTTGCTTTACTTTGTTTTGCTACTTTTCTGCGATCGATTTGGCCGGCAGGATCGGCGTTTTGTAGTGATGACCTTCCCGGGTGCGAAGGTGTCACTTCAAAGCGACAGTTCTGGGCCTAAGACCCCGGTGTTTTAAAAAGAAAAAAAGGGGGGTCTTACATTAAGTAATTCATAGGGTGTCTTATTTTTCAGCTTATGTATAAGGCTTCTATTCAGGACATAGTTAGCAGTGTTTACAGCTTCTGCCCAAAAGGATAGAGGCATGTAAGCATCTGCCAATAATGTGCCTGCAGATTCAATAAATGTCCTATTTTTCCTTTCAGCAACCCCATTTTGTTGGGGAGTTCTAGGAGCTGAGAAGCACTGTCTGATATCTTCCTTCTCACAGGACTCGTGCATAAGAAGAGACTCAAACTCTGTGCCATGATCACTTCTGATCAATGCAACATGAGTAGAGAACTCAATCTGTATGGTCCTGAGAAAATCTGTGAGAACCTTGAATGTACCTGACTTAGTTCTCAGAAAGGCTACCCAACTGAATCTGGAGAAGTCATCAACAATCACTAAAGTGTAAGACTTCCCTCCTAGGCTTTGTACTGCAATGGGTCCAAATAGGTCCACATGAAGCAAATACAAAATCCTATGTGAATCACTTCTATTAATGGATTTGAAGCTAGTTTTAGTTTGCTTGCCTAATTGATAAGCCCTGCATAGGTTTTCCTTCTTGTAGGGGCCAGAAGGTAAACCTCTAACAAGGTTATCTTTAGATAACCTAGCTATATTCTTAAGGTTTACATGACCTAATCTTTTATGCCACAACTCATTTTGGTTACTAGTGATATTGAGTAAACAAACATCAGTTTTGGTAGAAATAAAATCTACTAGATATATGTTACCTTGTCTAATTCCAATTAAAACAGATTGGTTTTCATTATTAATAATAGAACAAGAGGTAGAGTTAAAGTGTACCTGATAACCCTCATCACATAATTGGCTTATGAATATTAGGTTATGTATGAGTCCTCTTATATATGTTACTCTCTTGAAGGTAACTGTTCCAATCTTTACTGCTCCATATCCTTCAGACTGGCCACTATTTGAATCACCAAAGATCACCTTTGATCCTAGCTTGGACTTGTAATTGGATAGATTGGCCTTGCTGCCTGTCATATACTTGGAGCAACCATTGTCCAAGTACCAGGTCTGACTCACCCTTGGACAGATCTTTACCTGTACCTGTAATGAAAAACAAAACTCAATTGTTCTTGACCCAGGTTACCTTGGGTCCTTTATTTGGTTGAAAAGAAAAGCTGGAAATAACTGACAAAGTAGGTTGAGATTTATAACCTAAGGGGTGATATCTCCTAGGTGGAATAAACCAATCAGCTACTGGATTGAATGGTTTATTAGCTGGCTTAGAATTTCTGTAAGAGAAATGATTTATGTTTGGTCTTTCTGGGTTCGATGAATTCTTGTAAGTTCGTCGACCAGAGTTCGACGAATAGGGCTGAGATCGTCGATCTCTGCTCAAAGAATGGAAATAGGCATTTTTGTGCCCCATGTTCGTCGACCTCTGCTCGACGAACCATACAAAGTTTGTCGATCGTAGTTAGACGAATTGTTATAGCTGAAGTTTGCATTCAGCGTTCGTCGATCTGGGTTCGACGAACTGCCCACATTTCGTCGATCTGAGTTCGACGAATGATGTTGAACCATGTTTTTATTAGCTATTTTCTGATTTTTATTTCTCTTATCTATGGGTTTTGGGTTATTTTCTGACATTGGTTTGTCTTTTATCTTTTCTTTTCCCTTGGAAGAGACAAATTTAATGGGTGTGGTAAGAATGTTTTTCTTAATTATGGGGGGCAAACCTGATGATGCACCCAAGCCCAGCTTGCCATTTAATCTGGCATTTACTGTGCTTGTTATGTCCATCAGCTTGAGACTTCTCCCATTGAGAGACTACTCAAGTTTTTTAACCTCACATAAATCAGATTTTAATTTAATTATCTGTTCATTTGCTAAAGTTAGTTGATCTTTTAGTTTAATATTTTCTGAGTTAACAGATTCAAGATTTCCTAGTCTTTCTCTAAGGGTTTTTATTTCTTTCTCTGAATTAATTAAATCTAAACACATAGTTTTGAATTCAATTTTAAATAAATCAGAATTAAAATCAAAGCTTGAAAGAACCTGATCTGCCTCTGAGTCTGAGGCTGTCTCATCTTCAGATTCTCCTTCTGATGCTGAACTGCTCCTGGAGGCATCAATTGCCATAAGGCAAACCTCCTTGGATCTTGCTTCTTCCTCTTCTTCACTTGAGCTGGAGGAAGATGATTCTTCTTCAGTATCACTCCATGTTTCAGCAACAAAGCCCTTGTCTTTCATTTTGTACTTGCTTGAGGAGGGTCTGCTGCTGTGTTTTCTCTTGGAGTCCTTTTCTCTGCTTTTCTCCTTCTTCTGGTTTTCTGGACATTTTGAGATGTAATGTCCAAGCTTTCTGCATCCAAAGCACACAACCTCCTTGGTTGGTGTCTTGTCAAATCTGGGCTTATCATCCTGCCTGGATGATTTTCTTCTGAAATCCTTTCTAGTCATCTTATAAAATCTTTTTGCAAAGAGGCTCATGAGTTCCTCATTGGATGTTGAGGTCTCACTTTCCTCAGATGCATTGAAGGCTATGCTGTGATCCTTTCCCACTAGAGTTGTTGACTTTTGTTCAGCTGCTTCTCTTGATTTTATCAACTGCTCATAGGACTTTAATTTGCCTAGCAGAGATTCAGTGGATATCTCATTTAGGCTTCTGGCTTCTATGATAGGCCAGATTCTTGAGTCCCAAGAGCTAGGGAAGCACATCAAGATCTTATCATTCACCTCTGTCAGGGTGATGTCCTTATCCAAGGTTTTGAGCTCATTGATAATTGAACTCAACCAATTGTACATCTCAGCCACTGATTCAGCCTCATCCTTCTTAAAATTCTCATAAAGGGATATGAGATTTGATATCCTGTCTTTCCTTTCATCTGCTGAGCCAGCTACCATTTGGTTGAGAGAATCCCAAATGGCCTTGGCTGAGGTGCACTCAGCCACCTTCTGAAATATGTCATCTGACATAGTTTGAGCCAAGATGTTCATTGCCTTTACATCTGCAATTTTGGCTTTCTTGTAGGCATCATTATTCTCTGGAGGAGGTACTGCAGTCATGTTGGTGGAGGTGCTTGTAGAAGCTGTAGGTGCTGGAGGTACTCCTGTAAGATAGAAGCAAAAATATCCTCATCAATAGAATTCATATATAACTTGATTCTTGCCTTCCAGATGGCAAACCTGTTAAGATTGCATATTGGAGGTCTGATGCTTGCATAATCTTTGTTTTGAGCCATTTCTGTGAAGAAATAAATCTAATAATAAAAACAAAACAATCAGATCTAACAAGAGGGATCTTTATGGTTCAGGTGTTAGCCTGTACAACCAATTAAACTCTTAAGGTGTGGTAGATTAACCAACCTCCCTTTGATACCAATTGAAAGTGCAAGATAGATCTGAAATACTCTAGAGGGGGGGTGAATAGAGTATTCTGCTCACTACAAAAGTTGTACAGCTTTAACTGTAATCCTAAGTGAATAGATTAATGAATAAAGAAATAAGCACAGCAATCCTAACAAATCACAGATCACAGCCAAAACAAAAGAAAGAGGGAAACCAGACGACACAAGAAATTTATAGTGGTTCCCCAACCTGGGTACATCCACTCTTCTACCACCCTAGTAGGAATCCACTCAGGTTTTTGATCAGGTGCCTGACACCAATGAGCTTTTGTTCAGGTGCTCAAAAACCAAAACTTCAAGTCTTTTGGTAGGAGACTTGTAACCAGGAATAATTTTGAAGGAAATTTAAACCCTGTACAGAAGATGGAAAAGGGGTGATGGGATCTTCTCTTTCTCAATAACAACTAAGAAGACTTGTGGATTGATTTCAGCAGATTGCTACCCCTGAAATCTTGAATGAATCAGGAATTCTGGAGCACTTCTTCAGGATGACAGGTCTTCAAAGACTTGAGTGCCTGGACCAGAGATTGCTTCAGGAACTTCTTTGATAGATAGAATAATTGTTGTCCTTCAGAAGTTATCATGTAGGGTTGAAGGAAGAAGACTCTTGATAGTGATTGAATGTTCTTCTTCTTCTTGATGATCTCTGGCTTAGGCTGATTGTAGTATGAAAACTTTAGATTTCTGTAAGACTTGTTCTTCTGTGCAATCTGTCTGTGTGTCTTACTGGTGTAGAGTACTGCTTAATCTTTTCTTCTTTTTGTTTACTGACTGAAGACTGACTGAAGAACATTTGGAAATTTGAAACCTAGAGCAGTAAATGCAGTCGGCCTGGGAAGGAAGCGACAATCAATGATTGCCCTAACTGTCCCATGGAAAAACGACATGTAATAATCCATGATCAATGCTCGTTCCAACGGTAACATTCCGAGAAGATTGAGCATTAATTACTCAGGATTCATCGCCAAGAAAGGGGACGGAAAACTGGAGAAGGCCTAATCTGGAATCGTCGAACGAAGAACAGGAATCGTCGAGCAGAGTTCACAGTTCGTCGAGCTGAGCTGATGAGTTCGTCGACCAGACAATAGCAATTAGTCTTCAAGGGAATCTTGTCAATTCTGCTGCAATCTTCGTCGAACTGACAATCTTCATTCGTCGAGCTCAGATCCAAAATCGTCGACCGAAGAATGATTGTGGACTTAGAATCTGAGAAGTCTCTGACTGAGAAGGATTCAAATCGTCGACCAGAAATCGTCGAGCAGAGTACTGAATTCGTCCACCTGACAAGTTGACTTCGTCGACCTGAGAAGTTGTGAACTTGAGGTCCAAGTTCGTCGAGCTCAGATTCTTGTTCGTCGACCAAAGCCTGAAGCTGGACTTAGAAAAAATCTAGAGTTAGCCTGACTTTAGCTTGTTGAAGTATCTCATTCTTCGTCGAACAGAGAACAAAGATCGTCGAGCTCAGCACAGAGAAATGTCTCAAGATCGTCGAGCTTAGAACGCCTTTCGTCGACCTGAGTTCGACGAACGTCGAACTCATTTTACTTAGTCTGGAAATCTTCTAAGTCTTGAGTCTCTGATAGGTTTGTTGATAGCTGGTGCATCTGATGTTGACTCTAAGGACTTGGCCTAGACTCTAGGACACAAATTTGACCCTGGTTATACATGTTGGGTCACATCCTAAGGTAGTGAACCTAGCCCAAATCAACTAGGGATCCGACACTTTCAAGAACTGCTTGTTGTGTGCTACCTCCTCCAGCTTCCTGATTCCGACGACATGATTCGCCAACAAATCTTGGGTGAAGCGGACTCTCTCAACTTAGATACAACGGTCGCACGCATTGCAGCGGTTACATCTCTTCTTCAGCGTCTGCTTCTGTCTTCTCCTCCTCCAGAACAATATGCTCACCAGACTCAATGGAGCGGCTCTGGTGGTCGCAACCATCATTTCGGTGGTTGGAGTTCTTTCCACTTCCTCTGCTCTCACTGTGGCCGCACCGGGCATCTTGTGGATCGATGCTGGATGAAGTATCCACATCTTCGCCCTTCTGGTAACATTTCCACCTCCTCTTCCTAGCCGTCCACTTCGGTGGTCACATCCTCAGGTAGTGCTCACGTGGTTACTCAAGGTAAATGGCTCATTGACTCTGGTGCAACTAATCACATGACGAGAAATTCGCAATGCTTTTCTCTCCTTGAAACGCATGATCGGTTGCCTCAGGTACTTGTTGCAGATGGCTCTCCCTCCCCGGTTCATGGAACGGGAGTGGTTCATGTCACTCCGTCTCTTCACTTGGCCGACACTCTCTATGTGCCCAAGTTTCCCTGCAATTTGTCGTCAGTTACATCTTTATGCAAGCAGCTTCAATGCTCCGTCACATTCACTCCCACTTCTTGCTCTTTTCAGGATCCGAGCTCCCAACGGACGATTTCTACTGAGACTGAGAGCGGCGGCCCCTACTTCCTCGACAACTTTTCTACTCTCTCTGCCTTCTCCTCCTCTTCTACAGATCTCCTAAAATGGCATCTTCTCCTTGGGCATCCTCCTCCACGGCTTCTTCATCAGCTGCTACCTCACCTCCCTCCGTACATTTCTCCTCTCAACTGCGATGCCTGTCAGCTTGGCAAGCATCACCATTTCTCCTTCCCGCAAAAGCAAGGTCGTGGTTCTACCCGTCCATTTGATCTTGTTCACTCCAACATCTGGGGCCCTGCTCCTACCCTCATCGTTGGTCAGCGTAGCTCTTATTTTGTAACTTTTATTGATGATTTCTCATGTTATACTTGGGTGTATCTCTTACGAGAACGCTCTGAACTATTTGATGTACGGCAATCTTTTTATCATTTAATCAAAAATCAGTTTGATGTTTCTATTAAAGTTTTACGCTCTGATAATGCCAAAAAATACGTTAGTCAAGCCTTTTCCTCATTTTGTACGCAACATGGAATTCTTCATCAAACAAGCTACGTTTACACCTCCCAATAAAATGGGGTGGCGGAATGCAAAAACCGTCACCTCCTTGATGTTGCTCGCACCATACATATGCAAATGCATGTCCCCCGCTCCTACTTGGGCTATGATGTTCTTATTTCATGCTACCTCATCAATCGCATTCCCTCCACTGTTCTCCGCGGTAAAATGCCCTTCTCCATTCTCTATCCAAGAAAGGATCCCTTTCCTTTTCCTCTACATATCTTTGGCTGCACGGCATTTGTGCATGCTCCCTCTGCCACCCTCGACAAACTCTCCCCTCGCTCCACCAAATGTGTCTTTCTGGGCTACTCTATCACTCAGAAAGGCTATTGTTGTTTTGACCCCATCCTTCGAAAATAGTTCATCTTCGCGGACGTTACCTTCTTCGAAAATGCTCCCTATTTCTCTAACGACTCCTCTCCTCTTCCTGTGGAATCTAGTCTTCCTCCTCCTCTTCCCTCCAGCCCATACCCTCCTACTTAGGTCTTTCCTCCTCCTCCATCTCCATCCTCTACTCCACCCTCTCCACCTCCGCCATCTCCCTCCTCTTCGCTGTCGTTGCTCTCTCCTCTCGGGCCAACTCTCTCCAACACGGATGCTCCGGATACTGAGGCGCCTACTGACCTGGACCTCCCCATTGCCCTTCACAAAGGGGTTCGTGCTTGTACCCAGCATCCGCTTGCTGCAGTTGTTTCATATGATCGTCTAACGCCTGCTCGCAGGGACTTTGCAGTGGCTATCTCTTCCACTTCCACCCCCTGTTCCTATCAGGAGGCCCTTGCCATTCCGTATTGGAAGGCTTCCATGGATGATGAGATTGCTACTCTCACTGAACGGGGTACTTGGACACTGGTTCCTCCTCCTATTGGCACCGATGTTGTTGGTTGTCGCTGGGTTTTTGTGGTGAAATTCCTCCCCGATGGCAGTGTGGATTGTTACAAGGCTCGGCTTGTTGCCAAGGGCTTTACCCAAACTTATGGCGTTGATTACTCCGACACCTTCTCTCCAGTTGCTCATCTCAGCACTATTCGGGTCCTTCTCTCTGTGGCTATCAACAGAGACTGGCCCATTTCATAAATGGATGTGAAGAATGCCTTTCTTTATGGGGATCTTCAAGAGGATGTTTCATGGGCCCCCGAACAGACTCTTACTGTGGTTGGTTCGGTGAGTCGATCGCCGCGGGCTTGCTCGGGTAGGCAAGTGCACCTATCGCAAGTAGTACTCGATATTCGGGGGAATACCGAGGTCGTATTGTTCTCGGGGTCGCGTTGACTATTCTTACTCCTCCGGGAGGACTATTATTTTACTGAAAATAAGGTGGATTTTTTTACTTAATAAAAGGCGAAAAAGTAAAGGAGCGAAAAAACGATTTAGAAAATATTCGATGAAGGGTTAACGCTCGGCATCGAATCGGATTAAGACTAAAACAATTTTTAATAATAAAAAGACTTAGTTTTCAAATTAATAATAAGGCAACTTGGCCGTGGAGGTTCCACAAATGTGAGCTCACCTAGCTATAGGGATATCGCTCACCTAAACGTTAAGACTATTCGACCGAACGTTAGTCCGACGAAGGATTCCTCTTAACGCCCGCTTTACGCTAAGAACCCCGCTATTGGGTGGGGGACCCAATCCGGTAGAATTACGCTAGTCCTCTCTCGAGGGTATGCACGCAACTCTATTTACCCAGGGGTGATCGGTCCATATGCACGGCCTCTCGGCTAGCTAGCATATGGACTACGGAAAATAGGGCACACACATCGATTATGTGGTCCTACGCGTCGTAAACCCGGGTAAACCCTAAGTGCTTAAATTAAAATGAAAATAAAGAACTTTAATTATTATAAATCATTTTAAATGTCCCAATGCTCTTCGATGCCGAGGCTAATAGCGATTAGCCACACATCGGTATGGGGACGGCTTATAATTTAGTGAGGCGCGAGTTCGAAATTAAACACTAAACGTTTATAAGAAAGGGACAAAAGAAAAATAACAACATTTAGAAAGCTAAAAAGTACTTGAGAAAAATTAAAGGCATGTACATTTTTGAACATTTAGAAACCTAACTTGAGAAAAATTAAAGGCATGTACAGTACTAAACATGTAAAGAGGAAAACCTAACATCCCTAAGCATGAAAACAAGTAAAAAAAAATGTAAAGGAAATAAGTTACACAAATACACACACACACACACTTTTCATAAATGACGAACAAAGATGAAACTAAGAATAAAAAGGAGAAGGAAAGTGGGGCACAAGTGCTCATTCCAAAGCCATATATGAAGAGAAAAACTAACATTTTATTGATTAAAATGAAACTATTACAAGCTATTACAAGGGTTAAAGCTAAAGCAAAACAAGAAATGAAATAAAAAGGGAGAAATCTCCTTACATAGCCTTGAAAATCACGGATGCAGCCCACAAAAAGACACTAACTTGGCCCAAAAATCTGAACCCTTGGACCTTACAGAACTGGGCTATTTATAGGAAAAAATTTCTAAGTACACGTCCTCGGTCACGGGCGTGTAGGGGGGCGTGACAGTACTATTCATGAAGGCGGCTGGCGATTGGACATCAAAGTTGACTTCGGGCTGAGTTCGCAGCAGTCACGCCCTAGGTCACGGGCGTGACTATGGGCGTGTCGGGGAGGTAGAACCGGGCGCGGGTTGCGTCAAATGTCCTTGGCAGCATCTTGTCGGGCCAGCTGGAAAGGTCACGCCCCATGTCACGGGCGTGACTATGGGCGTGACAGTTGGGGTCGACACTCGACGAACGTCGAGCGGAAAGTGTCGAGTCGAAATTGTTGAGCTGAAATTGGGTCACGCCCTTGGTCACGGGCGTGACACTGGGCGTGACTGTTGGTGTCGACACTCGACGATTGTCGAGAGGAATTCGTCGAGAGGAAAGGACACGGGCTTGGGTCACGCCCCGTGTCGGGTGACACGGGCGTGTCGCCAGGCGTGTCAAGCTTTAACTTCAGAAATTTTGTAATTTCACGGGAAATGCACAGTCACGGCTCGGTCACGGGCGTGACCCATGTGTCACGGGCGTGTACTTCCCAAATTTTGGCAGAAAACTCAGAACAGAATTTTTGGATAGCAGAAAAGTTAAGTATGGAATATTTAATTTATTTATTTCAAAACATTTTTTTTTATTTTTATAGTTTTTGTTATCATTTTTTTTTGTTTGTTTTTCATTTATTATCCTTTTTTTTTGTATTTTTGTTTTTCTCAAATTTTTTGAACTATTATCTTTTTTTTGAACTATTTTGTTTGTTTTTCATTTATTATCCTTTTTTTTTGTTGTATTTTTGTTTTTCTCAAATTTTTTTTTGAAAAATTTTTTTGAACTATTATCTTTTTTTTTTGTATTTTTTAAGAGAATTTTCATAATATGTACAAAAATAGGGGAGAAAAGGAAAAAGGTTTGTACAAGAATGAGGAAGGGGGGAGAGAAAAAAACAAAAAAAATATATACAAAGTGAAACTAAACAAAATAATTTTTTTTGTTTTGTTTTTTTGAGTTTTTGGAAAAGAGAAAGAGAACAAAACAAGAAACAAATTTTATTGGATTTTTGTTTTTTCATTTAAATTTTTTTGTTTTTATTTGTTTTTTCATTTAAAATTTTTTGTTTCATTTTAAGATGTTTTTTAATTTTTTTGTTTTTGTTTTGTTGTTATATGTATTTTTTTGTATTTTTCTTTTTTGAAATGCGAAAAAATTGAAGTGCAGAAAGTAAAGCATGAAAATACCCCCATACTTAAGTCCAATATTGTCCCCAATGTTGTATCGTAAGTATGCGGAACAGAATGGAAAAACAATATGTACAAAGAAAAGAAAGGGAAGGGGGTAGAAGCTTCCCTGAAATGCGGAGGGGAAGGCCGATCAGAAACCCTGCGTTTATTAGAAAAAGCAGCAAAGGTAATAAGGAAAGGGCGAAAAAGATAAGCGAGGGGTGCCTCCCAGGAGCGCTTTGTTTATAGTCGTGTAGCTTGACTATTTTGGCGGGTTTATAATGTGGAGGAAAGTTATGGTTTCGCTAAAACCGATCACTGGGTCGCCCGCGATGTAAGACTTTAACCGATGACCGTTTACTTTAAAAGAGCCTTTGTCCGGGTGGGAGATGAGCACGGTTCCATATGGAAAAACTTCTTCAACTAGAAAGGAACCGGACCATCTAGATTTTAATTTACCTGGAAAAAGCCTAAGACGTGAATTGTAAAGAAGGACAAGATCGCCCGGAGAAAATAATTTTTGGGACTTGATTTTTCGATCGTGATATAACTTAGAGCGCTCCTTATAGAATTTATTGCTCTCGTAAGCGTTCGCACGTCATTCATCGAGCTCGTTTAGTTGCAGTTAAAACTAAACGTAAAATCTATTAGGAGTATTTTTTTTGATTTTTATAGTTTTTGTTATCATTTTTTTTAGCCATTTTACATGAAAAACAAACAAAATAGTTCAAAAAAAAGATAATAGTTCAAAAAATTTGAGAAAAACAAAAATACAAAAAAAAAAAGGATAATAAATGAAAAACAAACAAAAAAAAATGATAACAAAAACTATAAAAATCAAAAAAAAAATGTTTTGAAATAAATAAATTAAATATTCCATACTTAACTTTTCTGCTATCCAAAAATTCTGTTCTGAGTTTATTTATATGTGAATACTATTAATTCTCTGTTTGCTACCCGTTTGTTAATTATTGATTGAAACATTTAAATAGCCGGGGTTAAGTTTTAAAGAATTTTTGGCTAGTTTTAAAATTCTGTAATAGTTCAAAAAAAGATAATAGTTCAAAAATGTAAAGGCATGTATTGTCCCTTTCTTGATTTTGGAATTTTTCTGCAAAATAAAATAAAACAAGTTAGGAGAAAATTTACAAGAATAGGAACATTTTATTGAACAAAAATAAGTAAAAACGACGAAAATAAATGAAAATGACTAAATTAATGTGCATAAAAAATACGCATATTTACAGTTCATCAATGTTTACATGGAGCAACCTCTGATGTATGTTGCTCAGGGGGAGACACAGGTTTGTCGGCTCAAGAAGTCTATCTATAGCCTAAAACAAAGTCCTCGCGCTTGGTTTGACAAGTTTAGTAGGATTGTGGTAGTTGTTGGTTTTACGAGGAGTTCTGCTGATCACTCCCTATTTACTCGTAAAACTTCGCTGGGCCTAGTGGTGCTTGTAGTATATGTGAATGATATTCTTCTCACTGGAGATGACCAAGCTGGGATAATCTTGACCAAGAATCATCTTCGGCAACACCTGGTTACAAAGGATATGGGCTCTCCAAAATACTTTTTGGTGATAGAAATTTCTCGGAAGCCCGCTTCTCTTGTCCTATCCCAACGGAAGTATGCTCTTGACTTGTTAAAAGAGACATGGTTGACTGGGGCTAAACCTGCCCGATGTCCCATGACGACTGGAGAAGATAAAACATGGACAGATGACTCTCTTCTTCTTTCTGATGTTACGAGGTACAGACATCTGGTTGGTAAACTCATATATCTCATAGTGACCAGACCTGACATTGCCTATGCTATTGGCAAGGTTTGCCAATTCATGCAAGCTCCTAGAGAGTGCCATTTACAGTCGGCCCTGAAGATATTGGAGTATATTAAATCAGCTCCCGGGAAAGGACTTCTCTTTCAGAAGAATGACCATTTAAGAGTTGAGGCATACTCAGATTCAAGCTATGCCGATGACAAAGGAGACTGCAAGTCTACTTCAGGTTTTTGCACCTTTGTGGTGGGGAACCTTGTGAGTTGGAAAAGCAATAAACCGTCGGTAGTCTCCAGGTCCAGTGCAGAAGCAGAATACCGAAGTATGACATCGACCACGCGTGAGCTGAAGTGGTTACGGGTTCTTATGCTTGACTTAGGAGTGGTCTACGACCATCCTCTACCTATATTTTGTGACAACAAAGCCGCCATATACATCTCTGAAAATCTGGTCTTCCATGCGAGAACCAAGCACATAGAAGTTGACTGCCATTTCATTCGATAGGAGATTCTGAAGGAGCAAATTTGTACTCCGTTCATCACCTCCGATAAAGAGTTGGCTGATATTTTCACCAAGCCAGTATCCGCCTCTCTTCATCACATTTGTGATAAGCTGGGCATGATCGATATATATGCTCCAGCTTGAGGGGGAGTGTTGCAGATTAGAGACTGGGCGGTCTAGCGGTTTGACTCTGGCGGGTTGCAGTCCGGGCGGTCTGTCGTGTTTTCTCCTGTCGTTTGTTGTTGTCCTGTTACTGTTGGTGCTTTGGCGGTTTGTCATTCTATCCCTGGAGACTTGGAGACCAGGCGACCTGGCGGTCTAGTGTGGCGGCTTGGTATCTTTCTCTTGTGGTTGCCGGACGGTTTGCCCATTCACCAAACCGCATGGCTTGGCGACTTGTATTTATGTTAAACCGCTTGTACATGATATTTTTTAGTCCCACATTATTTATTTATAATCTCTCTCATCTCCTCCATTCTATAAAAGGGAGGCTATACCATGTAATTGATACCTTTTTTGGAATACAAAATTTCTGTTTGTCCATTTTCCGGACTTCCTTTTTCTGTTCGCACGTCCAATGACTATAATCATTCCCCATAGATAGTGGAGGTCTACTCACTCCTTATCCCTCAAGAAAGACATGATTAGCATTGGTCATCTATATTGTGGTTTTAATCACTTTTGAAGTAACCTGGCTCTGAGACCACTTGTTGGATCTGGTGGCCAACCTTAGAGGGGGGTGAATAAGTATTGCAGAAGAATACAGAAGATTAAAAAATATTCAAGTCAAGGACCAAGTTTCCTAGAGTTATCGTTGGGTGATAACAACTATCGTCGGGTGATAGCAACTGTCGTCAGGCGATAGCAGCTATCTTCGACGATGTCTTTTGAAAGCTTGTTCTTTGATATAAATATCGGATCAGTGTACACACAAATATTAGATGCAGAACATACAATATATACATGAAATTAAAGATCAAGTGAGTAGAAATGATTTTATTAAATATATAAAAAAAACTTGTATTTACAAAATTTGAACTAGATCTTCGTGATGCCGAAGATTGGAGGCAGTGACTTTAAAACTTTTATGGTTTCTATATTGAACCGCCTCTAGAACCGGTTGGCTCTCTCACTTCTTCTCAAGAAGATTGACAGCCTACTAGATCTCCCAGATCTAGACATCCTCCCTGGATGATTTTTGCATATTTCTCCTAGAAATCTAACGACCTCCCAGGCCGATTTCCCACGAACTGCTCCCAGGAATTTGACGTCCACATCAGATGATTTCTTTGCACAGAATAGAGCAAACAATAAAAAGAATAAATAAATAGATCCAATAAATTTTTGCTCACTCAAAAAATATATCTCTGGAGGCGATGAATGATCAGTGCTTTTGATTCTCATTGCTTGGGCATGTAATCATCTTCAAAATGTCATTCTAGGGTTCCTTCTCCAAATATTTCCTTTGTTCGTGCAAGAGGGAAAGAGTTCTCCTACTTGGTCGACATATCTCAGCAACAGGGATGCCAAGATAACACCAATGGATCGACGTTCTAGGGTTCAAGAACTTCCATTAGGAGAAAAAAACTCTTTTATAACATTTAACATTATCACTCAGTGATAGTGAGCTATCGCCTGACGATATACTAGTTTAGCTCCTTTGCCACCAGTTGTCCCGCATTGGAAAGGAAAGGTGGCAGACCCTTCTTAATTTACTACCGCTATCACCAGGCGATAGGTGATATCGTAGGGCGATAGTGGGTTTCTTCTTATGGCTTCCCTCACATTCTAGCAGTCTACGAATCGTTGACATGTCCACTTTAGGCTATCTCCCAGTGATAGTGGCTATTGCCAGCGATAGTGGCTATTGTCAGCGATAGTTAAAAAATCACTGATCCTGAAAAAATTCACACTTGTAAACCTTTACACTATACCCAAAAAAGTGCATGATCAAATACAGCTTAAGATTTGATATTATCAAACATGAGAGAAGCAGAACACATGCTCTATTAAGAATTTTTAAATATATTGAAAAAGGGCAGATTTAAGATTTTTTTCCCTCTGGTGTCAAAAACTATTTTTTTAATTTCTTGAGCTTTCAAAATCAGGAAAACTCAAAAAGAATAAAATATGCAAAACATAAGATAACATGTTTGAACAAAAAATATGTATGATTTAAAAGATCATAAATGTTGAAGCATGCGTTCTGCACTCCCTGGTTTGAAAATAACAAATCTTAATTGTATTTGATCATAATGTTTTTATGGTTGGTAGATATAATAGCTATAATACTCCTATGGATTTGGCTTGGAGACGATAAGCCAATCTAGGAAAAAAAAGAGGTATCATTAGCGATAACGTATCGTCAGGTAATAGCCTATATGATGTCAGCATGATAATGACCATGTTCCAAATGATCCAAACATGACGCACATTATTCAGTGGTATCTCCAGATGATATTAATATTGCCACCTGATAGCCCCACATTCGTATACGATCGTCATCTTCTAGGCACGTTTATCATGAAGTGGGACACGTGATAGATGGAGGAGATATTATCTGTGATAGCTACCTATCGTCGGATGATAGCTCAGAATCTATATAAAGGTTAGACTTTGAAAAATTTTGGTTACACACCTCCTAGAGCCTTCCATTCCCATGCATTCTCATCCTAACATCTCTGAATCCAAAAAACTCCAAAGTTCCCTAAAAAGTTCGAGAGAGAAGAGGAGATCGTTCGTGTGTTTCAACTCCGGCGATATTCGCAAGGCTTCACAATTCTATTCAGAGCTCAAGTCTAGAGGGAGTTTTTAGATTTCAGATTTCTTTCTTATATTCTTTTCTTATTCATTATAATCAGTAGAGAACTTGCCGCCTTGTGGGTGGCGACTAGGCCCATGTGCAGTTTAGGGGGAATTCACCGTCTTGTGTGCAACAACTAGGTCGTGGAGAGATCTTGGGGAGGATAGAAGCTGTATCTAGTGAGAGATAGGCTATAGTCGACCGGTCCTTAGGAGAAGGACCGGTACACCCACATGAGCGCGTTCTTAACCATTAGCACATCGCGAGATAAATTCATTTCTTTTGTGTGATTTGGAAAATGTCTATGTTGGCTTAGGACTGCGAGACGAAGTAAAATGTTGACTCTTGTAGTACTCCTAGTCGAGTGCTCTTGTCTCACTTAGAAACTCGTGTAGATTCAATTTCTTTTTATGCTTGTAGTTTATATTTTTCTATTAGCGTAGATATTGTTTACTTTACTCAAAATTGATGAATCTTGTGTGAATTAAACAGTAATGAAGGATTGTATGTAGGCGTTCGTTAGCCTTGTATTGCTCGAGTCAGGAGGAAGGTTAATTTCACTCGGTGGCTAAGAAATTGCCCCCAAGCTACTCTCGAAGCATGGGTACACGGCTAGTCAAATGTGCGAGTGTGATGTAGGCCATCATTTTGGCCCGATTATCCTTATTAACCCCGTTATGCCTACCTCTTTGTTGATTCAGCTCCACTATTATCTCACGAAAGCCTAAATGTCGATCCTAGTCGTGCACCCAAGTTTGAGCTTCAGATTTTATTTTATATCTATTTTGGGGTGTTGATGTGGTGATTATTTTTGTGAACAAGTGTATGTGCTTTCAAGATAAAATTTGCTGAAAATGTTGTGAAAATGAGAAAAAAAAAAGAGAAAAAGAAAAAAAAGAGAAAAGAAAAATTATCAAAAAAAGGAAAAGCTTGATTGAAAATCTTTGTGTGGAAATTTGTGGAGTAGGCTGTGCACACACCTAAGTAGTCAAGCCTAAATCTGGCGGTGTGGTACACCTGCGTTTGTTTTGTGGTGCTTAAGGATACATTTTGTGCTAGCTCATTTGAGTTTAGTGTGTGAACCATATTTTTTATTATTTGTCTACCGCATATAAACCCAAGCCCTGCTTTAAACCTAAATTCCTATTGATTCGCGCCTTGAGTTAAACTAGTACCGTGGTGAGAGTGTGAACGGGCGAGCATATGACCATCGACATTGATGAATTTCTTTGGAGGTTTTCCCAAGACCCGATCTTTGGCAATACTCACCTCATCGTTCTCCCTTCTTTCGTTCTAAGTACGACCCAATGATTCACTGAGATTCAAATTTTGAGTAAAAGTAATATATTTATACGCTCTTAAAAATTATAAATAACAATGTATATTTTGAGATTTATTCAGTTGCTTTTTTGTGCGCATGTGCATGCTACTTCGCATGGTACTCCATTCACGCAATTTCTATGCCAACTATTTATTTTTCTCGTCCGTATGAGGGATGATTTGCTCGGGACGAGCTAATATTTAAGTCTAGGAGTGTGTGAGTCTGATATTTATAGTGTTTTTCGGACTCATCTGGGCTCAATTTCACACACATGCACTTCACTTTTAGTTCCTTAGTGCTTATATTTCACTTATTTACAATTCTCATATGAAGTGCACATTTTGACTCATTATGATGTGCAATTGCGCACTATTCTGTTGGGGGTAAGCACATTGTGCTCCCCATATCTTTATTTTGATATTTCCAGTTGTTATGTGTGCTGGTGGTTTGTGCCCCAGTTTGTGATTTGTTTTTCTGGAGGGCAGATCTTCATTATGTTGAAATTCTAACCAGTAGAAATAGCACGGTCGTGTGTTTCCTTCACACACGATTGTTATGTTGGTGCATTCTGATGCCCTTTTTGGCATTCTGTCCCTGTTCATGCATTTTGTTCACGCACCGTTGGTTTTGCCCGTGCTTAAGTAAAATCGCAAGACCTCCTATTTTTCTTAGAAAATTGTTGGATCCCTAGTTGGATTTGGGCTAGGTTCACTAAACTAGGATGTTTGACCCAACATGTATAGCTAGGGTCTTGTGTGTGTCCTAGAGTCTAGGCCATGTCCTTAGAGTTAACAATACATGGACCAACCATCAACAGACTGCAGAAGACTCAAGGCTTAGAGAAATTTTCAAAGGCTCAGAAAATGAGTTCGACGTTCGTCGACCTCAGGTCGACGAAAGTCGTGCTCAGCTCGACGAACTTAGAGAAAATTCTCTAAGCTAAGCTCGACGAAACTAGATCTCAGGTCGATGAACCCAGTTCTGAGGTCTACGATTTATGGACACGTTACTTTAACATTCTTATGTCCAAGAAACATGGAATTCTGAACTCCAGTCGATGAAGTTATATTCTCAGCTTGACGAACTTGATACACAGAGTTGGCAAAGGTTCTAGAGAAAGCAGTTGGCTGTCCTCAATTCGACGATCTTGGATCTCAGCTCGATGAACAACTATTATCTGGTCGACGAACTTAGATTCTCAGCTCGATGAACTCTAGATCCATGTCGACGAATTCTGCTCAACGATTTCTGTCAAGTTCCAGACTTAGAAATTTCCCTCCCTCTGTCTCTTTTCTATTGTAATAATTCCTGAGTAATCAATGCATAAATATTCTCTGAATATTACCGTTAGAAGCAAGCATTGATTACGGTCTTCATCAGGATTATTGCTTGTCATTTTTCCATGGGACAGTTGGGGAAATCAATCAATGCAAATATTCTCCAGGCCGTCAGAAATCAATGCAGAAAGAAATTCAAATTTCAAAAGGAATTTTATATGGAAAATATAAAAGGGATTTTCTTTCTATTCCTGTGTAGAAGTCAAAAAAATACAGTGAATAAGGATCTTCTTCTTCCCTCTCGACAACATACTGAGAAATAAGAGAGAGAGATACTTACAGAGAATACAGAACACAGTGATATGGAGAAACAAGCCCTAGACCAGAAAAAGAACATCAAGCTGAAAAAGAAGAAGAATAACCATCCAAATCAAGAGTATTCTTCTGTCTTTATTCCAAGATTCTTCAAAGGATAACAAACATTCTATCTGTCAAGAAGTTCCTGGAGTTCTTCTGGTCAAAGTAAAAGTTTGAAGACCTATCACCCTGCAGCAAGGCTCCAACTTTCTGAACCATTCTTTATCTCAGGGGGAACCCTTGCTAACATCAAAGTCCACTAGAGTCTTCTCAGTTGTATTTGAGAAAGAAAAGACATAATCACTCTCGCATCCCCCATTGTATAAAGGGTTCTTAACTCCTTTCAAAAGTTATTCCTGGTTGCAAGTCACCTGACCAAAAGACTTGAGGATTGGTTTTTGAGCACCTGATCAAAAGCTCAATGGTGGCAGTCACCTGATTAAAAACCTGAGTGGATTCCTATCAGGGTGGTAGAAGAGTGGATGTACCCAGGTTAGGGAACCACTATAAAATTTCTGTGTTGTCTGGGTTGCTCTTTTCTTTTGATTCTTGCTGTGGCTGTGCAAACTAGGTTTGTTGTGTTTATGTTTAGTTAGTTTAAATTTTGCTGAGCCTGTGGTAGAATAACTTATCTTAGGACTGATTGTTTGTTAATTAGCAAAACGTTTTATTAACCCTAAATACTCTATTCACCCCCCCCCCCCCTCTAGAGTATTTCAGATCTAACCCTTACTTTCAATTGGTATCAGAGCAAGTTTCCTTTTGTTGTGCAAGTTAACCCCTTGAACCAAAAGATCCTGAGTTAGATCTAAGCTTTATTTCTATTAGATATATATTCACAGCATGGCACAGAATAAAGATTATGCAAGCACCAGACCTCCAGTGTGCAACCTAAATAGATATGCCATCTGGAAGGCAAGAATCAAATTATATATGAATTCTATTGATGAGGATATCTACAATTCCATCTTGACAGGTCCTCCTCAAGCTACTGCCTCTACAT
The DNA here is from genome assembly GCA_039583875.1 of Platanthera guangdongensis. Classification (NCBI taxonomy): domain Eukaryota; kingdom Viridiplantae; phylum Streptophyta; class Magnoliopsida; order Asparagales; family Orchidaceae; genus Platanthera; species Platanthera guangdongensis. The sequence goes on from CM077158.1 coordinate 87,367,122, forward strand.
CTACAGCAGCTTCAAGCACAAATGCAGTTCCACCACTTGAGTGGACTGAAGCCCAGAAGAAAGCTAAAGTTGTTGATGCCAAAGCCATGAATATTTTGTCCCAAACAATGTCAGATGACATCTTCCAGAAAGTGGCTGAATGCACATCAGCCAAGGCCATTTGGGATTCCCTTAATCAAATGGGGGCTGAATCCGCTGACGAAAGAAAAGACAGAAGATCAAATCTCATATCACAATATGAGAACTTCAACAAGGAAGATGCAGAATCTATAGCAGATATATACAACAGGCTGAGCTCAATCATCAATGAGCTGAAAACCTTGGACAAGGACATCACCCTCACTGAGGTGAATGACAACATCCTAATTTGCTTCCCAAGCTCATGGGATTCAAGGATCTGGCCAATATAGGAGGCCAGGAGCCTAAATGAGATTTCCACAGAATCTCTTTTAGAAAAGCTCAAGTCTTATGAGCAACTCATCAAATCCAGAGAAGCAACTGAGCAGAGAACACCTCCACCAGCAAGGAAGGAACACAACATAGCTTTTAAAGCTGTTGAAGAAACTGAAGCCTCAACTGTGAATGAATAGATGATGAGTCTCTTTGCCAAGAGATTCTGTAAAATGGCAAGGAAGGATTTCAGAAGAAAGTCATCCAGGCAGGATGACAAGCCAAGGTATGACAAAACCCCCACTAAAGAAGTGGTTTGCTTTGGCTACAGGAAACCTGGACACTTCATCTCAGAGTGTCCAAAAAATCAAAAGAAGGAAAAGAGAAGAGAGAAGGATTCTAGAAGACAGCAAAGCAGCAGGCCTTCTTCCAGCAAATACAAGAAGAAGGAGAAAGGCTTTGTAGCTGAATCCTGGAGTGAAACTGAGGATGAATCCACATCCTCCAGCTCCAGTGAAGAAGAAGAAGAGTCAAGGGCCAAAGAAGTATGCCTCATGGGCATTGATGCCTTCAGGAGTCAATCAGATGAAGAAGGATCTGACAATGAAGAAGCTTCAGAAACAGAAGCTGATCAGGTGAAGAGTTATCCAGTTGTTAATCAACTATGGTATCTGGACAGTGGATGGTCCAAGCACATGACTGGCAGCAAGGGCAACTTACACAATTACATGTCCAAGCTGGGACCAAAGGTTATCTTTGGTGACTCAAAGTGTGGCCAGTCTGAAGGCTATGGAGAAGTAAGGATTGGAGCAGTCACATTCAAGAAGGTGACTTATGTAACGGACTCAAGCATAACCTCATCTCAATAAGCCAATTATGTGATGAAGGTTATCAGGTACACTTTAACTCTACATCCTGTATTATTCCTAATAAAGAAAAATAAAATGTTTTAATTAGAAATAGACAAGGAAACATATACTTAGTAGATTTTCTTTCTGCCAAATCAGATATTTGTTTGCTTAATATTGTTTGCAATCAAGATAAAATATGGCATAAAAGACTAGGACATGTAAACATGAAAAATATTGCTAGGCTATCTAAAGACAGCTTTGTAAGAGGCTTACCTTTTGTTCCCTACAAGAAGGAAGGCCTTTGTAGGGATTGTCAACTAGGCAAGCAAACTAAATCTAGTTTTAAATCAATTAATAAAAGTGATTCACCTAGGATCTTGTACTTGTTACACATGGATCTCTTTGGACCCATTACTGTACAAAGCCTAGGAGGGAAATCCTATACACTAGTCATTGTAGATGACTTCTCAAGATTCACTTGGGTGTTCTTTCTGAGATCTAAGTCAGATACCTTTAAAGTTCTTACAGATTTTCTCAGGACCATACAGATTGAGTACTCTACTCATGTTGCATTGATCAGAAGTGATCATGGTACAGAGTTTGAATCTGCTCTTATACATAAGTTCTGTGAGAAGGAAGGTATCAGGAACTGCTTCTCAGCTCCTAGAACTCCCCAACAAAATGGGGTAGCTAAAAGGAAGAATAGAACCCTGATTGAAGCTGTAGACATATTACTTGCAGATGCTTATATGCCACTATCCTTTTGGGAAGACGCTGTAAGCACAGTTAATTATGTACTGAACAGAAGTTTGATACACAAACTAAAGAATAGGACTCCCTATGAATTACTTAAAGGGAAGAAACCTAAAATCACCTATTTTAAAGTATTTGGATGTGTATGCTATATACATAATAATAACAAGAAATACATTAGAAAGTTTGAAGCTAAGGCTGAAGAGGGAATTTTTCTAGGATATTCCCAAATAAGCAAAGCTTATAGGGTATTTAATAAATCATCTTTAAAAATTGAAGAGTCAATTCATGTTACTTTTGATGAGGCTAACATGTCTTGTAAGGAGAAAGAGATTTCTACCAGTAATCCTTTACAGGTACCTCACTTGTATGAGAATTTGGATGGACTAAGCCTCACCCAAGAGACTCCAACACATCCTTCTCCACAAGTTGATGAAGACAGTGAATAAGAAAGCACTGAAGTGACTGAACTTCATTCAACAACAAACATAATTCCACAAGGGGAATTAAATCCAAATGTTGTTGTTGAACCAACTCCACCCACTGATCTTGTCACACTAAGGGATCACCCTAGATCCCAAGTGATTGGAGACATAACAGTAGGTGTACAGACAAGGCATCAACTCAACCAAGATGTGATGCATGCATATTTTCTCTCTCAAGTTGAACCGCAATCCATAAAAGATGCTGAGCAAGATCCCCACTGGATAATTGTAATACAAGAGGAACTCAACCAGTTTGAGAGATATAGATTTTGGGATTTGGTTCGAAGACCAAAATTCTACCCAGTCATTGGAACCAAATGGGTATATAGAAATAAACTAGATTCCTAAGGTGCAATTGTGAGGAACAAGGCTAGACTTGTTGCTCAAGGATATAGGCAAAAAGAAGGCATAGACTATGATCAGACCTTTGCACCAGTTGCAAGGTTAGAGGCAATCAAAATCTTTCTTGCCTATGCTGCCTACAAGAAGTTCAAGGTATATCAGATGGATGTAAAGAGTGCTTTCCTGAATGGAGTACTAAAAGAAGAGGTTTATGTTGAACAACCTCCAGGTTTTGTCTCTCTAACCCATCCTTCTTATGTATTTAGATTACATAAAGCCCTTTATGGTCTAAAGCAAGCTCCAAGAGCTTGGTATGAGACCTTAGCTAGCTTTCTGATAGAGCATGAATTCACTAGAGGAATAGTAGATAAAACATTATTCATTAGGCACCATAAGGATAAAATCTTGTTTGTACAAATTTATAGGGATGACATCATATTTAGGTCTACTAACTCTAAACTATGCAAGAGGTTTTCTGACCTCATGCATTCTAAGTTTGAGATGAGTAGCATGAGTGAGCTCTCCTACTTCCTTGGTCTCCAAGTGAAGCAGCTACCTGATGGCATCTTCATCTCCCAGGCTAAATATGCTAAAGAACTTCTTAAAAAGTTTGGGATGGCTAATGCCTCCGCTAAGAAAACACCTATGGCTACGAATGCTGTAATAGACACTGATGAACATGGAAAACCAGTTGATCAGAAACTATATAGCTAGCAGACCTGATATCATGTTTGTCTCATGCCTTTGTGCTAGGTTGCAAGTGAACCCTAAAGAATCTCACCTAATTTTTCTAAAAAGAATTTTGATATATATAAAGAGTTGTCCGAGTCTAGGTCTTTGGTATCCTACTGAGTCAGAATTTGATTTAACTGGATATTCAGATGCTGACTTTGCTGGATGCAGGGTTGACAGGAAAAGTACCTCAGGAACTTGTCAGTTCATTGGTATGAGACTAGTGTCTTGGTTCGGTAAGAAACAATCATCTGTGTCCACATCAACTGCTGAAGCAGAATACATTGCAGCTGGCAGTTGCTGTTCATAGATGTTGTGGATTCAAAATCAACTCCTAGACTATGGTTTCAACTTAAATAATTCAACTCTACTATGTGATAACACAAGTGCTATATCTATAGCACAGAATCCAGTCCATCATAGTAGGACTAAGCATATAGACATTAGTCATCATTTCATTAGAGAGTGTGTAGACAAAAACAAAATTAAACTTTTCTATATCTACACTAATTTACAAAGAGCTGATATTTTCACCAAACTCTTGGATGAAAGAAATCACATGTTCTTTATAAATCAGCTTGGAATGATCAATGGAGAAGCCTTAGTTTAATTTCTGTCTGCACTCGATGAATTTGCCAAAGTTCGTCAAACGGAGCTCGACGAACTAGGGAAAGTTCTTGAGATATTCGTCGAACGGAGGTCGACGAACTCTCTGTGAGTGAAGCTATTTTCGTCGAGCGAAGATAGACGAATATGCTTCAGAAAACTTTCATCGAACGGAGCTCGACGAAATGTCTTCAAATCTTCAGACTGAGCTCGATGAATTATTTAACTACAAATTATTTTATCGACCTCAGATCGAAGAATTATTTTATTTTTCGTGGAACGGAGTTTGTCGATTCATATTCTGGAAAATCTTATATCAAGGTTTTCTTTGACCTCCATCCGCGCTTTCAGTTCTTTTGCACTTGATCGTCGTTTTCTCTTGCAGGTGCTCTAATGGCGATTCCAGCAGGAAATCTTGCGGCAATGAAATTCGACACCGGCTTTGACGTCGATTTTGATTCCTTCCAGCATTCAGACCCAATCTTCCTAGAAATCATGCAACTTCTTGAAGAACAACATTTAAAGACTCTGCTATCAACCAGGATCAAACTCGCCAGCGCTGAAATTAGGGAGTGGGTTTATTCTTCATCCACCACAGATGAGAACACTTTGACAGGAACTGTATCAGGTAATGCTATTTCTCTTACTCCCGCCGTCCTAACAGAAATTTTTGGGTTAAGTAATGGTGAAGAAGAGTTGGAAATTGATACTGAAGAATTTGATGTGATGTTGGGTATGATGGTTTATTCTAGAGAAACCCCAAATAAGTTGCTGAAGAAACAGATGTCTGCTGAATTTAAATTCCTAGCAGATATTATGGGCAAAGTGTTGCTGGGCAAGCACACTGCATATGACTAAATAACCAGGCACCAATTCCTGGTTATGTGTGTTATGGTTAACAAGAAAAAGGTAAACTGGGCTCAGATCACGTTTGATTTGATTAGGAAAAAGAATACAAAGAAAGAGATTTATTTTGGAAGGATCTTAGGGATCTTCCTAAAAGAAAAGGCTGCTGAATCCCTGGTCTCAAAGATCATATTCATCAATTCCTCCAAGAGGCTCACTTGCGTCCTCTTTAGAAAGTGGGAGAGGACCATCACCAAGCCCTCCAAGGCCTCTTCCTCTTCCACCAGGGTTTCTGAGAGCACTAGGGCTGCTCCAGCCACTTCCCAACCTGCTGAAGATATCCCTCCTCCACCTCCATCACCTCCAGCAATCCCACCTCAACCTCAGATGGTACAACAACTCCCCTCCACAGTTCCAACCACCATGCACACTCCTACACCTCCCTCATCCCCAGTACATCTATCCCCCACTCACTTTCCTAACTCACCTCCCTCCCAATATGATACACTAGCTCTATCACCACCCTCCTCTCCATTACCACCCCATTTGGCTGCCATTCCCCCCTCCAATATCTCCTCCCTCCCTTCTTTAATCTGCTTACTTCCCCCTCCTCATACTTCTTCTATCCCAAATGTTCCAATGATGGATTCTCTACCTCCTCCTCCACCAGCATCTTCCATCCCTCCTTCTATTTCTACTGCACCACCCTCAGCCTCTCTGCCATTGGACCCCTCCATTATTCCATCTCTCGTTACACTTCTTACTCCCCTCCTTAAAATAATTATAGAAGAGGCTATTACACCTCTTGCTTCTTCTATATCCTCTCTTGCTGACAAAATATCTGTTCTCTCTGCTCCTCCATCTTCAGTCAGGGGTCTGGCTCCAGTTGCCACTAAAACCAGGCAGGGGTAGATGCTCTATGAAGAAGTAGCAGTAGAAGAAGCAGCAACATCAAAAGCAGCAGTAACAGCAGCAGTTACAGTAGAAAAAGAAGCAGCTGAAGCAGAAGCAGAAACAACAGCAGATGCAGATGCTAATACAGATTTATTTGATTTAATTAATTTTATTGAATCTGATATGGAAATAGATGAGCAGGACCCAGAGGAATCAACAACTGCTGGTGATTTTATTATAAATCCCAAAGTAGACCTATTACATTTATTGAGTATTTTTGACATAGCTTATTTGAATAATCTGTCAGCAGACAGCATCAAGCCATCTTTGGCAATAGTTCCTTACACCTCTCCCATAAGCCCCAAGGTTGTCAAGCAACTCAAGGCTCATTTTGTTACAATAGAGGTTCCAGCTATTCCATCTCCTCCAAGAGCTGTTTCACTCATTATTTCATCCCCTCCAAAAGATATTTCTGCTCCAGTTTTTGTTATGGATGATTCACCCATGCCTGATCTTTATGCATTGATCATGGCTGACATTGAAGAAGAAAATAAGACAGTTGCTGAAAGCACTGTTGTGTATAGCCCTCCAGCTCCAGCTCCAACTCCTACTCCAGCTCTAGTTCCAGCTCCTCCTCCAGCTCCTACTCAAGCTGAAAAGCCAATTGATAAATCAGTACTAAAGGGCATTGATGCCTTATATGATGCTCCTCAGGATTCTTCTGATGATGATGATGATAATGATGAGGACTCTGATGATGAGCCCAAGAAAAAGAAAGTGTCTAAGAAGAGGAAAGCTCCTCCACCTCCTGCCCCAAAACCAAACCCAGTAAATGACACTCCTTATTATATACTCCAGAAGATTACACCTTACAAGGGCATGCCAGCATGGATGTGGTTGTCCAAAAACCAGCAAAAAGAAAGGAAGAAAAGCAGAAGATATTGCCCACCTCCTCAAAGATACAGAAAGGATCCTCCTCCTCCTCCACCTGCTGCTGGTGCTTCCAGTTCTTCAACTCAAAGGACTACCCAGTTTCAAACCTATCAAAGACATCAGGGTAGGTCCTCATCTTCAGGAAGCAGCCAACAAAGGCATTATTCATCTGGCAAGCAGCAGCATTAACAACATCAACATCAACAATTCACTGAACATCAAAAGGCAGAAATCCCCAAGAGACCTGCTTCCCCTCATGTACCCTTTGAAGATCTAGAGTCAGCTACAACTGCTAGGATGGCCAGATTCCAGGAATTGGTTGGCCTATCCATAATCAACAAAGCAAGAGCTGAAGGAAAGGATCCATCTCAATACACTACAATGTCCAAGTACAGAAAGGAAGAACTGAACAGGTTTGCTAAGGCTAACAAGTTTTTTAATGTTGATGATTATATGAAACTACATCCAGAAGCAGTAGTGCCCAGGGCTACATCTCTTAATATCATTGGGGCTGCTGATATGACAATGAACCAAGGCTCAAGCTGCAGATCCTAACAGAGAAATTATATTTACACAGTCTGGATACAAAGCCAAAGAGGAGAAGCACAAGAAGAAGAAGAAGAAGAAATAAACTTTGAACTGTCTTTATTCTTTCTGAGTTACTTTAAACTGCTTATTTATCTCTTTATACAAAGATTATTGTACATATATATCTGCTGCATATTTTAAATTTCCTGCCAGATATATTCTTATTTTGCTTTGTGTATAGTTTGTATCTGTAATTAGTGAGCTCACCCAAATAGGGGGAGATTGTTGGATCCCTAGTTGGATTTGGGCTAGGTTCACTAAACTAGGATGTTTGACCCAACATGTATAGCTAGGGTCGTGTGTGTCCTAGAGTCTAGGCCATGTCCTTAGAGCCAACACTACACGGACCAGTCATCAACCGACTGCAGAAGACTCAAGGCTTAGAGAAATTTTCAAAGACTCAGAAAATGTGTTCGACGTTCGTAGAACTCAGGTCGACGAAAGTCGTGCTCAGCTCGACGAACTTAGAGAAACTTCTCTGAGCTAAGCTTGACAAAACTAGATCTCAGGTCGACGAACCCAGTTCTGAGGTCGACGATTTCTGGACATGTTACTTCAACATTCTTAAGTCCAAGAAACATGGAATTCTGAACTCCAGTCGACGAAGTTATATTCTCAGCTCAACGAACTTGATACACAGAGTTGGCAAAGGTTCTAGAGAAAGTAGTTATCTGTCCTCAGGTCGATGATCTTGGATCTCAGCTCGACGAACAACTATTATCTGGTCGACGAACTTAGATTCGCAGCTCGACGGACTCTAGATCCAGGTCGACGAATTCTGCTTAACGATTTCTGTAAAGTTCCATACTTAGAAATTTCCCTCCCTCTGTCTCTTTTCTATTGCAATAATTCCTGAGTAATCAATGCATAAATATTCTCTGAATATTACCGTTAGAAGCAAGCATTGATTATGGTCTTCATCAGGATTATTGCTTGCCATTTTTGCATGTGATAGTTGGGGAAATCAATCAATGCAAATATTCTCCAGGCCGTCAGAAATAAATGCAGAAAGAAATTCAAATTTCAAAAGGAAATTTATATGGAAAATATAAAAGAGATTTTCTTTCTCTTCCTGTGAAGAAGTCAAAAATATATAGTGAATAAGGATCTTCTTCTTCCCTCTCGACAGCACACTGAGAAATAAGAGAGAGAGAGATACTTACAGAGAATACAGAACACAGTGATATAGAGAAACAAACCCTAGACCAGAAAAAGAACATCAAGTTGAAGAAGAAGAAGAAGAAGAAGAACAACCATTCAAATAAAGAGTCTTCTTCTGTCTTCATTCCAGGATTCTTCAAAGGACAACAGACATTCTATCTGTCAAGAAGTTCCTGGAGTTCTTCTGGTCAAAGCAAAAGTTTGAAGACCTATCACCCTGCAGCAAGGCTCCAACTTTGTGAACTATTCTTTATCTCAGGGGGAGCCCTTGCTAACATCAAAGTCCACTAGAGTCTTCTCAGTTGTATTTGAGAAAGAGAAGACATAATCTCTCTCTCATCCCCCATTGTATAAAGGGTTCTTAACTCCCTTCAAAAGTTATTTCTGGTTGCAAGTCACCTGACCAAAAGACTTTAGGATTGGTTTTTGATCACCTGATCAAAAGCTCATTGGTTGCAGTCACCTGATCAAAAACCTGAGTGGATTCCTACCAGGGTGGTAGAAGAGTGGATGTACACAGGTTGGGGAACCACTATAAAATTCTTGTGTTGTGTGTGTTGCTTTTTTCTTTTGATTCTTGTTGTGGCTGTGCTAACTAGGTTTGTTGTGTTTATGTTTAGTTAGTTTAAATTTTGCTGAGCCTGTGGTAGAATAACTTATCTTAGGACTGATTGTTTGTTAATTAGCAAAAGATTTTATAAACCCTAAATACTCTATTCACCCCCCCCCCCCCTCTAGAGTATTTCAGATCTAACTCTTACTTTCAATTAGTATCAGAGCTAGGTTTCGCCCACCCCCCCCCCCCCTCTAGAGAAGGATTATAGAAAACAACAAAGCAGCGGGCCTTCTTCCAGCAAATACAAGAAGAAGGAGAAAGGCTTTGTAGCTGAATCCTGTAGTGAAATTGAGGATGAATCCACATCCTCCAGCTCCAATGCAGAAGAAGAAGAGGCAAGGGCCAAAGAAGTATGCCTCATGGCCATTGATGCCTCCAGGAGTCAATCAGATGAAGAAGGATCTGACAATGAAGAAGCTTCAGAAATAGAAGCTGATCAGGTGAAGAGCTGTCCAGTTGTTAATCAACTATGGTATCTGGATAGTGGATGCTCCAAGCACATGACTGGCAGCAAGGTCAACTTACACAATTACAAGTCCAAGCTGGGACCAAAGGTTATCTTTGGTGACTCAAAGTGTGGCTAGTCTGAAGGCTATGGAGAAGTAAGGATTGGAGCTGTCACATTCAAGAAGGTGACTTATATAACAGGACTCAAGCATAACCTTATCTCAATAAGCCAATTATGTGATGAAGGTTATCAGGTACACTTTAACTCTACATCCTGTATTATTTCTAATAAAGAAAAACAAAAAGTTTTAATTGGAAATAGACAAGGAAACATATACTTAGTAGATTTTCTTTCTGCCAAATCAAGTATTTGTTTGCTTAATATTGTTTGCAATCAAAATGAATTATGACATAAAAGACTAGGACATGTAAACATGAAAAATATTGCTAGGATATCTAAAGATAGCCTTGTAAGAGGCTTACCTTCTGGTCCTACAAGAAGGAAGGCCTTTGTAGGGCTTGTCAACTAGGCAAGAAAACTAAATCTAGTTTTAAATCAATTAATAAAAGTGATTCACTTAGGATCTTGTACTTGCTACACATGGATCTCTTTGGACTCATTGATGTATAAAGCCTATGAGGGAAATCCTATACACTAGTCATTATAGATGACTTCTCAAGATTCACTTGGGTGTTCTTTCTGAGATCTAAGTCAGATAACTTTAAGGTTCTTACAGATTTTCTCAGGACCATACAGATTGAGTACTCTACTCATGTTGCATTGATCAGAAGTGATCATGGTACAGAGTTTGAGTCGCTTCTTATGCATGAGTTCTGTGAGAAGGAAGGCATCAGACACTACTTCTCAGCTCCTTGAACTCCCCAACAAAATGGGGTAGCTGAAAGGAAGAATAGAATCCTAATTGAAGCTACAGGCATATTACTTGCAGATGCTTATATGCCACTATCCTTTTGAGCAGAGGCTATAAGCACAGCAAATTATGTACTGAATAGAAGTTTGATACACAAACTAAAGAATAGGACTCCCTATGAATTACTTAAAGGGAAGAAACCTAAAATCACCTATTTTAAAGTATTTGGATGTGTATGTTATATACATAATAATAACAAGAAATACATTAGAAATTTTGAAGCTAAGGCTGAAGAGAGAATTTTTCTAGGATATTCCCAAGTAAGCAAAGCTTATAGGGTATTTAATAAATCATCTTTAAAAAATGAAGAGTCGATTCATGTTACTTTTGATGAGGCTAACATGTCTTGAAAGGAGAAAGAGATTTCTACCATTAATCTTTTGCAGGTGTCTCACTTGTGGGAGAATTTGGATGGACTAAGCCTCACCTAAGAGGCTCCAACACATCCTTCTCCACAAGTTGATGAAGATAATGAAGAAGAAAGCACTGAAGTGACTGAACTTAATTCAACAGGAAACATAATTCCACAAGGGGAATTAAAACCAAATGTTGTTGCTGAAACAACTCCACCCACTGATCTTATCACACTAATGGATCACCCTAGATCCCAAGTGATTGGAGACATAATAGTAGGTGTACAGACAAGCCATCAACTCGACCAAGATGTGATGCATGCTTGTTTTCTCTCTCAAGTTGAACCTCAATTCATAAAAGATGCTGAGCAAGATCCCCACTGGATCATTGCAATGTAAGAGGAACTCAACCAGTTTGAGAGATGTAGAGTTTGGGATTTGGTTCCAAGACCCAAAGACTACGCAATCATTGGAACCAAATGGGTATATAGAAACAAACTAGATGCCCAAGGTGCAATTGTGAGGAACAAGGCTAGGCTTGTTGCTCAAGGATATAGGCAAGAAGAAGGAATAGACTATGATCAGACCTTTGCACCAGTTGCAAGGTTAGAGGTAATCAGAATCTTTCTTGCCTATACTGCCTACAAGAAGTTCAAGGTATATCAGATGGATGTAAAGAGTGCTTTCCTGAATGGAGTACTAAAAGAAGAGGTTTATGTTGAACAACTTCCAGGTTTTGTCTCTCCAACCCATCCTTCTTATGTATTTAGATTGTATAAAGCCCTCTATGGTCTAAAGCAAGTTCCAAGAGCTTGGTATGAGACCTTATCTAGCTTTCTAATAGAGTATGAATTCACTAGAGGCATAGTAGATAAAACATTATTCACTATGCACCATAAGGATAAAATCTTGTTAGTACAAATTTATGTGGATGACATCATCTTTGGGTCTACTGACTCTAAACTATGCAAGAGGTTTTCTGACCTCATGCATTCTAAGTTTGAGATGAGTAGCATGGGTGAGCTCTCCTACTTTCTTGGTCTCCAAGTGAAGCAGCTACCTGATGACATCTTCATCTCGCAGGCTAAATATGCTAAAGAGCTTCTTAAAAAGTTTGGGATGGCTGATGCCTCTGTTGAATTTTCTCAAAGTGGTCAACAAGGTAGCCTAAAGCCAAATTAATATTCTCAGAACTACCCAGTTTACACTTTGATCATGCGGAAGCCCAAGGAGCAAGTTTAAAACTGTTGGAACACCCTATTACTAATTTGGGTCAGGATCACTATATCTCTAGGAATCAGTGCATGACCTCCTGTATAGCTCAATAGGTCAATTAGAATTGAGTCTAAGGGTTAGAAGTCTAGGTTTGGAAGCTGCCCTCAAGACCAGGATTTTCTGTTTGGAGACTAAGTCATATCGTCGAGCTCAGCACGACGATTCGTCGAACTCCGATCGACGATCGTCTAGCTCAACTTCGACAGATCGTCGAACTCCATTCGACGATCGCTGAGCTCAAATTCATTATATCGTCGAACTCCATTCGACAATCGGTGAGCTCAGGTTGACAATTTTGACTCTGCTTTGGATCTTTACCTCTGAGCTCAGTTCGACGATCTTTGAGCTCAGATCGACGATATTTTGCTGCTGTATATTTCCAGATCGCTGAGCTCAGCTCGACGATAGCAGAGCTCAGTTCGACGATTTCAGATAACTTCAAGGATGTTTCTAGATTCAAATTCAAACCAGTTAAGGAGTTATTATGCAATTAATTCAGAGATTTCCTAGCCGTTTTTCATTCATTTCTGGACCAAGTTTCAAGGGATTTCTCAAGGAATATTTCTATGGACTTTCCTCCAGAAGAGATTGTGCAATTAAGGATGCAATTAATGCAGGCCAACGGCTATACTTGAAAGAGAATGTTATTCTATTCTGTATCAGAGAATAAAAGAGAAGAATTTTTGAATCACTCATAGAATACAGATCACAGAGAGACAGACACACAGTCAGACATCATATACTGTCTAAAAGAATTCTCAAGAACACTCATCCAAGGAGATCAACCTTCTCTGAAATCTTCAGATCTCCCTAGTTTTCAAGTGTTCAAGGCCAACATATTTCAAGACTCCGGACATTCAACATTTCAGTTATTGCTGAAATCATCTATAGCTGGAGTTCAATCTTTGAAGGCCTATCACCTTCAGCAAAGCTTTTCTTCCTGAAGATCTCAAGGATTCAGGGGGAGCTTTGACATCAACAATCCACATAGTCTTCTCAGTTGTTTGAGAAAGAGAAGACTTCCATCACTCTCTCACCCCCTCTCTGTAAAGGGTTTTTCAAACTCCCTTCAAAAGTTTGAGCTTGGTTTTTGAGCACCTTGTCAAAATCTCATTGGTGGCAAGACACCTGATCAAAAAATCTGCTTTGGTTTTTGAGCACCTTATCAAAAGCTCATTGGTGCCCAGGACACCTGATCAAGTCATCCTGCAGTGGATTCCTACCTAGGGTGGTAGAAGAGTGGATGTACCCAAGTTTAGGGGAACCACTATATTTCCTTGTGTCTTCTGGTTTTGCTTGTTTTTGTTTTTGTTTCTGGCCTTGATTATCTTGTGATTAGCTTTTGGATAGTTTAGTTCTGTGATTAGATTTTTATTGCTTCCCTGCTCACTCTTATTACAACAATTGTTGTAAAAAGTTTCAAAGCATCATATACTCTATTCCCCCCCCCCCTCTAGAGTATATCAGATCTAGCGGCTCTTTCAATTGGTATCAGAGCCAGGTTGGTTAAACATACCATACCTGATTGGTTGTACAGGCTAACACCTGAACCCAAAGATCCCAAGTTAGATCTGTTTTCTTTTGTAGTTTATTATTAGATTTTGTTTTCACAAATCATGGCCCAAAACAAAGATTATGCTAGCACCAGACCTCCAGTGTGCAATCTATCCAAGTTTGCACTTTGGAAAGCAAGGATCAGACTGTACATGAATTCTATTGACGAAGATATTTTTAACTCTGTTTTGACAGTGTGTCCAAGACCCCCAGAGAACACAAGTACAAATGCTGTTCCACCTCCATCAAAAACAGATGCTGATATCAAGAGATGGAAGGTAGCTGATGTCAAGGCTATGAACATCTTGGCCCAGACAATGTCTGATGATATATTTCAAAAGGTGGTTGAATGCAATTCAGCAAAGGAAATTTGGGACAAACTCTCAGAAATAGTCTCAGGCTCAGCTGATGAGAGAAAGGATAGGAGATCTCACCTCATATCACAGTATGAGAATTTCAAGAAGGGAGAAACTAAGTCAGTGGGAGACATGTACAACAGGCTAAGTCTAATTGTTAGTGAACTCAGGACATTGGACAAAGAGATCTCACTAACTGAACTTAATGATAAGATCCTAATGTGCTTCCCCAGCACTTGGGATTCAAGAATCTGGCCAATTAAGGATGCCAGAAGTCTGAATGAGATCACTACTGAAGCTCTATTTGGTAAGCTCAAATCTTATGAGCTACTCATCAAAAATAGAGAGGAAGAACAGAAGGCTGCCTCACCAACCACAAGAAAATAGAAGACCATAGCCTTCAAGGCAACTGAAGATCTGCCTGAAGACAAAGGCAATGATGAACTACTCAGTTTGTTGGCCAAAAGATTCTACAAGATGGCCAGAAAGGACTTCAGAAGGAGATCATACAAGGAGCAGGATAAGCCAAGGTATGACAAGTCCAGTAATAATAATAATAAAGACATTATTTGCTTTGGTTGCAGGAAACCAGGGCACATAGTTCCTGACTGTCCAGAGAACAAGAACAAGGACAGAAGGGACAGGAAAGAAAGAAGAAAGGAAAAAGACTCCAAAAGGAATGGCAATGGCAAACCTTTATCAAGCAAAAACAAGCATACAAGAAAAGGGTTTATTGCTGAATCCTGGAGTGAGACTGAAAAAGAGTCAGAAGCCTCATCTAGTTCCAGTGATGATGAGGATGATGCAGAAGAGAAAGAGTTCTGCATGATGGCAATCAATGCCTCACAGCACAATTCAGAAGAAGAAGAGTCAGAGTTAGATTCAGAGACTCAACCTGAAGAAGATCAGGTAGTTAGTTCTTTTGATTTTAGTTCAGAGGATTTTAAATCTAAATTTAAAGCATTGTGTTTAGACCTGCTAAAGTCTGAGAAAGAAATTATCTCTCTCAGAAATCAATTATCTAAACACAATACTTTAAAGTCAGAAAACCTCAAACTCTCTCAGGAGTTGGAGTGTTGTAGGGAACAGATAGCTTCACTGAAAAGTGAGCTCTCTGAGGCCAAGAAGCTTGAAGAATCCCTCAATGGGAGAAGCATCAAGCTGATGGACATCACAAGCACAGTGAACTCCAGATTCAATAGTACACTGGGCTTGGGTGCTTCATCCAGCCAACCCATAGTTCTAACAACTCCAATCAAATTCATTTCTGACAAAGGAAGGGGAGTTGTAGAGGTTGCTAGGAAAAATTCTAATCTGCCTCAGAAAACCAAGTCCCAGCAGAAATCGTCGAACGGAGATCGACGATCGCCAAACGGAGATCGACGATCGCCGAACGCAGATCGACGATCTCAGGCAAAATCGTCGAACGCAGATCGACGATCTCAGCCAAAGTCGTCGAACGCAGGTCGACGATCTCAAGTACCTGATCTCAGCCATAGTCGACCGTCGAACGGAGCTCGATGATCTGACCCAAGATCATCGAACGCAGCTCCAAGATCGTCGAACAGAGGTCAGAGCTCTGGAAAATTTTTCAAGGGCAAATCAAAATTAAATCCTAAGGGTCCTTCATCCCAAGTCTTTAACCCTTATACTGAATGGATTATACCTCCAAGGAGATATCATCCTGAAGGATATAAGAGTCAACCTGGGATGTCTTTCATTTCAGAATTTAAAGGTTATCAACCTAGGCCCAAGGTAAACTTGGTTAAAAACAAATGAATTGTCTTATGTGCAGGTGAAGACCTATCCAACATCTAACCAACAATGGTATTTGGATAGTGGGTGCTCTAAGCACATGACACGGAACAAGGACAACCTCACTTCCTTTAGAGCCAAGCTTGGACCCAAGGTTATCTTTGGTGATTCAAACTTTGGATAGACTAAAGGATATAGTGCAGTCCAGATTGGATCAGTAACTTTCAAGAAGGTAGCTTATGTGGAAGGACTGAAGCACAATTTAATTAGCATCAGTCAGCTGTGTGATGAAGGCTACCAGGTGACCTTCAGCAAAGCCTTATGCAAAATCAAGTCAGAGGACAACACAACTGTGTTGACAGGTAAAAGGAAAGGTAACATCTATCTAGTGGATTTTCTTTCAACTGATGTAGATATCTGCTTGTTCAATTCTGTCTGTAGACCAAATATTTTATGGCATAAGAGACTAGGACACCTAAACCTTAGAACTATTGCTAGGCTATCCAAGGACAACCTTGTTAGAGGACTACCTTCTGGCCCCTACAAGAAGGAAGGACTCTGCAGGGCTTGTCAATTAGGCAAGCAAACTAAAAACAGCTTTAAGTCACTTAATAAGAGTGATTCACCTAGGATATTGTATCTGTTACACATGGATCTTTTTGGACCCATCACAGTACAAATCCTAGGAGGGAAATCCTATACTTTAGTAGTTGTAGATAACTTCTCTAGATTCACTTGGGTGTTCTTTCTAAGGAAGAAGTCTGATTACTTTAAGTGTCTGACAGAGTTTCTCAAATGTATACAGATTGAGTTCAATACTCACATTGCCCTGATCAGAAGTGATCATGGGACAGAGTTTGATTCTCTTCTTATGCAAGAGTTCTGTCAGAGTGAAGGGATCAGGCATACTTTCTCAGCTCCTAGAACTCCTCAACAAAATGGGGTAGCTGAAAGGAAAAATAGAACCCTTATTGAATCTGTCACCACATTGTTGTCAGATGCTCATCTACCTCTATCCTTTTGGGCAGAGGCAGTGAACACCTCCAACTATGTGCTGAATAGAAGTCTGATACATAAAATAAAGGAAAAGACTCCCTATGAATTACTCAAGTGGAAGAAACCTAAAGTTGATTATTTTAGAGTGTTGGGTATTGTATCCACAATGTACCTGATTTGAAGAAGCCCCTGGACAAGCTAAGGTCAATAGACTATGTATTTGATAAACTTTTTCAAGTTGTACTTGCAGTTTCTCCACGCTAAGTGCACACCAATGTCAGGGTGCAGTAGGTCAATATACACGGGTCTGCACGACGTAATCCCTCGTTGAGCAGATCAGCGTGTTGGCCTATGTGTACTCTCTCTATTGGAGTGCACTTACTATCAAGTACAGGGCCGTTCATATGCAAGAGAAGACAAGGAGCATGGAGGATCAAGGAGCAGCTCCTGGGTGGAAGACGTAAAATCGTCCAAGGCAAATTCGACGAGAATCACCAAGTGATTCTCGCCGAATCGGCGAGAATCACTAGTGATTCTCGCCGAATCGACGAGAATCATTAGTGATTCTCGCCGACTCCTTCTGGCCACCTCAAAATGGTGCCAAGTAAGATTCGACGAGAATCACTTGTAATTCCCGCCGAACCAGTGGTCAAGCAGCCCATGTATAAAGTAAAATTCGTTGAGAATCGACAAGTGATTCGACGAGAATCACAAACGATTCTCGACGAATCGTCGAGAATCACTTGGTGATTCTCGCCGATTCGTCGAGAATCGTCTGCGATTCTCGCCGATTTTTACTTGGCATTTTCTCAGAACGCTGCTGAACCGGATTCTGCTTCTGGACTAGTTTGAACCGGGATTTGGGGAATTCTTTTGTGGGTCCCACAAACGGTCATATTTGAGAATCCTACAGTATTTATACACGGGTATTTTGAACAGTAAAGACACAGAAAAAGACGCCGAGCTTACGGAAACCCTAAGATCGCGAAATCCTTCCGCCGCCTCCGTCGCCGCTCGCGCAAGTTCGTCGCCGCCGCTGATCTATCTTCTTCCGGATCTCCGGCGACAGAAGCTTAGCAAGGCTTGTGTCTCACGCGTCTATCCAGAGATCCTTTGTCCCTCGATTTGTTGATCGGAAAAACTTCCCATCCGAATCGATCGAGACGACCGATCCTCGTGTGACCGTTGGAAGACCGAGCTTGCTTCGCTACGAAGTTTGGATCTCAAAGTCCTGCAGCTGCCGCTCATCATCGTAGCCGCCGACCCCGAAGCTAGCCGCCGCTCGTGTGCCGCCGCCGGGTCCGGGGAGATCCTCTCCAAGTGAGACCAAGGTCGTAGACTCTTCATCGACCTCGAGAACACGTCGTCGAACGAAGAGGAACACCGTAGTCTCCGAAAGAAGTTTGTATCTCATATACATTCCATATTTACTTTTGTTGTAAAGGAACTTTTGTTCCGTGTTGTAAGGGTTGGGTGCAACCCGTTTTGTGGGAGTGTTGACTCTCACATGTGGAAGGGCTCCTTCCGTTAGTGAAGGGATTGGATTTCAATCCCGTTGGAGAAGTGACCGAGTCGTCCCTTGTTGGGGAGATAGGTCGAAGGGGGAAAGTGGATGTACCCAAGTCGGGGAACCACTATAAATTTGCTGTGTATTCTGTGTGCTGTGCTTGTTGTTTTTATTGTGCAGGTACATCCGTAAATTCCGCAAAAGAACCACACGTCACCTATTCCCCCCCCCCCCCCATAGGTGCACATAGCTGACACTAGGTGGACTTTCAAGTGGTATCAGAGGGAGGTTGCTCATCAAAAGGTTAACACCTTGAGTAGAATCCTGCCTCTAGTGTCAACAAGGAGACTTACATCTACTATGGACGGGCTCAAGTACTCCGGCAAGATCCCAATGTGCAACAGACTCAACTTTCCTATCTGGAAGGAAAGGATCAGGTTCTACATGGAAGCTGTGGACCCTCGACTGTTCATGATTGTGCTGGAGGGACCTTATGTCCCCACTAAGGCCTCCACCATTGATCCCACCAAGAAAGTGCCGAAGACACTCTCTGAAATGGACAAGGATGAGATGGTCCTAGTGGGCCTTGACATGAAGACAAGAAACATCCTGGTCAGTGAAGTTGATGACTCGATGATGCAGAACTTCAGCAACTGCAGGACAGCTCAGGAGATCTGGCAGTGTCTGATCATTCTTATGGAGGGCACAGATGAAGTGAGGGATGATCGGAGATCCCTCCTGAACCAGAAGTATGAAGCCTTCAGACAAGGGCCGAAGGAAGAGATCGGGATCACCTACGAGAACTTCCTAAAGATTGTCAACGCCCTCAAGGGGTACGGAAAAGTGTTCACCAATGGTGAACTCAATGACAAATTCCTTAGGTCCCTTACTAAGGAATGGGACACTAAGATCTGCGCCATCAGAGAATTTGGCAGACTGGCAGAAACTGATCCACAAATTCTGTTTGGGAAGCTGATGTCCTATGAGCTTCAGCTGAACACCAGGAAAGCTGAGGAAGAAGCAGAAAAGGCTGCTGCAAAAGAAAAGACTGTGGCTCTAAAAGCAAGTCACTCCAGAAAAGGGAAGAGCACGGTGTCGTACCGTGCCAGGAAAAAGGATGAGGAGGAGGACTCCGATCCATGCTCCTCCAGCTCAGAACTGTCGGAGGAGGATTTCTCCCTCATCACTCGAGAGTTCAAGAAGTTCCTCAAGATGAGGAATCAAAGAAAGAGAGACGGCTCCTCTTCCAGACATCAGAAGAAAAACTACTCTTCTGACAGGTATGCATCTAAACCCAATAAACATCGTTCTTCTGACATTATTTGCTTTGGATGTAATAAACCAGGGCACGTCGTGGCCGACTGCTATCAAGGCAAGAGGGAAAAAGGAAAAGAAGAGGAGCACAAGTCCTCCAGAGACAAGAAGAAGGAGCGAAGCTACATCGCTAAACGGCCAAAGACACTAAGTGAGTCTGATTCCTCAGACTCCAGTGATGATGAAGAAGCCTACTTCGGGCTGGTGGGTCGATCGGACTCAGAAGGAGAATGCCCCCCATTCACTGGGAAGGTAAAAGCTCACACCCCTCTCTCCGACTCCGACTCTGATCCTGAGTCTCAGGATGATGAACCTGAGGATGGCCCTTCGGCCCGTGAAGCTGAGCTCCTCGAAAAGTATGAGCTTCTGCTCAACACTTTCGACGAGTGCCGCAAGAGACTGAAGGCTGAGAAGAAGGAAGTAAAATTCCTTAGGGGTGAGTGTGTATCCCTAAGGGAAGAGGTCACTAGCTTGATCTCTCTCAGACAGGAGCACATTGACCTAACTTCAAAGCACTCAGAGTCTTTGAAGCTCCTTGATCTCAAGCAGGAGGAAGTCAACAAATTGGAAGAACTACTTGCGGCAGAAAGGAAGATCGTACAGAGCTTCTCTATGCCAAAAACAGTGCTTCCAGTCGTTGACACCTTCTCTGCTCAGGCCAAAGGAGCTGGCTTGGGGCATATTGGGGCATCTGGTTCTTCATCTAGGAGAAACAAGAACCAGAGGAAGAATAAGGCCGCCAAGAAGGCCTCTGCTGATGAAAAGGGTAAGGCTCCTCTCAGTCCTGTTGCGTTCAGAAAGCCTGGCTTTCCTTGCAACCAACATGACTTTGAGTCAACATTTGGGCATCATTTCCGGCCCTCGGCTGCAAAGCCTAAGAGCCGGTATGACGGTTGGAACTTCCCCCGGAACTTTGGTGAGAGTGCCTTCAAGGCACCTTATGAGGAAATCCACATAGGAAATTATGGTCCGTTCTCTAGCGGCCATAATAGAAAGCAGGCACCTAAGGCCAAACCTGTTATACAGAAGGTGACAAAGTCATGTGACTGTTGTCACCATGAGGTCTCCACCTCCAGATCCAAGGCCCCAGCTGCACCCACCGTTCCAAGTGTAAGGCAGGAGCCTAGGAAGAGATACAACAGGTTCGACTGTTGGTGCTGTGGCAAAGTCGGTCACTTCGCCGTGGATTGTTGGTTTAATCCAAGACATTACGAGACTCCCCATGTTAATAATGCGAGGCCGACCACTCGTAGGGTTAACCAACCGAGGGGGAGTGTGCTAACCAGGAATCTAGGACCCAAAGTCGATTGGGTTCCTAAGGCGAATTAATTTTGTTTTGCAGGAATGTCCAAAGGCCACCAAAACGCCAATCTGGTATTTGGACAGTGGATGCTCCCGGCATATGACTGGGACAAGAAGCCTGCTGCGTGATTACACTCCCGTCGAGAATGGACCCAAAGTCATCTTCGGAGGGTCAGATCGAGGAGTCACCAGAGGTTACGGTATGATTTCCAACGGTATAATCTCTATCACCGACGTGGCGTATGTTGAAGGGTTAAACCATAACCTGATCAGCGTAAGTCAGTTATGTGACAAAGGTTATGACGTTAAGTTCTGCAAGGATAAATGTCTGATAATTTCACGTACCTCTTCTGAGACGGTATTATCAGGCATTAGGAGCAGAAATATCTTCTGCTTAGATTTTCTTAGTATAGATTCATCTACCCCCGTATGCCTTGTGGCAACAGGCAGTGCATCTCTTTGTGAACAATGGCACAAGAGATTGGCACATATTAATTATAAGACAATTAGTATGCTATTTTCTAAGAATTTAGTAAGAGATGCTCCCAGTATCAAGTGCATCAAGGATAGCCCCTGTCATGCATGCCAGATGGGCAAACAGACACGGGCTACCTTTAAGAGCATTGCAGACAAAGACTCTTCCCGATGTCTTTACCTGTTACATATGGACTTGTTTGGTCCAATGCAAGTTCATAGCTTGGGAGGCAAATCATATACGCTAGTGATAGTTGATGATCACTCTCGGTTTACATGGGTGTTCTTTTTGAAACGAAAGTCAGATACTTTTGACATCTTCACTAATTTTGTCAAGCAGGTTCAGAATGAATTTAACTGCTCCGTGGTCAAAGTCAGAAGTGACCATGGAACAGAATTCGAATCTGGTGCTATGACAGAATTCTGTGAAGAACACGGTATCTTTCATGAGTTTTCCTCCCCACGCACTCCTCAGCAAAATGGGGTTGTGGAGAGGAGAAATAGAACTCTCATTGAAGCCTGCACGACAATGTTGAAAGACGCCTCTCTCCCGGAATACTTCTGGGCAGAGGCTGTCAATACAGCTTGTCATGCACAAAACCGAGCATTGATCAACAAGCATCATCGTAAGACGCCCTACGAGCTACTGAAAGGCAGGAAACCAACCATGTCCTACTTAAGGATTTTTGGTTGCAGATGCTATGTACTAAATAATGGGAAGTACCCGCGTACTAAATTCGGTGAAAAATGCTTCGAAGGCATATTCATGGGATATAGTTCCCATAGTCGGGCATATAGGGTCTTCAATAAGAAAACCCTAGTGGTAGAAGAATCAATAAATGTTGTATTTGATGAAGTAAGTTTGCTTCACAGCAACTCTTCCAGTGGTATTCGTGAAGATGCAGGTGCACGATTGAAACAGCTGAGTCTAGATGAGCCCGCTCAAGATGACACTCCTAAGTACATCAAAGTGTCCACCTCCACGTCATCTGAAAATGTCGAAGACCAAGATGAATCAAATCACTTGGAAGAAAGAGAAGCCCAAGAAGTAGTTGAAGCACCGGACGCCAGACTTCTAGAGCTCCGTCACGTGAGGGATCATCCTAGAGAACAGATCATCGGAGATCCTCGTGTCGGCGTCAGAACTCGAAGAGGTACAACTAACGAAGTATTGCATCTCAGCTTCCTGTCACAGGTAGAGCCAAAGAAGTTCGACGAGGCGAACAAGGATGCGGCATGGATTCTGGCCATGCAAGAGGAACTACATCAATTCGAACGGTGCAAAGTTTGGACGCTGGTTCCCAGACCATACAAGCAGAATGTGATCGGCACAAAGTGGATCTTCAGAAACAAGCTGGATGAACATGGTGTCATCGTAAAGAACAAAGCCAGGCTGGTGGCTCAAGGTTACCGACAGGAGGAAGGGATTGATTTCGATCAGACCTTTGCACCAGTAGCAAGGCTCGAGGCAATCAGGTTGTTCCTGGCGTATGCTGCAGTCAAAGGATTCACAGTCTATCAAATGGATGTGAAATCGGCATTCCTAAACGGAGATCTGAAAGAGGAAGTATACGTCGCTCAACCCCCAGGTTTTGTCGATCCTACTTTTCCCAACCATGTTTACTTTCTTAATAAAGCATTATATGGGTTGAAACAAGCTCCACGAGCTTGGTATGAGACTTTATCTAGGTTTCTTCTTGAGAACAAGTTCTCTAGAGGTAAAATAGATAAAACATTGTTTCTCAGGGAAGTCAAAGGCAAGATTTTGCTGGTGCAAATCTATGTCGACGACATAATATTCGGCTCAACGGACAACAATCTTTGCAAAAAGTTTTCTAAACTTATGCAAGGAAAGTTTGAAATGAGCAGTATGGGAGAGCTCAAGTATTTCTTAGGACTTCAAGTGAAACAATCTGAGGATGGAATCTTCATCTCTCAGACGAAGTTCACAAATGAACTCCTTAAGAAATTCGGTATGGAGAGTGCAACCTCTATGAGGACTCCAATGGGATCCACCATGTCTCTGGACAAGGATGAGAAAGGTAAACCTTTCGATGAAACCAAATACAGAAGCATCATTGGATCCCTGCTCTACCTTACTGCCAGTAGACCGGATATTATGTTCTCCACATGTGTATGTGCCAGATATCAGGTGAACACTAAGGAATCTCACCATGTCGCTGCAAAGCGAATTCTAAGATACCTTAAAGGTACTCCTAATCTTGGCTTGTGGTACCCGAGAAACAATGATGTCGAGCTAATAGGCTTTTCAGATGCTGATTTTGCAGGGAGTAGGGATGACAGGAAAAGCACTTCTGGGACGTGCCAATTCCTCGGAAGAAGGCTTATCTCATGGAACAGCAAGAAGCAGAACTGTGTGGCTACCTCCACAGCAGAATCTGAGTACATCTCCACAGGCAGCTGTTGCGCACAACTCCTTTGGATCCGAAATCAGTTGGCCGACTACAACCTTCAGTTCAAGGAAGTTCCTATGTACTGCGACTCCTCCAGTGCTATTGCCATTGCCAACAATCCTGTCTCGCACAGCAGAACGAAGCATATTGAAGTGCGCTACCACTTCATTCGGGAGCACGTGGAAAACAAGGACATCTCTCTCTGTTATGTCCCCACGGACAGGCAGATTGCTGATATATTCACAAAGCCCTTAGACGAGGCAAAGTTCAATCTTTTCAAGACTGAATTGGGGATGCTCAATTATGAAGAATGAAGACTACAGAAGCTTCCGACCCGTGCATGATCTGAGGGGGAGCTAAGGGCCAAAGGTTGCTGACCCCGATTTGCCGAAGCCGAAAAGGGGGAGATTACCCTCTCGGGGTCAAGGCTAAGGTGGCTCCAGCTTGCTCCCAAGCAATCGGTATTGGTAAGGGATGACTCCACTTAATGATGTTAAGTTTATGGCTTTCAGTTGCTTTCCTTTCCATTTGCTCTATTCAAATTAGCTTGTAGGGTTTAGGCTTCTTCAAATAGGGGGAGATTGTTGGGTATTGTATCCACAATGTACCTGATTTGAAGAAGCCCCTGGACAAGCTAAGGTCAATAGACTATGTATTTGATAAACTTTTTCAAGTTGTACTTGCAGTTTCTCCACGCTAAGTGCACACCAATGTCAGGGTGCAGTAGGTCAATATACACGGGTCTGCACGACGTAATCCCTCGTTGAGCAGATCAGCGTGTTGGCCTATGTGTACTCTCTCTATTGGAGTGCACTTACTATCAAGTACAGGGCCGTTCATATGCAAGAGAATACAAGGAGCATGGAGGATCAAGGAGCAGCTCCTGGGTGGAAGACGTAAAATCGTCCAAGGCAAATTCGACGAGAATCACCAAGTGATTCTCGCCGAATCGGCGAGAATCACTAGTGATTCTCGCCGAATCGACGAGAATCATTAGTGATTCTCGCCGACTCCTTCTGGCCACCTCAAAATGGTGCCAAGTAAGATTCGGCGAGAATCACTTGTAATTCCCGCCGAACCAGTGGTCAAGCAGCCCATGTATAAAGTAAAATTCGTTGAGAATCGACAAGTGATTCGACGAGAATCACAAACGATTCTCGACGAATCGTCGAGAATCACTTGGTGATTCTCGCCGATTCGTCGAGAATCGTCTGCGATTCTCGCCGATTTTTACTTGGCGTTTTCTCAGAATGCTGCTGAACCGGATTCTGCTTTTGGACTAGTTTGAACCGGGATTTGGGGAATTCTTTTGTGGGTCCCACAAACGGTCATATTTGAGAATCCTACAGTATTTATACACGGGTATTTTGAACAGTAAAGACACAGAAAAAGACGCCGAGCTTACGGAAACCCTAAGATCGCGAAATCCTTCCGCCGCCTCCGTCGCCGCTCGCGCAAGTTCGTCGCCGCCGCTGATCTATCTTCTTCCCGATCTCTGGCGACAGAAGCTTAGCAAGGCTTGTGTCTCACGCGTCTATCCAGAGATCCTTTGTCTCTCGATTTGTTGATCGGAAAAACTTCCCATCCGAATCGATCGAGACGACCGATCCTCGTGTGACCGTTGGAAGACCGAGCTTGCTTCGCTACGAAGTTTGGATCTCAAAGTCCTGCAGCTGCCGCTCGTCATCGTAGCCGCCGACCCCGAAGCTAGCCGCCGCTCGTGTGCCGCCGCCGGGTCCGGGGAGATCCTCTCCAAGTGAGACCAAGGTCGTAGACTCTTCATCGACCTCGAGAACACGTCGTCGAACGAAGAGGAACACCGTAGTCTCCGAAAGAAGTTTGTATCTCATATACATTCCATATTTACTTTTGTTGTAAAGGAACTTTTGTTCTGTGTTGTAAGGGTTGGGTGCAACCCGTTTTGTGGGAGTGTTGACTCTCACGTGTGGAAGGGCTCCTTCTGTTAGTGAAGGGATTGGATTTCAATCCCGTTGGAGAAGTGACCGAGTCGTCCCTTGTTGGGGAGATAGGTCGAAGGGGGAAAGTGGATGTACCCAAGTCGGGGAACCACTATAAATTTGCTGTGTATTCTGTGTGCTGTGCTTGTTGTTTTTATTGTGCAGGTACATCCGTAAATTCCGCAAAAGAACCACACGTCACCTATTCCCCCCCCCCCCCATAGGTGCACATAGCTGACACTAGGTGGACTTTCATAGAGTCTTTGGTTGCATTTGCTACATTCATAATAATGACAAGAAATATTTAGCAAAATTTCAAGCTAAAGCTGATGAAGGAGTGTTTCTGGGATACTCCATGATCAGCAAGGCTTATAGGGTCTATAACAAATCATCTTTAAAAATTGAGGAATTTGTTCGCATTTCATTTGATGAATCTAACATGTCTTTCAAGGAGAAGATTTCTTCTACCATAGAACCCTTGCAGGAACATTCTCTAGTTGAAGACTTGAACAAGTTACAGGTTACTCAAGAGGATGAAAGCAGTGAAGATGAAGAAAATGCTCAACATATTGAAGAACAACTTGAAGAGCCAGTTGTTGTACCACAAGAGGAAACAACAACACAGGTTGGTGAACAATCAACACCCCCTGTTAATTTAGTAACATCAAGAGACCATCCAATTTCCCAAATAATTGGAGAAATCTCAGCTGGTGTGCAAACCAGAAATCAGGTCAACCAAAACCTGTTGCACACCTGCTTCCTATCTCAAATTGAACCTCAGTCCATTCAAGATGCAGAGCAAGATCCACACTGGATCATTGCAATGCAAGAAGAGTTGCATCAATTTGAGAGGAACAAAGTATGGGAACTAGTGCCAGAGCCTAAGGATCACTCAATTGTTGGAACAAAATGGGTATTCAGAAACAAATTGGATGATCAAGGAGTAATTATAAGAAACAAGGCAAGGCTAGTTGCTCAGGGCTACTCTCAAGAAGAAGGAATAGACTACGACCAAACCTTTGCACCAGTTGCAAGATTAGAAGCCATCAGAATATTTCTAGCTTATGCAGCACACAAAGGCTTCAAGGTATATCAGATGGATGTCAAAAGTGCATTTCTCAATGAAGACATAAAAGAGGAAGTTTATGTCAGACAACCTTCAGGTTTTATCTCTCCTATTTTTCCTGATTATGTTTTTAGATTGAATAAAGCATTATATGGTCTCAAGCAAGCTCCTAGAGCATGTTATGAGACCCTAGCATGCTTTCTTTTGGAAAATGGTTTTATAAGGGGTAGAGTAGACCAAACTCTTTTCATTAGAACCCATAAGTCCCATACTCTACTAGTACAAATTTATGTAGACGATATTATTTTTGGTTCTACTGACTCCAAATTGTGCAGAAGGTTTTCTAACCTGATGCATTCTAAATTTGAGATGAGTAGCATGGGTGAGCTATCCTTCTTCCTAGGATTGCAAGTCAAATATCATGTTGAAGGCATCTTCATTTCTCAAACCAAGTATGCAAATTAATTGGTTAAGAAATTTGGTATGTCTGAAGCATCTTGTATGAAAACACCCATGCCTACTAATGATGTATTGGATGCTGATGAACATGGGAAACCTGTTGATCAGACAACATATAGAGCAATGATTGGCTCTTTACTGTATCTTATAGCTAGTAGACCAGATATAATGTTTGCTACATGTATATGTGCTAGGTTCCAAGTAAGCCCTAGAGAGTCACACCTAACACTAGTAAAGAGGATTCTCAGGTATGTTAAAAGTTGTCCAAATCTAGGTCTCTGGTATCCAAAAGATTCAGCATTTGATTTAACTGGATTCTCTGATGCTGACTATGCTGGATGCAGAATTGACAGGAAAAGCACCAGTGGAACTTGTCAGTTCCTTGGTGACAGACTTGTCTCTTGGTTTTGTAAGAAACAAACATCTGTGTCAACTTCAACTGCTGAAGCTGAATATATGGCTGCAGGCAGTTGTTGTTCCCAAATCTTGTGGATTCAAAACCAACTCCTAGACTATGGCTACAACTTAGAGAAGTCTAAAATCTTTTGTGATAACACCAGTGCTATTTCCATAGCTCAAAATCCAGTCCTCCATAGTAGGACAAAACACATAGAGATTAGGCATCATTTCTTAAGGGATAATGTTGAAAAGAATAAAATTGAACTACACTATATCCCAACTGATTTACAAAGGGGAGATATTTTCACCAAGCCATTGGATGAAAAGAAACACACCTTCTTCCTAAATCAGTTAGGAATGTTAGATGGAGGAAGTCTTAAATAATATCCAAGATTTTGAAAGCTTAAAAATTGACCAAGACTAGGCAAACATCCTGATTTTTCTTAGTGTCTAGAATTTTTCTGATCTCTGAAATGCGCTCGACGATTTACCCCAAGATAGTCGAATAGAGATCGATGATTTCCTAAATCGTCGAACTGAGTTCAACGTCTCTCAGATAGTATGAACTATCTCTTCCGGTCAACGATTGTCGAACGGCGCTCGACGATTTTGTTCTCTGAACGATCGTCGAACGGAGCTCGACGCTCTCCAATATCGTCGAACAGAGATCGACGATGTTGAAGACTCTTCAGATTCCTTTAGTAGCCTCGATCGTCTAACTGAGTTCAACGATCTTTCCAATTCTGCGTCGAACCCTAATATAAAACTCTTTTTTCGTCGTCGTTCTCCTTTGCGCTTTCGATTTCTCTGCAAGAATTTTCTTTCCCTCCAAACAGTTCTACACTTGGTCGTTTTGTTTGTTGAATTTTTGCAGGTACCCATGGTTATGTCAGTTGCTATTCTTGCTGCTATGAAGTTTGATGTTGGTTTTGACATTGACATGGAATCCTTCAGCACAACTGACCAGGTCTTTCAGGATATTTTGGGGTTATTCAAAGACCAGAACCTGACTGTAATAATGACCACCAGGATCAAGCTGGCATCTGATGAGATAAAGGAGTGGGTCTATACTGCCCATAATCAAGATAACTCCACCATTGTTGGGTCTATATCTGGAACTCAGGTACCCTTAACCCTAATAATTCTATCAGAAGTTTTTGAGTTGAGAAATGGTGAAGATACTGCTGACTTATCTGGAGATGAGTATTCTGAACTGCTTTCCAGAATGGGTCATTCAAAGGGAAACCCTAGCAAGCTCTTCAAAAGGAACCTGTCTGTAGAATACAGATTTATGGCAGATGTTGTTGGGAAAGTGCTACTGGCTAAGCACTCTGCCCATGATACAATTTCAAGGTATCAGCTCTGCCTCATGGGAGCTCTTGTAGACAAGAAAAATCTGAATTGGGGAGAAGTGTTCTTTGACCTTATCAAGAAGAAAATCAACAAAAGCTTTGTAAACTTTGGGAGGATCATTGGAGTGTTTCTGCAGCACAGGTGCCATGCCTTGCTGGTCTCCTCTGGAATTCATATCAATGCTTCCAAGAGACTGTCTTGTGCCCTCTTTGGAAAGTGGGACAGACAAATCAGCAAGCCCAGCAGGCCCTCCTCCAGTACTCCTTCAGGCACAAGGACTCTAAGAGTCACTCCTCCACAGGTCTCTGCCCCTGCAGATGACCTGCCTATTGTTGTTGCCTCTCCTCCTCCTCCTCCAATTCCATCCCTTCCCATACCATCCACCATTCCAGCTCCATCCACCATCATCATATCCAGCCCCTCTCCAACATCCACACCATCTCCAGTACCTGTTCTTCCAACACCAGAAGACCACTTCCATCCAATATTCTCCTACCCTCCACCAGATGTCATCTCATCACTCTCCCATCCATCCTTCACCCTCATTGATGATTCCTTTATGGATGATTCACCATCCTCTCCTCCTGAGCTACCCTCATCCTCCACTTCCTTTCAAGACCTTCTACACCAAATCATAGACCAACCAACATTCACCCCATCTATCTCCATTCCACTATCCTCCATTTCCACCTTACCAACACCTCAGCCATCCCTTCCACCATTCACCAGCTCTCCACTACCAGAACCATCAGCTGCTCCTCTATCTTCTACCTCTTCTCCAGTCATGCTTGAGCAAGTAGACCTCCCAGCCCTTGTTGACAGGCTGTATGAGTTGCTTGCCCCCAGGCTCTCTCTTCTGTTGGAGACCTCCTTGGCTCCACTACACCTGTCAGTGGCAGCCCTCTCTGCCAGGCTCTCTTCCCTATTCCCTCAGGCAGCACCTACAGCAGTGTGCCTTGATCCAGACTTATCTGCATCTAGGCAGGGGGAGATGCCCTATGAAGTGAGCCTTCGTGCTGCTGCTGTTACTGTTGCTATTTCTGTGACTGCTTCTGGGAGCCTGTCTGCTGCTACTGCTGTTGTTGCTGTGCCTCAAGCACAAGTTCCTCCTGCTGCAATCCTTGCAATATACCTCAGGTCTTTGCTTTCAACTTTTGATTCTGCATACTTCAGCTGTCTGCCAGAGGTCAATGCTGTCCAGCCTCCAGAGGATCTATCCAAGGCACTTGTGCCATTTTCTTGTTGTGACCCAAGAATTATCTCCTCCTTTATCAATTCAGTTTATGCTGCTGCCTCTTCTGAAGAAAGAATTGTTGTTGCTTCTGATATTATTGCCTATACTGCTGCTGAACTTTCTGATACTGCTGCTGAAGTTTCTGTTATTGCTGATGAACCAATTTCCAAGGAAATTCTTATGTCAGAGGCACCTGAATTTGAGCCTTCTGCAGTTTCTGATGATATTCCTTCTGTTTCTGCTGTTGTTAGTGAGACTGTTGCTGCTGCTGTCACCTCTCTAGAGCCCATAGTTGCTGCTGTTGTTACTGCCTCTATTACATCTGCTGCTGTCATTTCTGTTGTTACTACTTCAACACCTGCTGCTACAACCTTGGTGATTTTTCTTGCTAACAAGTAATAACTCAATGTGATTTCATTCTACATTCTAATACAATTATGTAGATGGACTTAACTAGATTGAATTAGCATTCAGGCAAGCGCACCTATCAATCGTAATATATGAGAAATCCACATCTCGTGTCGTATTCCACAGGGTCGTTTCAACTATTCGTACTCACCCACCCTTTATTATCATACCTCTAAACAAAAGTGATATTTAAACTACATTAACCTAACTATGACCAATTGGATAATTCAGTATTGGAGAAATAAAAACGATAGAACATGGAGCTTTTAAATAATAACATGAACAATTTCATTTACTAGTTCAATTCTAAGCGATCATGACATGAAAATACTGTTAAATTTGTGCAATGTAAAGGTTAATTTTTCATCAAAATTCTCTCTCGAGCAATTCCAAATCTAAACCTAAGATAGTAAATTTTCTCTCGAACAATTCACAACACTCAAGTTCGCATTAAGCAAAATACCTTTATTACTACATAAATTCATGAATGTTATCGCTAAATTAACATGAATCCTTTTATTCGTGTTCTAATTTTCCAAATAAAATATCTCTCGATCATAAAGTTTGAATTACAAAGGGAATTATCATCACAATATGAACATACCAAAAGCATTGCAAATAACCAATTTCTCAATCTAGCCAATTGCAAATTATGTAAGACAAATAAGAAGTTCATAAGGAGGATTAAACTCTTTGTTTGATTACATAAACACAAATAAAATACTACAAATGTAACATAAACAAGATGATACATGATTACTAGAATGTTCAAAGAGAAATCCATGCAAATTAAAACATAAATTGAAAATGGATCATCAAGAGAAAGAAAGGATTCAAAGGGGTTAATGATTAAATGAAAATACATAGGAATACCCTTCAATCCTCCTTGTCTTGGATGCTCCCCTTCGGCCTCCAGCAGTTCTCCAATCCAGAAAAAATTCAAAAGTTCTAAACAAGTTTTTCTACAGGAAATTTATAGTTCCCTTGCAAACAGGTCGGACACGGGGTCGCACACGGCCGTGTGCCAGGCCGTGTGGATGGTTCCTAGGCGGTTCCTGGGCGGTTCCCCACGAGAAGGCGTGTCTGGTAGTGGGTCGTGTCAGATGACACGGGTATGGACACGGCCGTGTGTGCGGCCGTGTTCTTCAGACACGGGTTGGTTGGCAGTCGTGTGCAAAGATGACACGGGTAGGCACACGGGCGTGTGCCATACCCGTATGAGGTTCCATCGTCTGCGCCCAAATTCTTCAGCTCCAGGTGCATAGGATACGGGTAGGCACACGGCCGTGTGTCTGGCCGTGTGCACCAAATTTTCGTCCTGTCATCAGCCATGTAGACTCCGTGAACTCCTCTGTTTGCTCCGAGACTTTTAGGTCCATTGGTTGGCATTACCTGCAATAGAAAAATGATAGACTCAATAAATGGTTTATTATAAGAACTGCCAAAGACTTCTAAATACGCTCTTCTATCTATGATACGACAGTTTCTTTGCTATTATCATGAAATCAACACAAAAGGGGCAGGAAATGGTAGATATGATTACAATTATGATAGTAAAAAGCCTATCATAATCGTACTCATCAAATACCCCCAGACTTAAATGTTTGCTTGTCCCTAAGCAAACTAATTCAAATACCTGGGTTACCATTAAATAATTTTGCCTCCGCACACTGGTTGCTATGAATTTAAGAGAACTTTGATGATGTAATCGCATAGGAAATAATTTAGCAGACTTTTCTAAATATAAATTTATCTTAAAATTCCTCTAATATATCATTTTAACTATCTCTCACTCGCTTTTAGAAATAAAAGTATAGTCATCTTTAACAAATATGAGGAGAAAATAACAATCTCTATAAGATACATATTAGTGTTTCAAAACTTATAAGTACTCTTACTGATAATCATGAGCTTACCCTTTTTACACCCTCATCACAGCACAATTTAGAATTAGTAAGGTTGGATCCTTAGGACTTGAATTTTGGTGTAGCCTTTTTGGCTTAGGATAGAAGATTAAAGGTGAGGTAATCAAGGATAATTTCGATGAATTTTTCACACCTAAATCTTGATTGAGCCTTATGTTGGAGGATACCTTAACATATTTCAATTTTTTGTAAACACCCCCAGGCTTTGTAATTTGTATATTTCCCATATTTTGAAGGGTACTCTATTATATATATATATATATATATATATATATATATATATATATATATATATATATATATATATATATATATATATATATATATATATATATATATATATATATTTTAACCAAGGGACCATAGTAGGGATCATTCCAAGTGGGTGCATGTATACACGCACTCAGGCCACATATCACTATGTCTTTTTTTTGGTTCAAAGTAGGGATCATTCCAAGTGGGTGCACGTATACACACACTCAAGCCACATATCACAATAAACAAATCATTCCAAGCAGGCATCAATGATAGGTGTGTTAATAGGTAGGGATTTGGCCTTGGTGAATTTTAATAGTAGAGCATCAAAAGGATGGGGATTAGGTTCAAATTGGGTGTGCAAGGGTATCATGTTAAAGGCGTTGGGATAACAAGGCTCAAGCTATCCAATAGGAGGCCTAAGTCATTTCCGCTCTTACTAATTAACTTATGTAATGTTTTGAGGGATGCTAGAGGGTGAGTCCTAGCCATCAATAGGGAGTAATTTTTAATTTTAAAGCCCTAATACCAAATTATAAAAATGTTACACTCATCGACTCACTTTATTATAGATAAATATATTTTCTAAAATAGAGTGTTGGATAGTTACTAATATAGAGGAGTAATCTTAAAATTAAATTATATAGAGAAAATTAAGCTAAAAAAAATTTCTATGCTTAATTACAAAATCAACAAAGTTGAATACTCTATGAGTCTACATCAATTCATTTTAATCAGTGTGCGAAGTAAAATTAGATATTTATAATCCCAAATGAAATAAAAATGAGAGCTTAAAAGGTCAAACAAAAATTTGTAAGGGGTGTATAACAACTTGAGTATTATGATAAGCAGATTAGAATCAACTGTAACCACATGAATAACCATTCTACCCCCAGACTTAAGATTTGCAATGTCCTCAGTGCAATGTAAAAAGCGGACATAGAGTGATTTCATGATGATATAATAGAAAAAAAACTGCTAGTATAATAAGTAGGAGAGCACAATAAAGAAACAGGAGTTGTAATAGAATGCACTGATATATAAGAGCTGCCAGAACTGAATACACTGATAAAAAAAAAGATACGATACATGAATATAGAACTACATCGATACATATCAGAAGTACGCCTGGTGGTCTGTCGAATCGTCCGGGAAGGAAGGCGGTGCTGGAGCTGGCGGCTGGCGAGGGGCGATCCCAAGATGGTCTCTGATCTGTGTGAGGAGATCCTCGGTCCGCTGATGTGCCTCCTTAATGTCCTGTAAGCGCGGCGAGAGCTCGGTCTCGAAAAACTATCGGAACTCGCGCGAGTACCGTGAACGAGGTGGAGGAGGTGCAGTAGACGACTCGTCGTGAGCATAGGTGGAATGGGGTGGGGGCACCAATGGCTCGTCGAGGTCAGGGTCTATCTCATCATCACTGTCATCATGTATATGCGGTCCACGTCGAGCAATAGAATATATAACCCCTCCCCGGCCCTGACGGGCGGTGACGAGGCGGAGGGCGCGAAGACTAGCCATCGTGATAGGCACGGTCTTTGCGACCACTGTCATCTGGGGGAGGGCTAAAAAGATGCCCATATTCTTCACGAGGCGAGTAATATAGGGTGCTACGCAAATAGACCCTATACGAGGGGTGTCAGCCTGATGGAGAATGAACTGGGCTAGAAGATAACCGAGATGTAGAGGATATCGTGATGTCATGCTGTAGAGGTATAACAGATCCTGCCTACTGACAACTCCGGAGCTTTCGCCCCGGCCGCTCAACGTGTGGCTGAGTAGATGGTGGATATAATGGAGTGCGGGGGAAATCAATTTAGATGCCTTAGATCTTTTGGCCTCGTAGGCGCCAGTATCAAAGGAAATCTGGCGCCATATACCACCGGCCATATCGCGGTTGGGGAGTTCAAAGTGGAGTTCGGGGTAGGCAGCACTGAAAAGGAACGACTCCTCATACACCCCTAAGTATTGGGTGAATTGGAGCATGGTGAGTGTATAAAATGTGCCACCCACTCGAAATGAAACTATCCCCTCGGGCGCGTGCGGTGCGTCGATGAAATTAGGCCTAAAGCTGGAATAAAATGAAGATAGGAACTCTAAGGTGAGTTCCCTAAAGCCTAATTCCTCTATGGCAAAAAATTGATTCCACCCTGTTACAAAAATTAGCCCCCTGACATCTCCAGCTAAGTTTATCTCCTCAAGTACGCTCCAATCAATCATACGTATATCTTGAAATTTTTTTGATTGCAAGCGGTTGAAGCGGGCGGTGTGCGACGCATCTGTGAAAATTAGCGGAGCAGCGGCATCCCGCCTCTCCGTTGAGACTTGTAATTCCGGTCGGCGACGGCGACCTCCACTTCTTCCGGAAGACATAATGTAGAAGGGGAGAATACGAGTGAAGGGGGGCGAGAATTGGAGAAAATGGAGCCTTTGAGTTCAGGCCACGGGATGACTAGTGCTGGGAGAGGGTTTGGAGTGAGCACAAAAGAAAATCCACACGGCCTTATTTATAGGGGGTGCACACGGGTTCGCACACGGGCGTGTGTGAACCCGTGTTAGGGAATCTGCAACCTCGTGGAACACGAGGTGCGTCGGTCCGTGTAAAAAAATGGGAACACGGGTACGCACACGGCCGTGTGTGCACCCATGTTAGGGGATCCGAGGCCTCGTGGAACACGGGGCTGCCTCGGTCCGTGTCGTCAAACCGGCTGGGGTCAGTGCGTCAGGTGGACACGGGCTGCCACACGGCCGTGTGTCGCCCCGTGTCGCAGCTGGCACGGTACACAAACACGGGTAGGTAGGTGACACGGCTGTGTGGACTCCGACACGCCCGTGTTCGGCGTCTCGACACATCGGTCTCAACGATCGTCGAGACCTATGCACACGGCCATGAACACGGGTTGGTGCGAACCCGTGTTGTGCTCGGGATGAAATTGGCCTTTTGCGGAATTAATTCCACACGGCTGGGCCTGAGCCTGTGTCACGTACACGGCTACGCACACGGCCGTGTGGTGAGCCGTGTGCCTCTCCATTTTGAAAATATTTTTACAGAAATTTTGTTTTTCTTTTTCTCATTAAAATTTGATGGAAAATTTTTTTTTTCATTAACATTTTCTTTTCTTCTATTTTTCATTGCAACTAATTAGATTTATACTAAAACAAGAATACTTAGATACACCTACTATACTTAATATTAAATTAATCTAGCCGGAGGCAGGTTTCTAGACGAGGGAAGTCCATAGGGATTTCACCATAATAAGGTTTAAGTCGGTGACCATTAACCTTAAAATCTCCCTTCTCTGGGTGAGTTAACTCGACGGTACCGTAGGGAAAGACTTCTTTAACTTTAAAGGGTCCGGACCACTTAGACCTTAACTTCCCTGGGAATAATCGTAATCTGGAGTTATAAAGGAGGACTTGGTCACCTTTTTGGAATACCTTGGGTTTGCGAAGGTGACGGTCATGAAATAGTTTGGTTTTCTCCTTATAAATCCGGGAGTTCTCATAGGCTATAGTTCTCCACTCATCTAATTCGTTAAGTTGAAGTTTACGCTTCTCTCCTATAGAACTAGTGTCAACATTTAAGGAGCGTATTGCCCAATACGATTTGTGTTCTAATTCTATAGGTAGGTGGCAAGATTTACCGTAGACTAATCTAAAGGGGGTGGTCCCTATAGGTGTTTTGTAGGCGGTCCTATAAGCCCATAAACAGTCGTTAAGTTTCCTAGACCACTGCTTCCTATTCCCTTCTATAGATTTTTCTAAGATTCTCTTAAGCTCTCTATTGGAAACTTCAACTTGTCCACTAGTTTGAGGATGATACGGAGTGGCTATCCTATGTGTAACTCCATATTTTTCTAACACTTTGTCTAGTTGTAGATTACAAAAGTGTGAACCCCTATCGCTAATAAGTGCACGTGGTGTGCCAAATCGTGCGAATAAGGATTTCAAAAATCTAATTACAACCCTACTATCATTAGTAGGCAAAGCTTGCGCTTCAACCCACCTTGATACATAATCTACAGCTACCAAAATGTATTTATTCCCAAAAGAAACTGGGAATGGTCCCATAAAATCTATACCCCACACATCGAATACTTCACATTCAAGGATAAATTTTTGAGACATTTCATGTAATTTAGAAATATTACCTGCTTTTTGGCAAGAATCACATGAAAGCACATACCTTTGGGCATCCCTGAATAGAAGGGGCCAATAAAAACCGGAATCAAGAACCTTTTTAGCGGAGCGATTCGCTCCATAGTGACCACCAGCAGGACCTGAATGACACTGCTCCAAAATCTTCCAACCTTCCTCCGCTGATACACACCTTCTTATAACAGAATCTGCACATATCCGAAAAAGAAAAGGGTCCTCCCAAAAGTAATATTTCAAGTCAGAGAAAAATTTCTTTTTCTGCTGATATGAAAAGTCTTTTGGAAGGACCTTAGCCACAAGATAGTTTGCATAATCTGCAAACCATGGATAATCTAGATGTATATTGGTAGATATGGCAAATAATGATTCCTCAGGAAATGTATCAGAAATTTCAGATTCATCTAACATTGACCGTAGTGGGTTTTCTAAACGAGAAAGATGATCTGCCGCTAAGTTTTCCGCTCCTCATTTATCCCTAATTTCTAGATCAAATTCTTGTAGAAGAAGAACCCATCGGATTAAACGAGGCTTTGCTTCCGCTTTGGCTAGCAAATATCTAAGTGCAGAGTGATCCGTATAAACTACCACTTTGGACAATGTTAAATATGATCTAAATTTATCAAAGGCAAATACCACTGCTAGGAGTTCTTTTTCAGTAGTTGTATAATTCTCCTGTGCATTATTAAGTGTTTTACTAGCATAATATATTGGGTGAAAATGTTTGTTTCGGCGTTGTCCTAAAACAGCCCCTACCGCAAAACTACTAGCGTCACACATGATCTCAAATGGTTGACTAAAGTCAGGTGCGATCATAATAGGAGAATTAATTAATTTTTCTTTTAAGAACTCAAAGGCATGTAGACACTCTTGTTCAAAAATAAAAGGTGTGTCATTTTCTAAAAGCCTTGTAAGTGGTTTAGCTATTTTAGAGAAGTCTTTAATAAAACGACGGTAAAATCCCGCGTGTCCTAAGAAACTTCTCACTGCCTTTACGGAGGTTGGTGGTGGTAATTTTTCTATGGTCTCTATTTTTGCTCTATCTACTTGAAGTCCTTGGCTTGAAATTTTATGGCCAAGTACTAACCCCTCTTGTACCATGAAATGACACTTCTCCTAACTAAGCGCTAGGTTCGTCTCCTCACACCTCCTAAGAACTTTCTCTAAATTATTCAAACACAACTCAAAAGAGTCGCCAAAAACCGAAAAATCATCCATGAACACTTCCATAATATCTTCAACATACTCGTTAAAGATGGCTAGCATGCACCTTTGAAATGTGGCGGGCGCATTACATAACCCGAAAGGCATACGTCTATAGGCAAAGGTACCAAATGGGCAAGTAAATGTTGTTTTCTCTTGGTCTTCTGGTGCTATAGGAATTTGAAAGTATCCAGAAAGTCCATCTAGAAAACAATAATAAGAGTGTCCTGATAAGCGTTCTAATATCTGGTTAATGAAAGGAAGAGGGAAATGGTCTTTCCTAGTGGCATCGTTTAATTTCCTATAGTCTATACAGACACGCCAACCTGTTACCGTTCGCGTTGGAATTAATTCATTTTTATCATTTGCTACTACGGTCAGGCCACCCTTCTTAGGAACTACTTGGACAGGACTAACCCATGAACTATCCGAAATAGGATATATAATACCAGCATCTAATAACTTTACAATTTCAGCCTTAACTACCTCTTTCATATTAGGATTTAGCATACGTTGCGGTTGAATAGACGACTTATAGTTTTCTTCCAAAAGAATTTTATGAGTGCAAAAACTAGGATTAATACCCTTTATATCAGATATTTGCCACGCTATTTCACCTCTACATTTCTTCAATACGGTTATCAATTTTTCTTTTTCAAGTTTGGAAAGATTTGAAGATATGATAACTGGGTACGAAGAATTTGCTCCTAAGAACGCATACTCAAGATGATCCGGTAATTATTTTAATTCTACTATTGGTGGATCCTTAGTATTATTCTTAAGAATTTCATGATCTCCTTCAGTAATTAAACTATATTTCGTTGTTCTATTCATAGCAACACAATTTTCTAGAAAGAATAAATGTTCAATAATGTCATCATTTTTATCATCTTCTAGATAATTGTTAGTTATGCAAATTTCTAAAGGATCTTTATAATAAAAATTAGAATTTATAGAAGACATAAAATCATCAATACCATGAGAAAAATAGCAATAATCATCGTTATCTAAGGATTGTTTCATAGTTTTGCCAATTTGAAAAGTGACTTCATCTTCTCCTACTCGCAATACTAATTTACCATCAAAAACATCAATAAGTGCTCTAGATGTAGCTAGAAATGGACGACCTAGTATGAGTGGTACTTCGATATTTTCATCCATATCTAAAATAACAAAATCAGCAGGAAATATAAATTTTTCTACCTTAACTAATACATCTTCTACTATTCCTTTAGGATACTTAACCGATCGATCTGCTAATTGAATACTCATTCTTGTTGGGCTAAGTTCTCCTAGGCCTAGTTTCAGATATAATTTATAAGACATTAAATTTATACTTGCTCCTAGATCTGCTAAAGCCTTATTTACTTGTAAATCACTGATTAAGCATGGAATTGAAAATGAACCGGGATCCTTAAGTTTTTGTGGTAATTTATTTTGCAAAATAGCAGAACATTCTTCACTTAATGTTACTAATGATAATTCTTCTATTTTTTTTATTAGAAATCAAATCCTTAAGAAATTTTGCATATTTAGGCATTTGAATAATTTCAGAAAAAGGTAAATTAACATGTAATTGCTTAAACATAGATAAAAATTTACCATACTGCGCATCCATGCGCTCCTTGCTATGCTTTGCTGGGTATGGTAATGCTGGTTGGTACTCCATCGGTTGTACATTCATCTCGCTTGGTCCTTCGCCGCTAGACTCCATTTTGGGTGCTTCTTTTGCAGGCCTTGGGTCTTGTAACTCCTTTCCGCTCCTCAATTGAACGGCTTTTGCATGCTCCCTTGGATTTATCTCTGTATTCCCTGGAAGTGTTCCTTGCTGCCTTTCAGAAACCATCCTTGCAAGCTGACCAATCTGATTTTCCAAGTTCCGAATTGAACCCTCTTGATTTCGGAAGGCTACATCGGTAGTTTACATGAATTTGGTAAGCACGTCTTCCAATGTAGGATTCCTTGGTTCCAATTGTGGTTGTTGTCCAAACATGGGTTGCTTCCCTTGATTTCCTTGTCCTCCCCAAGAGAAATTGGGGTGGTTTCACCATCCAGGATTATATGTAGAGCTATATGGGTTGTTGGCTTGATTGAAAGGTGGCCTAGTATTGTTACCCATATAGTCAACATGCTCTTGAACTTGCGGTTCACATCCAGGCATTCCAGTGCCTGAAGGGTCCCATTGTTGAGGTGCCATGGAAGGTGATGCTAAGGCAAGGTTGTCCATCTTTTGGTGAAGTTTCTCCACTTGAATTGCTAAGGCGGTGACGACATCTACTTCATAAATTCCTGCAGGCTTGCTAGGCTTTTGTCTTACTATAGTCCATTGGTAATTGTTCATTGCCATGTCCTCTATCAACTGCTGAGCCGCTTCAGGTGTCTTTTTGTTCAAAGTTCCTCCACTAGCCGCATCAATCATTTGTTTGGTGGCTGGATTTAGACCATTATAGAAGGTCTGAATCTGAAGCCATGAAGGTAGAGCATGGTGGGGACATCTCCTTAACAACTCCTTGAATTGTTCCCATGTGTCGTACAACGATTCAGACTCCAATTGAATGTACGTAGAGATGTCATTCCTTAACTTCGCAGTCTTTGCAGGTGGAAAGTAATTCATCAGAAACTTCTCAACCATCATGTCCCAAGTAGTGATCGGCCCTCTAGGTAAGGAATTCAACCACTGCTTCGCCTTATGCCTTAAAGAAAATGGAAACAATCTCAATCGAATGGCGTCGTTGGAAACACCATTGATCTTGAATGTGTCACATATCTCTAAGAATCCGGCCAAGTGGGTGTTAGGATCCTCATCTTGCAAGCCATCATACTGGACATACTGTTGCACCATTTGTATCACACTAGGCTTCAATTCAAAATTATTGGTAGCTATCGGTGGTCTAACGATGCTCGACCTGGTTCCTTAGAGATTAGGTCTAGCAAAGTCAGACATGGTTTGCTCATTTTGGTTGGCCATGATATCTAAGTTTCCAAGATGATTCTCTCCTTGGTTTACTGTCTCCTCTTCTGATAGTTCGCTTGAAATATCTGTGGTATTAATTCACACGTCCCTTAAGTTAGTGTTATGGAGAATTCATTCTGGGTTAGGATGAAATGGTGCTAGCCCAGAATTTCTGCCCCTGGTCATAGACTAACAGACTACAAAAAAAAATATTATGCAATATAATTATACAAATACTAATTTACAACTATATAAATGAAAATTGGTAGATCAATAAAGATTGGGATTTCAAAATATTGAAAACGATCCCCGGCAACGGCGCCAAAAACTTGGTGATTTTTCTTGCTAACAAGTAATAACTCACTGTGATTTCATTCTACATTCTAATACAATTATGTAGATGGACTTAACTAGATTGAATTAGCATTCAGGCAAGCGCACCTATCAATCGTAATATATGAGAAATCTACATCTCGTGTCGTATTCCACAGGGTCGTTTCAACTATTCGTACTCACCCACCCTTTATTATCATACCTCTAAACAAAAGTGATATTTAAACTATATTAACCTAACTATGACCAATTGGATAATTCAGTATTGGAGAAATAAAAACGATAGAACATGGAGCTTTTAAATAATTACATGAACAATTTCATTTACTAGTTCAATTCTAAGCGATCATGACATGAAAATACTGTTAAATTTGTGCAATGTAAAGGTTAATTTTTCATCAAAATTCTCTCTCGAGCAATTCCAAATCTAAACCTAAGATAGTAAATTTTCTCTCGAACAATTCACAACACTCAAGTTCGCATTAAGCAAAATACTTTTATTACTACATAAATTCATGAATGTTATCGCTAAATTAACATGAATCCTTTTATTCGTGTTCTAATTTTCCAAACAAAATATCTCTCGATCATAAAGTTTGAATTACAAAGGGAATTATCATCACAATATGAACATACCAAAAGCATTGCAAATAACCAATTTCTCAATCTAGCCAATTGCAAATTGTGTAAGACAAATAAGAAGTTCATAAGGAGGATTAAACTCTTTGTTTGATTACATAAACACAAATAAAATACTACAAATGTAACATAAACAAGATGATACATGATTACTAGAATGTTCAAAGAGAAATCCATGCAAATTAAAACATAAATTGAAAATGGATCATCAAGAGAAAGAAAGGATTCAAAGGGGTTAATGATTAAATGAAAATACATAGGAATACCCTTCAATCCTCCTTGTCTTGGATGCTCCCCTTCGGCCTCCAGCAGTTCTCCAATCCAGAAAAAATCCAAAAGTTCTAAATAAATTTTTCTACAGGAAATTTATAGTTCCCTTGCAACCAGGTCGGACACGGGGTCGCACACGGCCGTGTGTCAGGCCGTGTGGACGGTTCCTAGGCGGTTCCTGGGCGGTTCCCCACGAGAAGGCGTGTCTGGTAGTGGGCCGTGTCAGATGACACGGGTATGGACACGGCCGTGTGTGCGGCCATGTTCTTCAGACACGGGTTGGTTGGCAGTCGTGTGCAAAGATGACACGGGTAGGCACACGGGCGTGTGCCATACCCGTGTGAGGTTCCATCGTCTGCGCCCAAATTCTTCAGCTCCAGGTGCATAGGACACGGGTAGGCACACGGCCGTGTGTCTGGCCGTGTGCACCAAATTTTCATCCTGTCATCAGCCATGTAGACTCCATGAACTCCTCTGTTTGCTCCGAGACTTTTAGGTCCATTGGTTGGCATTACCTGCAATAGAAAAATGATAGACTCAGTAAATGGTTTATTATAAGAACTGCCAAAGACTTCTAAATACGCTCTTCTATCTATGATACGACAGTTTCTTTGCTATTATCATGAAATCAACACAAAAGGGGCAGGAAATGGTAGATATGATTACAATTATGATTGTAAAAAGCCTATCATAATCGTACTCATCAAACCTCTGCCTCATCTGCTTCTGTACAGCTCAAGAAGGATCCAATGAAGAAAATAGATGCTCTTTATGATGACCAGAGTTCTGAAAGTGATGAATTTAGAACAGACTCTGATGACTCTTCTGCTACCAATGCTAGGAAAAGGAAGGCAAGGAACAAAGCTATGAAGAGAGTACCTCCTGCTAAAGTCAAAGATAACAATGACATTCCATACTACATTCTACATGACTGCCCTATTACTGAG
The DNA here is from genome assembly GCA_039583875.1 of Platanthera guangdongensis. Classification (NCBI taxonomy): domain Eukaryota; kingdom Viridiplantae; phylum Streptophyta; class Magnoliopsida; order Asparagales; family Orchidaceae; genus Platanthera; species Platanthera guangdongensis. The sequence continues at coordinate 87,410,552 of CM077158.1, forward strand.
CACTGGATGCAATACTCTAAGAACCAGCTGAAGGCAATGAAAAAGAAGAGAAAATATGAGAAGGGTTCCTCCCAATTTCAACACTCTCATCCTCCTCCATCACCTCCTCCTGATGCAGGTGCAGGTGGAAGCTCTGCAGCTCAACCCCCAGCCAGCAGTCAGGCCCCCTATCATCCTCATGCTAGATCTTATAATAGGGGAAGCCAATCCAGGGGATCTCAATCTAGGAGAGAAGGATACAGAGGAAATCAAAGAGATCTTTAAGTCTACTCCAAAGGTTACTCCAGGCAACACCCTTATTCTAGGGGAGGACAAATTTCAACTGATACAACATCTGCTCCTTTCCCTTATAAGGTGAAAGAAACTGTGTCTGTCAGGCCTCCTCAAGACAATCCCTCTAACAGATATGAGCCACCTGTACCTTTTGAGGATCCTGAAAACAATCCAGCTGCTTGGACTGCAATGTTAAAAGAACTAGCTGCACTGGATCAGATTAAAAAGACTAGAGAGCAAGGAAAAGATTCTTCCAACATCTCAACTATGTCTGAACAGAGACAGAAAGAGCTAGAGAGATATGCATTAAGTAAATTCTTTGATTCTGACAGGTATATGGAATTACATCCTGAAGCTGTAGTTCCCAAGCCTAAAAAGCAAACATATTTGGGTGCAGCAGATGATACCAGATCAAACAAAGAAGCCCTCAATCCTAACAGAGAGATCAAACTTGTTAAGGGCAAGGAAAAGAAATGATATTGTAAGGTGACATTCTCTGTGATTTCTGATTATCTGGATGCTATATATCTCTGTGTTTCTGCATTGTCTAGCTTGTTGTTTTTCTGTTTTACTGATTGTATGTTGTTATTAAGCTTTTTCCAAAGTCTGTAAATAGTAATCCTAACCCAAATAGGGGGAGATTGTTGGAACACTCTATTACTAATTTGGGTCAGGATCATTATGTCTCTAGGAATCAGTGCTTGACCTCCTATATAGCTCAATAGGTCAATTAGAATCGAGTCTAAGGGTTAGAAGTCTAGGTTTGGAAGCTGCCCTCAAGACCAGGATTTTCTGTTTGGAGACTAAGTCATATCGTCGAGCTCAGCACGACGATTCGTCGAACTCCGATCGACGATCGTCTAGCTCAACTTCGACAGATCGTCGAACTCCATTCGACGATCGCTGAGCTCAACTTCATTATATCGTCGAACTCCATTCGACGATCGGTGAGCTCAGTTCGACGATTTTGACTCTGCTTTGGATCTTTACCTCTGAGCTCAGTTCGACGATCTTTGAGCTCAGATCGACGATATTTTGCTGCTATATATTTCCAGATCGCTGAGCTCAGCTCGACGATAGCAGAGCTATGTTCGACGATTTCAGATAACTTCAAGGATGTTTCTAGATTCAAATTCAAACCAGTTAAGGAGTTATTCTGCAATTAATTCAGAGATTTCCTAGCCGTTTTTCATTCATTTCTGGACCAAGTTTCAAGGGATTTCTCAAGGAATATTTCTGTGGACTTTCCTCCAGAAGAGATTGTGCAATTAAGGATGCAATTAATGCAGGCCAACGGCTATACTTGAAAGAGAATGTTATTCTATTCTGTATCAGAGAATAAAAGAGAAGAATTTTTAAATCACTCATAGAATACAGATCACAGAGAGACAGACACACAGTCAGATATCATATATTGTCTAAAAGAATTCTCAAGAACACTCATCCAAGGATATCAACCTTCTCTGAAATCTTCAGATCTCCCTAGTTTTCGAGTGTTCAAGGCCAACATATTTCAAGACTCCAGACATTCAACATTTCAGTTATTGATGAAATCATCTATTGCTGGAGTTCAATCTTTGAAGATCTCAAGGATTCAGGGGGAGCTTTGACATCAACAATCCACATAGTCTTCTCAGTTATTTGAGAAAGAGAAGACTTCCATCACTCTCTCACCCCCTCTCTTTAAAGGGTTTTTCAAACTCCCTTCATAAGTTTGAGCTTGGTTTTTGAGCACCTTGTCAAATGCTCATTGGTGGCAAGACACCTGATCAAAAAATCTGCTTTGGTTTTTGAGCACCTTATCAAAAGCTCATTGGTGCCCAGGACACCTGATCAACTCATCCTGCAGTGGATTCCTACCTAGGGTGGTAGAAGAGTGGATGTACCCAAGTTTAGGGGAACCACTATATTTCCTTGTGTCTTCTGGTTTTGCTTGTTTTTATTTTTGTTTCTGGCCTTGATTATCTTGTGATTAGCTTTTGGATAGTTTAGTTCTGTGATTAGATTTTTATTACTTCCCTGCTCACTCTTATTACAACAATTGTTGTAAAAAGTTTCAAAACACCATATACTCTATTCCCCCCCCCCCTCTAGATTATATCAGATCTAGCTGCTCTTTCAAAAACCAACCACAAATGGAAGAACAAGCAGGTCTTTTATTCATTCACACTTCTTTACAAGGCGAGGTATATGTAGCGAGACATGATTTCTCTAGTACAATAGCTACAAACAGAAAGAGCAAATAAGCCGGGCGGACAGCACTGGAGACCGCCGAGACCGCCTCGTCCGCCAAGGTCGCCCAAGCCGCCCAAGGTGCAAATGCTACGAGCCGAATAGCACACGGAGTCCGCCGAGACCGTGAGGTCGCGCGGACACACCGTTATTCGTTGCCTGCTGAAGAACAGAGGAACAGACCGCCTACCCGCGTGAGACCGTCGGACAGGTTATTGGAACTTGATCAAGCTGAAGTAGAAAACTGACAAGCCGCAGAAGCGACCAGCTGAGACCGCACACTTCAATGCCCAACTCCTGGCTCCTTGAAGCTAGATGCGCGACCTGCACACAGCACACCGTCAGCACTACTCAACCCGGCCGGACAGAAAACCGCAGACCGCAACACTTGCCCAAGCCCAACTTACTGTTCACTTTGTTACTTTAGACCTGTCGGGGGGTTGTATTTATAGGCGAGGTGAGGAGTGTGGTCACCACCCTAGTGAATAGAATCACCACCCCAGCCCGCGCACTAGCAAAACATCCGTCCGCTGAGTCCGCAAAGACTTAGCCGGATTCCAAGAAAACCGCCAGAAGCAAGGCACTGATGTTCACTATTGGGCGATCTTGCACCAGACCGCCCACACTATGCGGACATAATACAGTCCGCACAGTCCGCCCACAACATCACATGAACAGCCACAACTCCTTCAGTGACAGCCCGCACAAGAAAGAGGCAGTCCGCATGATACAAGACCAAAGCCTCCACCCGCCACAAGTCCACGACCAAAGACAGTCCGCCCGGTCAACAGCGGACTTGGCGATACAGCGGACACACTGGACTTGTCATAGAATGTGACCAAGTCTAGTAAATCACCAAAATCCTATCGCGAGCTTGGCGGACAAGGCTCAGTCCGCCAATCATCCAAAGCAAAACGCCAACACTCCCCAAGAGTTAAGGCAGAGTCCGCAAGCAATCCTCGCACAGCTGCCCAAACAAGCGGCCAACTGCCGGACTCCGACATCAGTCCGCGCAGTCCTCCACAGCAGTTAGCACCTGCTGTACCACCAGAGTTCGGCAAGGGCCACAGCCAAACTCCAAGGTCAGTCCGTCACAGCGGACAACGCGGACATGCCAGTCCGCAAGCCTCCCGTGGACAGGACATCCAATCTGCCGGTTAACACAAGCTTGCAACACAAGTCCACTGAACAGAGCACTGCCTTCAGTCTGCAAACCTCTGTCCGCTCAGGCCGCTCCTTAATCAGCCAAGCCACCATGACAGCCAACACCCTGTCCGCAAACAGCAGTCCGCCCAGGACGCAGACTCAGTCCGCACAGGCCGCTCAGACCACAGGCTGCTCAATCAGCAAGCCACCAAGACAGCTACCACCCAGGCTGCAGTTAGCAATCTACCCAAGTCGCGAACTCAGTCCGCACAGGCCGCCCGGCCTGCCCATCACCCACTTCCACTTCACAAATTTCAACACTCCCCCTTGAAGTGAGAAGTGGTGATCAAGCCCAGCAAGCTATATAACCGCTGAAAAGGCTCCTTCGACAGCGGCTTCGTGAAGATGTCAGCAAGATTATCTTCACTCCAAACATGCCCGACCAGAAGAGATCCCTCCAATACCCTGTCCCTTATGAAGTGGTGTGTGATCTCAATATGCTTGGTCCTTGCGTGACACACTGGATTGTTTACCAATTTGAGAGCACTCTCATTGTCACCCCGGAGTAAAGTATGCCCTTGCACTTCTTCATGAACATCCTCTACATGCCTCCGCAACCAGATAGCTTCCCGAGCAGCCAAGGCCGAAGCCTTATACTCAGCTTTTGTAGTAGACACGGACACAGAATCCTGCTTCTTGCTACACCACAAAATACCAGCTGAACCACAAGTGAAAACATAACCCGAAGTTCATCTCCGATCATCCGAGTCACCACCATAGTCAGCGTCCGTGTATCCAAGCAAAGTAATGTCCGCATCCCTACTATAGAGGAGTCCCATATCAGAGGTTGACTTGACATACTTCAAGATGTGCTTTGCCGCTACCAGATGAGACTTCCTTGGTTCAGCCATAAACCGACTTACTTGGCCAACAGCATAAGCAATGTTTGGCCTTGTAATCGTCAGGTAGATCAAACTCCCTACAAGAGCCCTGAACACCAAGAGATCAGGAAGAATCCTTCCTTTATCTCGTCGAAGTTTCAGCCCATATTCCACTGGAGTAGAGCAACACTTCCCTTCGCCCATGCCGAATCGACTTACAATGCGATCTGCATAACCCTTCTGGCAAATGAGAATTCCGCACTCCTTCCTCTCCACTTCAAGACCGAGAAAGTGATGAAGCTCTCCCAAGTCTTTCATCTCGAAGCGTATAGAAAGCTCAGCCCTGATCCTTGCTACTTCCTCCTCTGAATTCCCTGTGATGATCATATCATCCACATACAGCAGGACCAAGACTTGAAGCTCCCCCTTCTTCTTGATGAACGAGCTAGAATCCGATTTGGAAGCAATATACCCGCAGAATTGCAAATACTCTGCTATCTTCCCATACCAAGTTCTAGGAGCTTGCTTCAACCCGCAGAGAGCCTTCCTGAGTTTACAGACATAGTCCGGATGAACTTCAGAAACAAATCCAAGTGGCTGGTCCATGAAGATGTCCTTGTCAATCTCTCCGTAAAGAAAGGCGTTCTTCACATCAAGCTGCCACATCCTCCATCCCTTGCTAGCAGCCAAGGCGATCACCACTCTAACTGAAGTCATCTTTGCAACCGGACTAAAAGTCTCTTCATAGTCTTCTCCATACTGCTGTGAGAATCCTTGAGCAACCAGGCGAGCTTTGAACCTATCAATGCTCTCATCAGCCTTCTTATTCAACTTATATACCCACTTGCAAGTCACTGGAGTGATGCCATCAACCTTGGGCACAAGGTCCCAGGTTTCATTCTTCTTGAGAGCAGCAATCTCTTCCTTCATGGCATCATCCCACTCCTTGACTCCAGTGGCCTCATTGAATTTTGCAGGCTCTTTCTTATCCAGAGGACCTGCAAAGAAGCAGGAGACAAAGCTCACTGCATTCCCATCACAATAACGAGCCGGTGGCTTAATAACCCTCTTCGATCTCCGAAGGGTCTGCTCCTTGCTTACTACCTCTGTTGCTCATTCAGGCTCAGCACCACCTTCAGGAAAGCTTTGAGCAATGCTCCCCCTGCTTCCTGAACCAGAAGCCTCAGCACCAGAACTTGAAGCAATAGGGGCTGCTGGTGAAATAGCAAGCTCCTCTCCAGGCCTTCAGCAGCCACCATCGGTTTTTTATCAACCTTGCTTCTGGTTAGCTCAACCGAGCCACCTCCATACGACATCAGCTCGTCAAAGACAACATCTCTTGATACAATGAACTTCTTTGTTGCAGGATCCATGCATTTCTATCCCTTCTTCCGCTCATCGTAGCCAACAAAGACAAGCTTCCATGCCTTTGCATCTAGCTTAGTCCTTGAAGCATCCGGGACATGCGCATAGCAAGTTGAACCGAACACCCGAAGGTGTTCCATACTAGGCTTCTTCTTCAGAAACAACTCAAAAGGAGTCTTCATGTTGATCGGTCTAAGCGGCATTCGGTTGATGACATAAGAAGCACAAGACATCCCCTCTGCCCAAAAGGACCTTGGAATGTCTTTCGCATGAAGCCAACATTTGCAAGTCTCCGTCAGATGACGGATCTTCCGCTCCTCTACTCCATTTTGTTGTGGAGTGTGAGCACAAGTGAGCTCTCGTTGGATCTCGTGCTTCCTGCAGAAGTTAGAAAACTCGGAGGAGACAAACTCACCACTGTTGTCTGTTCTAAGCTTCTTGATCCGCAAGCCAAGCCGGCCCTCCACCAACTCCTTGAACTCCACAAACAAACGGAAGGCTTCTGACTTCTCCTTCAAGAAATATACTCAAGTGTATCTTGAGTAGTCATCAATCAACACAAGCATGTATCTGCTCCCGCCAAGGCTTGCAGTGATAGTTGGTCCCATCAAGTCTCCATGGATGCACTCCAATGGTCTCTTGCTCCTCGTTTGTGATTTATCAAACAGAAGGTGATGAGCCTTGTCGTACTGACATCCCGCACAAACATGACCGTCACCAAATGAAGAAAGCTTAGGCAAGCCTCTTACAAGGCATTTGTTTGCCAAAGCTTTCGACTTCTCCATTCTTACATGCCCCAGCCTTTCATGTCATATAGTCGCGCTATCGTTTGCTCTCATCCGATCAACATAAGAGTTAGTAGCAAGAACAAACAAGTTCTTCACTCTCCTCCCAACATGAGCAACATTAGCCTTAACTGCTGATACATTGCGAAGGAACTTCACTTCTGTTGGCCCAAACAGAACGTGATAACCCGCGTCTACCGCATTGGTCACCGAGAAGAGGTTCTTCTTCATGCCCGGTACGTGATACACACTCCTTAACGTGAGTGGCCCCTTATCACTACCCAACGACACAACACCCTCCTTCTCTACTACATAAATAGTATTATCAGCAGTTATAATAGCTTCATTACCTGAGTAGGCTTGTAGAGGAGAGAACTTCGACTTGTCTCCGGTGAGGTGATGACCACACTCGGAGTCCACGATCCAATCATCATTGAAGTCGATAGCGGACAGGGCACGGACACAAGTGCCCGTCATGAAAGCTCCGCCCCATTCAGCTTCCTCACTCTTAGAGCAAGCTTCCTCCTTGCCAGCAACATGCCCAGGTTGCAGTTTGACCTTGCAGTACCGCTTGAAGTGTCCTCGCTGATGAAACCTGTAGCACTTCAGGTTCTTCTTCCAGTCCTTCTTAGGAGCAGTGCTCCTCTCTGCCTGATAAGAAGTTGAAGCCTCATTCTCAGCAGTGACTTGCTTCTTCTTCCCTTCCCATCTCTTCTTCTTCTTGCCCGTGAAGAGTGCTTCACTGCTCTCCTCAGAGACAGTGACTCCAGCCATCTGCCTTGCCAAGCTTTCCTGTGAAGCAAGTAGATTCTCAAGCTCCAGCAAAGATGGTTGAGTATCCCATATTTTATCTGATGTCACAAAAGCAACATACTCCTTCTGCAAGCCGCGGATTATGTGCCTTTTCAACTTGGCCTCAGAGATAGGCTCATCAGGATCAAGTGTTGATATCTCTGCACACAGACTCTTCATCTTCAAGATGTATTTAGAGATAGTTAGGTCTCCTTGAGTTGTCCTGGCCAACTCATTCTCCAAGAATTGTAGCCTTGCTACATTCTTCCTATTGAACAACTCATCAATGGTTGTCCAAATATCAGCAGCTGATTCACATCCAATGATGTGATCAAACAACTCCGGTGAAACAGCTCTCTTGAGAACAAACTCCACCTTAGCATTTGTTTTTCTCCAGAGCCTCCCATAGCAGCAGTCACTTCCTGTCTGTCGTCACCACTGGCGACCTCCCATAGCTCGTCACCAAGAAGATAACTATTCATGCACGACTTCCACTTCTTGAAGTTAGTCAGCGTTAAGAGTTCAATGCCAAGACCTCTTGCGTAGCTCACTTCCATTGCAACAACCGTTGGTTAAGCAAACTTCCAGCATCATAGAGCACCAATACAGGTTGATCACCACTCAAGCACAGAGCAACAACACTGGTTGAACACTACTGAAGCAACTGAACCTCCCTCTAATACCATGTTGAATTTTCTCAAAGTGGTCAGCAAGGTAGCCTAAAGCCAAATTAATATTCTCAGAACTACCCAGTTTACACTTTGATCATACGGAAGCCCAAGGAGCAAGTTTAACACCAAGCACAAATGGAAGAACAAGCAGGTCTTTCATTCATTCACACTTCTTTACAAGGCGAGGTATACGTAGCGAGACATGATTTCGCTAGTACAACAGCTACAAACAGAAAGAACAAACAAGTCGGGTGGACAGCACTTGAGACCGCCGAGACCGCCTCGTCCGCCAAGGCCGCCCAAGCCGCCCAAGCTACAACTGCTATGAGCCGAATAGCACACGGAGTCCGCTGAGACCGCGAGGTCGTGCGGACACACCGTTATTCGCTGCCTGTTGAAGAACAGAGGAACAGACCGCCTACCCGCCTGAGACCGCCGGACAGGTTATTGGAACTTGATCAAGCTGAAGTAGAAAACTGACAAGCTGCAGAAGCGACCAGCTGAGACCGCAGAGACCACACACTTCAATGCCCAACTCCTGACTCCTTGAAGCTAGCCACGCGACCTGCACACAGCACACCATCAGCACTACTCAACCCGCGCGGACAGAAAACCGCAGACCGCAACACTTGCCCAAGCCCAACTTACTGTTCACTTTGTTACTGTAGACCTGTTGGATGGTTTTATTTATAGGCGAGGTGAGGAGTGTGGTCACCATCCTAGTGAATAGAATCACCACCCCAGCCCGCGCACTAGCAAAACATCCGTCCGCTGAGTCCGCAAAGACTTAGCCGGATTCCAAGAATACCGCCAGAAGCAAGGCACCGATGTTCACTATTGGGCGATCTTGCACCAGACTGCCCACACTATGCGGACACGATACAGTCCGCACAGTCCGCCCACAACATCACATGAATAGCAACAACTCCTTCAGTGACAGTCCGCACAAGAAAGAGGCAGTTCACATGATACAAAACCAAAGCCTCCACCCGCCACAAGTCCACGACCAAAGGCAGTCCGCCCGATCAACAGCGGACTTGGCGGATACAACGGACACACTGGACTTGTCACAGAATGTGACCAAGTCCAGTAAATCACAAAAAGCCTATCGCGAGCTTGGCGGACAAGGATCAGTCCGCCAATCATCCAAAGCGAAACGCTAACACTCCCCCAGAGTTAAGGCAGAGTCCGCAAGCAATCCTCACACAGCTGCCCAAACAAGCGGCCAACTGCCGGACTCCGACATCAGTCCGTGCAGTCCTCCACAGCAGTTAGCACCTGTTGTACCACCAGAGTTCGGCAAGGGCCATAGCCAAACTCCAAGGTCAGTCCTCCACAACGGACACCGCGGACACGCCAGTCCGTAAGCCTCACGCGGACAGGACACCCAATCTGTCGGTTAACACAAGCTTGCAACATAAGGCCACTGAACAGAGCACTGCCTTCAGCCCGCAAACCTCTGTCCGCTCAGGCCACTCCTTAATCATCCAAGCCACCAAGATAGCCAACACCCTGTCCGCATACAGCAGTCCGCCCAGGCCGCGGACTCAGGCCGCACAGGCCGCTCAGACCACAGGCTGCTCAATCAGCAAGCCACCAAGACAGCTACCACCTAGGCCGCAGTCAGCAATCTGCTCAGGTCGCGGACTCAGTCCGCACAGGCCGCCCGGCCTGCCCATCACCCACTTCCACTTCACAAATTTCAACAGCCTCAGCTAAGAAAACACTTATGGCTACTAATGCTATAATAGACACTGATGAACATGGGAAACCAGTTGATTAGAAACTATATAGGGGCATTGTTGGGTCTCTATTATATCTTACAACTAGCAAACTTGATATCATGTTTGCCACATGCCTTTGTGCTAGGTTCCAAGTGAACCCTAAAGAATCTCACCTAATTTTTCTAAAAAAAAAAATTGAGATATATAAAGAGTTGTCCTAGTCTAGGCCTTTGGTATCCTACTGAGTCAGAATTTGATTTAACTGGATATTCAGATGCTGACTTTGTTGGATGCAGGGTTGATAGGAAAAGTACCTCAGGAACTTGTCAGTTCCTTGGTATGAGACTAGTGTCTTGGTTCTGTAAGAAACAATCATCTGTGTCCACATCAACTGCTGAAACAGAATACATTGCAGCTGGAAGTTGCTGTTCAGAGATGATGTGGATTCAAAATCAACTCCTAGACTATGGTTTCAACTTAAATAATTCAACTCTACTATGTGATAACATAAGTTCTATATCCATAGCACAGAATTCAGTCCATCACAGTAGGACTAAGCATATAGAAATTAGGCATCATTTCATTAGAGAGTGTGTAGACAAAAACAAAATTAAACTTGTCTATATCTACACTGATTTATAAAGAGCTGATATTTTCACCAAACCCTTGGATGAAAGAAATCACCTGTTCTTATAAATCAGCTTGTAATGATCAATAGAGAAGCCTTAGTTTAATTTTTGTCTGCACTCGACCAATTTGCCAAAGTTCGTCGAATGGAGCTCGACGAACTGGGGAAAGTTCTTGAGATATTCGTCGAACGGAGGTCAACGAACTCTCTGTGAGTGAAGCTATTTTCGTCGAGCGGAGATCGACGAATCTGCTTCAGAAATCTTTCGTCGAACGGAGTTCGACGAAATGTCTTCAAATCTTTAGACTGAAATCGACGAATTATTTAACTGCAAATTATTTCGTCGACCTCAGATCGAAGAATTATTTTATTTTTCGTGGAACGGAGTTTGTCGATTCATATTCTGGAAAACCTTATATCTAGGCTTTCTTCGACTTCCATCCCGCGCTTTCAGTTCCTTTGTACTTGATCGTCATTTTTCTCTAACAGGTGCTCTAATGGCGATTCTAGCAGAAAATCTTGCGACAATGAAATTCGACACCGGCTTTGATGTCGATTTTGATTCCTTCCAGCATTCAGACCCAATCTTCCTGGAAATACTGCAACTGCTTGAAGAACAGTAGGTAAAGACTCTGTTGTCAACCACGATCAAACTCGCCAGCGCTAAAATCAGGGAGTGGGTCTATACTTCCTCCACCACAGATGAGAACACTCAGACAGGGACTGTATCGGGTAATGTTATTTCTCTTACTCCTGCTGTCCTAACAGAAATTTTTGGGTTAAGTAATGGTGAAGAAGAGTTGGAAATTGATACTGAGGAATATGATGTGATGCTGGGTATGATGGGTTATTCTAGAGAAACCCCAAATAAGTTGTTGAAGAAACACATGTCTGCTGAATTTAAATTCCTTGAAAATATTATGAGCAAAGTGTTGTTGGGCAAGCACACTGCACATGACTAAATAACCAGGTACCAATTCCTGGTTATGTGTGTTGTGGTTAACAAGAAAAAGGTAAACTGGGCTCAGATCATGTTTGATTTGATTAAGAAAAAGAATACAAAGAAAGAGATTTATTTTGGAAGGATCTTAGGGATCTTCCTAAAAGAAAAGGCTGCTGAATCCCTGGTCTCCCAGACCATATTCATCAATTCCTCCAAGAGGCTCACCTGCGCCCTCTTTAGCAAGTGGGAGAGGACCATCAACAAGCCCTCCAAGGCCTCTTCCTCTTCCACCGGGGCTTCTGAGAGCACTAGGGCTGCTCCAGCCACTTCCCAACCTGCTGAAGATATCCCTCCTCCACCTCCATCACCTCCAGCAATCCCACTTCAACCTCAGATGGTACAACAACTCCCCTCCACAGTTCCAACCACCATTCACACTCCTACACCTCCCTCATCCCCAGTACATCTATCCCCCACTCACTTTCCTAACTCACCTCCCTCCCAACATGATACACCAGCTCCATCACCACACTCCTCTCCATTACCACCCCATTTGGCTACCATTCCCCCCTCCAATATCTCCTCCCTCCCTTCCCTTAATCTGCTTACTTCCCCTCCTCATACTTCTTCTATCCCAGATGTTCCGATGATGGATTCTCTACCTCCTCCTCCACCAGCATCTTCCATACCTCCTTTTATTTATACTACACCACCCTCAGCCTCTCTGCCATTGGACCCCTCCATTATTCCATCTCTCATTGCACTTCTTACTCCCCTCCTCAAAATAATTATTGCAGAGGCTATTACACCTCTTGCTTCTTCAATATCCTCTCTTGCTGACAAAATATCTGCTCTCTCTGCTCCTCCATCTTCAGTCAGGGGCCTGGCTCCAATTGCCACTGAAACCAGGCAGGGGGAGATGCTCTATGAAGAAGTAGCAGCAGAAGAAGTAGCAACTGCAGAAGCAGTAGTAACAGCAGCAGTTACGGTAGAAAAAGAAACAGCAGAAGCAGAAGCAGAAACAACAGCAGATGCAGATGCAGATGCTGATACAGATTTATTTGATTTAATTAATTTTATTGAATCTGATATGGAAATAGATGAGCAGGTCCCAGAGGAATATACAACTGCTGGTGATTTTATTATAAATCCCACAGTAGATCTATTACATTTATTGAGTATTTTTGACATAGCTTATTTGAATAATCTACCAGCAGACAACATCAAGCCATCTTTGGCTATAGTTCCTTACACCTCTCCCATAAGCCCCAAGGTTGCCAAGCAACTCAAGGCTCGTTTTGTTACAATAGAGGTTCCAGCTATTCCATCTCCTCTCAGAGCTGTTTCACCCATTATTTCATCCCCTCCAAAAGATTTTTCTGCTTCAGTTTTTGTTATGGATGATTCACCTATGCCTGATCTTGATGCATTGATCATGACTGACATTTAAGAAAAAATAAGACAGTTGCTGAAAGCACTGTTGTGTATATCCCTCCAGCTCCAGCTCCAGCTCCTGCTCCAGCTCTAGTTCCAGCTCCTCCTCCAGCTCCTACTCAGGCTGAAAAGCCAATTGATAAATCAGTACTAAAGGGCATTGATGCCTTATATGATGCTCCTCAGGATTCTTCTGATGATGATGATGATAATGATGAGGACTCTGATGATGAGCCCAAGAAAAAGAAAGTGTCTAAGAAGAGGAAAGCTCCTCCACCTCCTGCCCCGAAACCAAACCCAGCAAATGACACTCCTTATTATATACTCCAGAAGATTACACCTTACAAGGGCATGCCAGCATGGATGTGCCTGTCCAAAAACCAACAAAAAGAAAGGAAGAAAAGCAGAAGATATTCCCCACCTCCTCAAAGATACAGAAAGGATCCTCCTCATCCGCCTCCACCTGCTGCTGGTGCTTCCAGTTCTTCAACTTAAAGGACTACCCTGTTTCAAACCTATCAAAGACATCAGGGTATGTCCTCATCTTCAGGAAGCAGCCAGCAAAGGCATTATTCATCTGGCAAGCAGCAGCATCAACAACATCAACAACAATAATTAACTGAACATCAAAAGGCTGAAAGCCCCAAGAGACCCGATTCCCCTCCTGTACCCTTTGAAGATCCAAAGTCAGCTACAACTGCTAGGATGGCCAGATTCCAGGAATTGGTTGGCCTATCCATGGTCAACAAAGCAAGAGTTGAAGGAAAGGATCCATCTCAATACTCTACAATGTCCAAGTTCAGAAAGGAATAACTGAACAGTTTTGCTAAGGCTAATAAGTTTTTTAATGTTGATGATTATATGAAACTACATCCAGAAGCAGTAGTGCCCAGGGCTACATCTCTTAATATCATTGCGGCTGCTGACATGACAATGACCAAGGCTCAAGCTGCAGATCCTAACAGAGAAATTATATTTACACAGTCTGGAGACAAAGCCAAAGAGGAGAAGCACAAGGAGAAGAAGAAGAAGAAATAAACTTTGAACTGTCTTTAGTCTTTTTGAGTTACTTTAAACTGCTTATCTATCTCTTGATATAAAGCTTATTATACATATATATCTGTTGCATATTTTAAATTTCCTGCAGATATATTCTTATTTTACTTTGTATATAGTTTGTGTTTGTAATTATTGATCTCACTCAAATAGGGGGAGATTGTTGGATCCCTAGTTGGATTTGGGCTAGGTTCACTAAACTAGGATGTTTGACCCAACATGTATAGCTAAGGTCATGTGTGTGTCCTAGAGTCTAGGTCATGTCCTTAGAGTCAACACTACATGGACCAGCCATCAACAGACTGCAGAAGAGTCAAGACTTAGAGAACTTTTCAAAGACTCAGAAAATGAGTTCGACGTTCGTCAAACTCAGGTCGACGAAAGTTGTGCTCAGCTCGACGAACTTAGAGAAAATTCTCTGAGCTGAACTCGACGAAATTAGATCTCAGGTCGACGAACCCATTTCTTAGGTCGATGATTTCTGGACACGTTAATTCAACATTCTTAAGTCCAAGAAACATGGAATTCTGAACTCCAGTCGATGAAGTTATATTCTCAGCTCGACGAACTTGATACACAGAGTTGGCAAACGTACCAGAGAAAGCAGTTGTCTGTCCTCAGGTTGACGATCTTGGATCTCAGCTCGACGAACAACTATTATCTGGTCAACGAACTTAGATTCTCAGCTCGACGATCTCTGGATCCAGGTCGACGAATTCTGCTCAACGATTTCTATAAAGTTTCAGACTTAGAAATTTCCCTCCCTCTGTCTCCTTTCTATTGCAATAATTCCTGAGTAATCAATGCATAAATATTCTTTGAATATTACCGTTAGAAGAAAGCATTGATTATGGTCTTCATCAGGATTAGTGCTTGCCATTTTTCCATGGGACAGTTGGGGAAATCAATCAATGCAAATATTATCCAGGCCATCAGAAATCAATGTAGAAAGAAATTCAAATTTCAAAAGGAAATTTATATGGAAAATATAAAAGGGATTTTCTTTCTCTTCCTGTGAAGAAGTCAAAAAAATACAGTGAATAAGGATCTTCTTCTTCCCTCTCGATAGCACACTGAGAAATAAGAGAGAGAGATACTTACAGAGAATACAGAACACAGTGATATAGAGAAACAAACCCTAGACCAAAAAAAGAACATCAAGCTGAAGAAGAAGAAGAACAATCATTCAAATCAAGAGTCTTCTTCTGTCTTCATTCCAGGATTCTTCAAAGGACAACAAACATACTATCTGTCAAGAAGTTCCTGGAGTTCTTCTGGTCAAAGCAAAAGTTTGAAGACCTATCACCCTACAGTAAGGCTCCAACTATCTGAATCATTCTTTATCTCAGGGGGAGCCCTTGCTAACATCAAAGTCCACTAGAGTCTTCTCAGTTGTATTTGAGAAAGAGAAGACATAATCACTCTCTCATCCCCCATTGTATAAAGGGTTCTTAACTCCCTTCAAAAGTTATTCCTGGTTGCAAGTCATCTGACCAAAATACTTGAGTATTGGTTTTTGAGGACCTGATCAAAAGCTCATTAGTGGCAGTCACCTGATCAAAAATCTGAGTGGATTCCTACCAGGGTGGTAGAAGAGTGGATGTACCCAGGTTGGGGAATCACTATAAAATTCTTGTGTTGTCTGGGTTGCTCTTTTCTTTTGATTCTTGCAGTGGCTGTGCTAACTAGGTTTGCTGTGTTTATGTTTAGTTAGTTTAAATTTTGCTGAGCCTGTGGTAGAATAACTTATCTTAGGACTGATTGTTTGTTATTTAGCAAAATGTTTTATAAACCCTAAATACTCTATTCACCCCCCCCTAGAGTATTTCAGATCTAACCCTTACATTCAAAAATTTATGTTTTATTTTATTCACGCACGGTCGTGCATTTCTAAAACGCGCGGTCATACATGAACAAAATTCTGAACTTTTTTATTTAAGCTGTTGTTTTAGGTCTTCTGCATTCCGGAACCAGTCCGCAATTTCTTCCGTCAGAAGGGGCTTTTGCACCATTTTCCTTCCTCCTTCCACTAGGGCTTTGCCCGAGGCCACTTTACATCATCCAAGAGCTTCAAGGAAAGGATTTCACACTCATATTTATCGCCAAACAAGGAGTTCTTCACATCGGACGTGGCCAGATTATAGTTTACACGAGAAGACGAATCCATTGGGAGGAAGTGACAGCCCTCCTCTATCCCGGGCAATAGTTGGGACCGATCTACGTTGCGGATCGACGTCTAGGATGCAGATTTACGACCTGACGATTCCTACCGTGAATCTACAATAAGCCTCCGAATTCAGTCGTATCTCTTGCCTTTTTCTTCTCTTGGATTGATGTTTATGTTGTAATCTTCATATTATGATGATGTATGCCAACTAAGCTTTGATTTTTAATGTTCTTTTCATGTTATTAAAATCTTTGTTAGTTTAATTATGCTTGAAGTGCGCCGCCAATCCGCTCCACCCTCCATTCCATTCCGCTAGCCTACTCACCCATTCTATGAGACTACTCTTCCATCCCGCCAAGTGAAGCTGTGCATAGTGACCTGCGTAATCCACCTCATTGTGAAGCAGTGTAGGCGACTTGTAACATTAATTTAGGTTTTCTTTTATTTTTGTTGTTTTTTCTAAAAGCCAAACCAAGTCTTCATCAACCCATCCGACCGCTAAGACTTCAATCTCAAGTCCTTCCTCGAAAGTAAACTCCACCTTACCATGTTCCTTGAGTGATCGATACTTGGGGATTTACTCCCACATTTTATATTACTTGAGCAACCGGTGCACTTGCCGAACGCACACCACACGCCCACCAAGGTGCGCATACCTGCGAGCACCAGGGTGCACGTGCCTCTGTGGGCACCTAGGTGTGTGCGCCCACATGCATCCGGGGGCGCGCCCAACCCCGGGGGAACCTGCGCTGGGAGGCTCCCTGACCGGCGAGCATGTCCTCGCAGCGGTAGGCTTCGCTCATTGGCTTTGCATTCGGCCTCCCTCGTCTATGCACATTCCCTGTTTTCCGTCTTCTTTACGGCTTACCTTCGCTTACGAAGCGCCACCAATCGCCTTCTCTGTCACCTATCCGTTCGCTATCACCATTATCACCACCAAAAGAATCCATTGCAGAAAAAGAATAAATCCTTGCTCTTTTCAAACGGTTTCTAACACCGAGAATTTCGGGGGATAATTGATGGGGGCAAGTCCACTTATAGCATTATTGGGGTGCGGTTAGCCTACTCCCCCATGATCCCATTATCCAAAATGGAGATCATGGGGGAACCGTCGCGCGCTCGATCAAAACGAGTGATCGCGCGCAGGGGATCCCAGACCGCCCGAGGCTAGCCACCAATGTCGGCTCCTCTCTCCCACCGCCGATGGGTCGGCTCTAGCCGGCCCATCTTCCGGATGACTGAGGGACCGCACCTCTCGACCAAGCGCCCGCAGCCGCGAGGTGCGCCGATCCCGCCGGCCCCCCTGGCCGGCGGGGGCCTTCCCTCTCGCGGCCTCTGTGGGAGGTGTCGTGCGCAACCGACCGCGCCCCGCCCCTCGATAGGGTGTGCTCAGCCTCCTCCCCCCCCCCCCCCACTCGGACCACACCTCTCGGCCACGCCTCGCCTCTCTTTCCCTCCTTGGACGCCTTCCCCGCCATCTGATCATTCTACCACGATCGCGACCATCTGATGCGCAGGTAACCACCTGTTTAACCACCACCAGTAGTGGGGGGACATGTTTTTAGTAGGGCTCTGCACTTAGTAAAATTAAATATACGAATAATATTCAGCCTAAACTCTACTTAGAGTTATGATATTGGTGGTTACGGTGTGCGGATAGATGCATAACCACCGTAGCCACCTCCTTGAGGCTATAAAAAGGCCCCTAGGCCTCCTTATTGATCATCTTTTTCTCCTCAGCTTTCTTCCTCCTCAGGTTAGAGCTCTGCCGGATTCCTATTACGAGTCACCTTCAAGCCACCTTCGAGCTACTGCCTCTCCACCAAAATTTTGCCTAAGCCCGCAAACGAGTGGCGAGAAGAAGTTTTCTACTATAGAAAGGGCCCATTTGTCTGCAATCCCCCAGCAAGTAGCCTCACGCGGAGCAGCCAATTGCTTGTTGTGAGCCTAGGTAACTCTCTCTCACCTCCAAAGAGTAACAAGGAGTGGCATGTCGCCCTTGATTCTTCAAGCAAGTTGTAAACTAAAGCAGATAGTGGATTTCGACCGGCAAAGATCCGGTCGCGTGGTTTTTTACCCGATTAAGGGGTTTTTCCACGTCAAAATATCGTGTGCATAATCTCTCTCTCATTGACTGTGTGCGCGCTCGACCGCTCCGTGAGATAGGACGGTCCAGGTTAATCTGTGCCGACCGGGGCATCGAGTTTGGCCGCAACAATAATAATTTATAAACATATATATTATCATGGAAAAATAACCAAAGAATCACGCCAGAGACGAGGATGACAACGACGAGAATATAATTTTTGGTTACATTATTTACATTCAAAATGGTGAAGTGAAAGTGGAGGATTGGGCAACCAGAGCGACCTGTCCGCACGGTTTATGCGGACAGGACTGGCGGTTAGTCAGGTCGGCAACGTTTCTGCAGTCAGCTTGTTTCTTGGCGGCCTGGGCGGTATGTTCGCGCGGTCTGTGTGAACAGAGGAGGCGACCAGCCAGACCCGCTTATGCTCAGCAGGCAGGTTGTTCCCAGAAGGTATCCGGGTGGATAGCTTCTCTATCCGCGGAGTCTAACAAGATGCAGACTGGAGAGGAGCTCAGGAAACTGACATGGCATGCACCTTTGTCTTGCTCTTATGGCACGACAAGTGGAAGTCGTGTAGTTTGCCGGTTAGAGCGGACAGATGTTGTTGTTCGCCGGGATTGACGGACTAGTTCCAGTGTCCGCCAATAAGCGCAGACTGGCCCTTGTGACCGGTGGTGTGGACTTGGTTGGTTCTGAACCAAGTCCAGGTTTGGTTAGTCCGGGTGATCGAGCGGTTAAGCGTGGACTGCTTCTCAGTCCGCCAAGCTCAGCGACAGCTAGCCTTGTTCCTTGGTTGCGAGCTTGGGGAGTGCGGACTGGAGGTGTGTCCGCAGGGCGTGCAGACTGGATTTGATTCCACTAGCATGCAGACAGGTGGTGTTGTCATAGGGTCTGCTGGTGGCGGCTTGTCCTGGTTGGCCTTTGGCGACAAGGCAGATAGGGTTGTTATCCGGCCTTGGTGATGCTATTGGCGGTCTGGCTATCATGCACAGGTTGCGGCAGACTGGTTGTGTATCCGCGGCTTGCGGATACACTTGGTGCTCTCCGCAAGATGAGGCAGTTATTATATCAGCTAGGGCGGTGATCACACTCCTCTCCATGCCTATAAATAGGACCCCCTTTCACATCAAGAAATAAGCAAATGAACAGAAAGTGAACTCGCGGATAGTTGTTGCGGTCTGGATATTGTATCCGAACGGTTTGAAGGTTGACCAGTTTGTGTTGTGCAGGTTATACGGATAGCGCTGGAAAGCCAAGACTTGGTTCTAACTTCGGTCAGGGACATTGCGGAATCTACGGTTAGCAATAGGTGGTAAAACAATAGGTCGCGGGTAGCAACCAGACGATCTTCTCATCTGCAATTAGTTTCCCAGTTCAATAAGCTGTCCACTTCTAGCGGCCTATTCAGTTAGACAGCAGGAGATCACGCGGTCAGGTAGCTAGACGACCTTGCAGTTAGGCGGCTTGCAGATCAGAGAGTAGAGCTTGCATTGGAATAATGAGTAGTCCGCGCGGCATGGATTGTGGCTTGGCAACCTGCCGGTTTCAGCGGACTCAGTAGTACAGCGGTAGTTCCGGCGGTTACTCTTGAGTCCGCGCGGTTTGGGTTTTGCCTTGTATTGTTTCTACTTCCTATGGATACATCGGTGAATCATGTCTCGCCATGTATGTCTCGTATTGTAAAGATTATTGTAGTACAAGATTCTTGCTCTTTTGTTTTGCATCTGATTTATTTGGGCTCAGATAGGTTGAGTGTTCCTGCACCCGGTTTCCTGTTTTCCGCTATATCAAATTTTTAACATGGTATCAGAGGGAATAGAGGCTTGAGTAGTGGATCAACCAACAGATTGTTTTATTGTTTCTGTGAGTCTAGGTGAACCAGGGTTAAGTGCAATGGAAGGTGATTTGGCAAGAGATCTTGGAATGAAGCTTCTTACATGGACTAACTTTGATAAGTGGAAGTCATGTATGGAGAGTTATCTTATTTGTGAGGACCTTTGGGAGGTGGTTTGTGGAGCAGAAAGGCAAGAGGTTGCTGCTATTACTGGTAATACTGAAGTAATGAGAGCTTGGAAGAAGACAAACGCGAAAGTGGAGGCTATTCTCAAGCAGGTGATCTCATCAGAGCTCTTGGACCACATCGCCGGATGTTGGTCAGCTGCGGAGATTTGAACTTCCCTTGATGGGTTGTTCAACGAGGAGGTGAAGTTGGCTGCTAAGCTTGGTCCTTCTACTTCTGATCAGCAAGATAGGAGTGTTTCTCCTAAGCGTGATGGGAAAAGGAAGGAAAGACCGAGGTGCTATAGATGCAAGCAGCATGGTCACTTCAAGGAGTGTATGGTTATCATGTACTCGGTGAACGTTGCTCATGTTGGGAGTAAGGAAAAGAACTTGGTTGGGCCGTCAACAAGTTCTGGTGTTGATTGGATGAAGGCCAATGATAGTGTAGCTATCTGGTATGAAATAATGGGGAATGTCGGGATGGACAAGCTGAAAGCAATGGCGGTAAGGAGCCTTGTGAGTGGCCTGCCTAAGTTGCCATCCATCAGGGACGTTCAAGCTTGCGCGGGATGTCAACACAGTGAAGCTTATCGTTTTACGTTTGATAAGGCGTAGTCCAGGTGTAAGGCACCATTGGAGGTTATCCATGGTGAACTGCTGGGGTCGACCGTCACTGCCAGTCTTGTAGGAAGCATGTATATGCTGATATTGGTGGATGACTATATGAGGTATACTTCATGAAGGAGAAGTCGAACATGTTTCGCTTATTTATGGAGTTCAAGAAGCTTGTGGAGGGCCAGCTTGGCCTGCGGATCAAGAAGTTGAGAACGCGCAACGGAGGTGAGTTCGGCTGAACCGTGTTCTCTAACTTTTGCAGGAAACATGGGATCTGAAGGGAGGTCTCTCGAGGACATACTCCACAACAAAGTGGTGTTGCAGATCGGAAGATCCATCTTTTGACGGAGACCTGCAAGTGTTGGCTTCAAGGCAAAGGCATTACTAAGGCCTTTTGGGTGGAAGGAATGGCCTGCGTGGCACATGTCATCAATCAGATGCCTCTGAGTCCGATCAACATGAAGACTCTGTATGAGCTGATGTTCAAGGTCAAGTCCAGCATGAAGCACCTTCAGGTATTTGGTTTTACCTGCTATGTACACTCACTAGGGGCTCTCAAGATGAAGATAGTCTCCGTTAGGTATGATGAGCAGAAAAAGAGATGGAGGTGTATGAATCCTGCGATGAAGAGGCTTATTGTGTCGACAGACGTCGTATTGGGGTAGCTCATATGTGGAGCTAGAGGAGAGCAGGTCAGATGGTGGGCAGGAGGAGGCTGCTGCTAAGGTTCAGATGGAGTTGTCTGTATCACCAGGAGCTCCAGGTTGTTCTAGCTTCGGGGCAGAGATGTCTAGTTCTGGAAGCAGGGGGAGAAATGCTCCATGTGCTTCTAGTTTGAAGACGGTGGCATCTGGTTCAGGAAGCAAGGAGAGTGATTCTCTAGGTTCTTCTGGTTCAAGAAGCAGGGGGAGCGTTGCTCCAGGTGCTTCTAGATCCAGTGTAGTGGCTTCTTGTTCAGAAGGCAAGGGGAACAGTGGTCTAAGATTGCCCGGGAATAGGTCGGTTCAGATGGCGCAACAGAGGTGGTTTGTCGTGATCAGGTTCTTCGGCGAAGAGGATCATCAACCCACCAACTCGATTTTGCGAAGGAAACACGGGGAGCTCGGCCTCATGTTTCCTTGCAGGCCCTCAGATCGAGTGAGTGTCTTCTAGCTGTGATGACACCACTAGAGTCAAGGAGGTGGAAGACGCCAAGGTTGAAAAGATGACAACCCTCAAAGGGGACGAGGCTTGGGACCTTGTGCCGAAGGTCGTTGGTATTACTCCTATGGCGTGTGAGTGGAGGTTGAAGCTGAGGAAGAAGGCAGATGGAAGCATGGCTCCTTTCAGGAGATGCTGGAGGGATCCCTTATGGTCCAGGATATGTGGGGCGAGGACTATGTATCAGACATCTTCTCAATGGCGCTATCGGAGGGACCATGTGCGAGGTTACGAGAACTACTGGGGTTGTTCACCACTTCTCACTTTAAGGGGGAGTGTTGAAAATGGTGAATTGAAAGTGGAGGATTGGGCAACCTGGACGACCTGTTCGCGATGTTTATGCGGACAGGACTGGAGGTTAGTTAGGTCGGCAGAGTTACTGTAGTCGGCTTGTTCCTTGGTGGCTTGGGCGGTCTGTTCGCACGGTCTGTGCGAACAGAGGAGGCGACCAGCAAAGACGGCTTATGCTCAGCAGGCAGATTGTTCCCAGAAGGTAACCAGGCGGATAGCTTCTCTATCCACGGAGTCCGGCAAGATGCAGAATGGATAGGAGCTCGGAAAACCGGCATGGCAGGCGCCTTGGTCTAGCTCTTGTCGCACGACAAGTGGAAGCCGTGGAGTTCGCCGGTTTGAGCAGACATATGCTAGAGTTTGTCGGGATTGGCGGACTGGTGCTAGTGTCCACCAGTAAGCGCGGACTGGCCCATGTGGCCGGTGGTGTGGACTTGGTTGGTTCTGAACCAATTCCAGGTTTGCTCAGTCCGGGTGATCGCACGGTTAAGCGCGGACTGCTTCTCAGTCCGCCAAGCTCGGCAACAGTTAGCCTTGTGGCTTGGTTGAGAGCTTGGGGAGTGCAGACTGGAGTTGTGTTCGCAGGGCGGGCAGACTGGAGTTATGTCCGCTGGAATGCGGACAGGTGGTGTTGCCACAGGGTCTGCGGGTGGCGACCTGTCCTTGTTGGCCTTTGGCGACAAGGCGGATAGGGTTGCTATCCGACCTTGGTGATGCTATTGGCGATCTCGCTATCCTGCACAGGTCGGGTCAGATTGGTTGTGTATCCGCGACTTGCGGATACACTTGGTGCTCGCCGTGAGATGGGACGGTTATCCTATCAGCTAGGGCGGTGATCACACTTCTCTCCACGCCTATTCATAGGACCCCCTGTCACATCAAAAAAAATAATGAACAGTAAGTGAACTCGCAGATAGTTGATACGGTCTGGATGTTGTATCCGCGCAGTTTGAAGTATGACCGGTTTGTGTTGTGAAGGTTGTGCGGATAGCGCTGGAAAGCTAGGACTTGGTTCTAACTTCGGTCAGGGATAGTGCAGACTCTGCGGTTAACAACAGACGGTAAAGCAGCAGGTTGCGGGTAGCGACCAGACGGTCTTCTCATCTCCAACTAGTTTCCCGGTTTAATAAGATGTCCGCTTCTGGCGTCCTGTTCAGTTCAGCAGCAGCAGATCGTGCGGTCAGGCAGCTAGGCGACCTCGCGGTTAGGCGACTTGCAGATCGACGAGTAGAACTTGCATTAGAATAACGGGTAGTCCGCGCGGCATGGTTTGCGGCTTGGCGACGTGCCGGTTTCAGCGAACTCCATAGTACAACAATAGTTCTGGTGGTTACTCTTGAGTCCACGCGGTTTCGGTTTTGCCTTGTATTGTTTCCGCTTCCTTTGGATACATCGGCGAATCATGTCTCGCCATGTATGTCTCGCATTGTAAAGATTATTATAGTACAAGATTCTTGATCTTCTGTTTTGCATCTGGTTTATTTGGGCTTGGATAGAATGAGTGTTCCTGTGTCTGGTTTCCCGTTTTCCACTATATAAATTTTTTAACAATTTATCATTTTAATTATTATTATTATATAATTTATGTATATATAAAAATATATAAATAGTGTTTACATATAAATATATATACCTATATATATTAAAAAAAATACCATGTTTTTCAAATATGAAGAACATGTTTGGAGTTGCTCTAATCATGTTCTTCATATTTGGGAAACATGGTACAATGATGATCCCTAAATATAGAGATCCACATTGGAGATGTTCTTAGTAACCGATTTGATTTTGGTTTTTGTTTAACCGTAACCCTTGACACAAAAATTATGTTGGAACCGGAACCCTTGACATGAAAATTATGTTGGAACCGGAACCAGAACCAGAACCGATCCAACGAAAAAAAAATTTGGTTCTAATTTGAAAAACCGTTTCCACAACGATTCAGTTCACGATTTTAATAGAACCAAAACTGAACCGGAACTGTAAGACTTTAGTGACCACACACTTTTAAAACAGAACTCAATATTATCAGAATAAAATATAGTTTATAACTCCAAAATGGCTGAATTATGCCACGTAGTTTATAAGGATGATTCAGTATATTTCGCCTACTCTATTGAAGTAGGTGGAATTAGCTGAAGCACCAGTACCTGCTCGTCTTACCATTGAATTTTCCAGGCCCTCAATTCTCAACTATTCTCTCCTTACTCATATTCTTACAGAATGAAGATACTCTCATGTGATGACTGAGATAAAAACGCACCTTCTGTGGTAGTGATGCTCAAAGGTAATCACATTCCACCAATAATTTCCCAATCCCCTTGTCCCCTTTCACTGATGCAGATTCCATCTTTATTCTAGGGGAAAAAAGTAAAATTAACGAAGGTAACAAAATAGCCAGAGGGTGGCCATTAGATCATTCCTGAGAGATCCAGATTTAAATATTAATGCCGGGCTCAGAGATATCTGAGGCCGTGAAGCTGTGCTGTACATTTTTGTGAGTTGTTCTTGTTTCGTGTCTGTGAGCCATCTTCTCCATCCCCGCAGGCCACACATGCTCTGCTCCCAATGGAAGAAAAGCTTTTATATACTTCTCTTTCCTTACTTTTTTTGTCGTTTATACTTTTTACTTTATTATGAGTTTTCTTTGCTCTATTCCTCCTCAAAGTAAATGGTAGCAGGTAAGGGTAGTACAAGAAATCAGCAAACCAAAGACCACAATATTCATCAATTCCCTCTTCTCCTTTCTTACCCTCTCCTACATGATTCTGCAAGAAATTCTCGAAACGACGCCTACTTCAGAATGAGCAACTCAGAGAGTAAGACGGATCATCTAACTATCCCATTTCTCCTTCTCTTCTTGTGCTTACCGTCTACTTTTCTGGGTTTGAGTCGAGATGGAGTCTTTCTGCTCAGCTTCAAGAATTCTGTGCTTCAAGATCCTTTGTCTGTACTCGCCGACTGGAATTACGAGGATGACAGCCCTTGCTTGTGGAATGGTGTTTCATGCATGGATTTTCCACTGCTTGGGGGAGAGAATAGCACTTCTACTAATGTTTCGAGAGTGGTAAGCTTGGTTCTTTCTGGTACGCAGCTTTTGGGCTCCATTCCCGACGAACTTGGTCTCCTCGAGCACCTCCGGGATCTCGACCTCTCCGGCAATTTCCTCAACGGCACCCTTCCATTGATGCTCTTTAACTCGTCGGAGCTTCGTACTCTTTCTCTGGCAGACAACGAGATTTCAGGCGAGCTCTCCGAGCTTTTGGGAAAGCTTCAGAGTCTCCAAGTTCTGAACTTATCCAATAATGCTTTGATTGGTAACGTTCCCAAAAACCTTACCCTTCTCCCCAACCTGACTACTGTTATTCTCAGCAACAACTATCTCTCCGGCCAACTCACTGGCGGAGGATTCAAAAAGCTGGAAACTTTAGATCTCGGATCGAATCTTGTAAACGGAACCCTTCCGCCCGACCTCACTGGCCCGAATCTTCATTACCTGAATCTTTCTTATAACCGGCTAGCCGGAGAGATTTCACCGAAGTTGCTAGGGTCGATGATTTCAGCTAACGTGACACTGGATCTCTCCTTCAACAATTTTTCCGGCGAGATTCCGCCGTCAGCCGCTTTCCTCACGCAAAAGGAGACTGCTTTCCTTGGAAACCAGGGCCTCTGTGGCAAGCCACTTAAAAATCTCTGCACCATTCCTTCAACACTCTCCAATCCACCAAACGAGTCCTCTCCAGAGGGGAAGTCGCCTCCAGCCTTCGCGGCGATACCGAAATCTCCGCAAGGGGATTTTCCCGTTAATACGGCTAGCGGGGCTGATAAGTCTCATGGTTCTACTGGGCTTAAACCAGCAACTATCGCGGCTATTGCCATTGGAGATCTTGGCGGACTTGGGCTTCTCTTCCTAGTAATATTTTTTGTCCAGTACATTAAGAAGGAGCGGCAGGCAAGAGAGGCGATAGAAATAGATAAAAAGCATGAGGGGCCGCCGAAGACCAAAGGGTTACGTTGGCTATCCTGGTGTGTGCGAACAAAATCTGGTGACGACAATGAGACGGAAGAGACATCAGAAACCGAAACAGAGGAAGAAGGGGAAGGTAAAGGCAGAAAAGAGGAGCTTCGCAATGGGCAAGTCGAACAGAAAAAGCAGGGGGGAATACTTGTTTCCGTGGACGGTGAAACCGAGCTTGAGCTCGAAATGCTTCTGAAAGCCCCTGCATACATCCTTGGCGCTACGGGCGGCAGCATCGTCTACAAAGCCGTGCTGGCGGACGGCATGGCTTTCGCCGTCCGACGAATCGGCGACAGCACCTCCATGGAGAAGCTCAAAGAGTTCGAAGCCCAGGTTCGCTCCATTGCCAAGTCTCGCCACCCCAATCTTCTCCCGCTGCGATGCTTCTACTGGGGAACAGATGAAAAACTACTCATCCACGACTATGCCTCTAATGGCAGCCTCGCAAACATCTTCTTTAGCAGTAAACATCATCTCCTACTCTTCCTTATTTCTGACTGCCACTGTCTATCTGATTTCTTATGAAAAAGTATACTGTAGATGCAAACAACTCTATTATATTGCTTTGATTTAGCCAAGATTAATTCAATCAAACACCTTGAATCACTTGCAGAGAAGATAAGCTCGTCTCCATTCCACTTGTCCTGGGAGACTCGCCTCAGAATTGCCAGAGGAGTAGCGAGAGGTTTGGCTTACCTCCACGAAAAGAAGTGTGTCCATGGCAACCTCAAGCCGAGCAATGTCCTGCTTAATGCCGACATGGAACCCATGATCGGTGACCTTGGCATTGATCGCCTCCTTGGAAATAATGGCGAAAGCAAGCCTGGCGAATCATCAGCAAGGCAGTTTGGTAGCAAAAGATCAGTACTTTCGCAGGGCAGCCTTCCCGACTTGTCTCCTCTTGGAGCTGCGACCAGCTCCATCATATCCTCCCACTCCCCACTTCCCTACCAAGCCCCCGAATCTCTAAAGAATCTGAAGCCCAATCTAAAATGGGATGTTTACTCCTTTGGAATGGTGCTACTTGAGCTGATAACAGGTAGGGTGTTCCTGGAGGTGGAGCTGATGCAGTGGAATGCAGGCTTCGTCGTGGAAGAGAAGAACAGAGTATTGAGAATGACTGATCCTGCCTTGAGAGGGGAGGTCGAAGGAAAGGAAGATGCTCTGCTAACTTGCTTCAGGCTAGGATTTGTATGCGCTTCCACGGCTCCGCACAAGAGACCTTCGATGAAAGATGCAGTTCAAGTTCTGGAGAGAGTTGTATTTTCTTCTGCAAGTTTTTCTTGATGGATTCATGGTGCTGTTCCAGGGGCGTAATGTAGAAAATGCTGTATTGAATATTGTTTTCATTAACCTATGTCATCTGTCCCAATTCTGATTTCCATAGATCTATGTTTTGCTTCGTGGCTTTGGATGTCTGTTCTGTTTTTATCAGTACATTTTATTACGCTTAGCTCTCCATGATATGGTCGAACTCTTTCAGTGAATTATTGATGAGTATTCTCTGGTTGTTTGCAGTTACAAAAATACTATATTTGGTTGGTTTGTTTCGGCATTATTCCTCCGTTGCGGTCCGACAACAACTAAGATTTTTTTGTTCAGTTTGTCTGGATGTTACCTCAGCATCGGAGGTGTACAACACCGTTGCCATCAGAGCTTTCCCACCGGAGCTAGGAACTTCTTTCCAACGCAGCGTTCTCATCGCTCTAGTCGTAGAAACCAAGGTTTTGAAAACCGGACCGGGCATCGAACCGGCGGAGGGAGAGGTTTAAGGTTGAACCGGTCCAACCGGTTTAACCGGTCCAACCGGTTGAACCGTTATATATATAATATATCGGAATAATGGAAATACGCGTAACACGTATTTCCAAATGTACGCACGAGGCTCGCCGGCCATGAAATAAATAAATAATAACATAATTTTTAGTTTGTACGCAAAAATATAATTGAAAAAAGAATAAAAATGAGAGGATTTGTCATAATATTTGATAAATATGACGGTCACACGTCTGGCTTGGTTGTCAATTATACGTTTATATGTATGTGCTTTTATTATATAGATTTTTTTTATAAACATGTATTAATTTATATGTATATAATATATTTTAAACATATTCATCAATGATCAAGTGACTGAGTGACTTGTTTTCTTGCTTGATTTCGAATTGGTATGGATTCAAAACTTGCTGCCCCTTCATTTTCGGTATTAATTTTTGGGCTCCATGGCCCGCCCGGTCTTAGGAAAACTTGCCCGGTTTACGGTTGGGCGGTTCAACAGGCCGGTTTTCCGGGTTTTACCCGGTTCTGAGCGGGGCCGGTTTTAGAGGCCTGACCGGATCGGACACGGGGCCGATTCACGGTCCGACCTGTCAGACCGGCCTGTTCAGTCCGATTATGAAAACGTTGGTAGAAACAATATTTTTCTTTTAAAAGATGATTTTGAGAATTTTCTATTTTGACACGGCGTACATAAAGAAGAAAGTTTTTTTTCTAACAAAGTTAACCACTTAATCAATTTATTTTTGAAAAGTTTAATAACAAGTTTTATACTAAAATGATCAAGTCGTCTATACAACAATTCTAATTCATCATTTTTTTGTAATAAAACATTTACGTGAAGATTGAGAAAAATCATGAAAAATAATCATATAAACATTGTGAATTTTTTGTTCGATAAAAACAATTTTTTGATTTTTTGAATTAATGATTTTGCAAGTGTTTGAAGATGATTCAAATAAAATATTTAAGCCCTTATCACATAATTGACTTATAGAAATTAAATTATACTTCAACCATCTACAAATAAAACATTTGAAATAGCAAAGAAATCGTTACCAACTACACCAATGCACATGATTTTTTTCTTTATCGTTTTCTCCAAAAGTCACCACTCCTCCTTTTCTTCATTTTAAGGTTAAGGAACTAGGATTTATTGTTTGTCATTTGTTTTGAATATCCCAAATTCAAGTATCACATGTCTTCTTTGTTCTTAGCCTGCCAACACACATGGAAATGAAATGAGAGTAAAGATTTGGTTATCCTAGTGGTGTCTCCTATAGAGTAGGTGGACGCCTTAGGTGCCCAGACTTGTTTAACTAAATTATGACTTATCTTCCAGCAAGAGTTAGTAGTGTGTCCAAACCGGTAACATTTGCCACAAATAATAAAAGGTTGTGACGCTTTTTTCACAACTGAATTCAGACACTTACTGGAAGATGAGTGATTAATAGAAAAATTATTTTTATTTTTAAAATTCAATTTTCTGGACTTTGAGTTATAGTCAGAGGTAGTAATTATCGCGGGGCAATAGCTCCAAGTGACATATCCAAGTCCGTACTTTGCAGATCAATGACACTGGTTGGCTAAAATCATATCTAGTGATTTTCGACCAATTTCAAATTTCTTAATAACCAAATTTAGATCATGGATGCAGACTTTCAAAGTGTTGTTTTTGGTGACTAACATCACACGCCAATTTGCAAATGCCTTTTTGTCACTTTCTACTTGAGATTGAGAAGTTTTTAAAGATCTCTTTAAGTCCTTTATTTCTTTGGTAAGAGAATCTACTTTGGATTGGGACTTAGTAAACGTTTCTTCTAATTCTTTTATCCTTGTTGAAAAGTGATCGCACTCTTGACCATTGACCTTCTCCTTCCCAAGCACTTGCAATTTACTGGTTAATTTTTTTATTTTCTTTTAATAAAATTTTATTTTCAGATTTTAATAAATCATTATCTTTAAGACTTTTATCAAAAAATTTGCAGGTTTCTAAAAATTCAGAATATAATTCTTCATAAGTATGAAGAGTTACTTTAATGTCGCTCTGGACACGACATTTGTCTTTGAATTATAAAATGCTCTTTCTCATCAAACACATGTTGGCTTTCTTGTTATCTTCTAAACCTGAACCACTTGAACCTTCAGATGACGAACCGTCACAAGTTTCTGCCTTGAAACCTTTTTCTTGTTCTTTTTGTCGTGTCTCTTCTCTTTTTGTTCTTTCAGATACTTTAGGCACTTGCTTATAATATGACCAATCCTTCTACAATGATAGCACTGTGGTGGCGGACGCTCTTCATCTTCCTCATCATCGTCTTTTCCTCTACTTCTCTTAACTCCAGACTCCTTTTTGTTAAAGTATTTCTTGAATGAATTTCTTCTCTTTGGATTTCTCATAAATCTCTTTAATTTTCATACAAACAAACTCTCTTCATCATCTTCAGCATCTTCATCCATTTCACTCTCCACTTCTTTCTTTGACCTCAATGTCAATGCTTTTTTCTTTGGCTTCAAGTTGTACTCTTGTTGTTGAACTTTTAATTCTACTTCACGGGTTCTCAGATTTCCAATGAGACTCTCAATTTGAAGAGTTTTAAGATCATGTGTGTACAACCCCGTGTTCGCCGAGTGGATCCACGAGGCCAGGCGAGCGGACCAAGGCGACCTGTCCGTGCTAGAACAACATGCAGGCGAACTCAGAACGATCAGCCCGCTCTCACCAAAGCTAGACACGCGAGTTGCGTGGGCTGGCCCACCTAGTATGCGTCCGCCTGGAGTTCGTCGAACCGAGTCGGGCTTTCGCCGAACTGAGCACGGGTTGAAATCGCCGTTCGTCGAACGGAGCTCGGCGATTGTCGAACGGAGCTCGGCGTTCTTCGAGTTAACCGCAGGAGTTAAAAACCTGAATTCATCGAACTTAGCTCCACGAGCTCAATTCCTCTGGAATTCCTTCTATAGTAACGATCCCAGACCTGCCAGCCCGCTCTCCCATAGGCGACCTAGCCGCCAGCCCGCCTCAGAGTAAGGGTCGGCGGACTGCGGCGGCCTAGCTCGCGCTCACCTAAGGAGGGAAGGCGAGTTGCAGGAGCCAGGTCACGTTCGCCCCAGCGAGATGGTGAGTTGTGGCGAGCCGACCTCCAGATCCTTGGAACCTGCCCAGTGGGGCCCAGAGACAAAATTACCTGGGTGCCCTAACCAGGAGTGCGAATAGCTTGTTAGAACAGCGGAGTTACGCTATTGGTGGACCCAGCTGGGCTGCACATAGCTGTTCAAAATAGCGGAGGTTGGCTATTTGCAGGCCGTCTTCATAAAACTATAAAGAGGACCCAAGGGGCACCTCAGAAGGCAGACTTACTAGTGTTCAGATCTTCTTGCGCTTTCTGAGGTAGCCTTAGCTCTACCTTTGGCTAAGGAGGGGAAGCGCTCTAAGATCTTTCGGGTGTGTGGTGGGACCTCCACGTCGAGTCCTTGTGTCAGTTCCCTTTTCTTTTTGTTATTTGGCTTGTAGGAGAGAAATAGGTGCACGATCACCCCTTCTCCAAGGGTCAACTCCACTAGAGACCGAATTCTAAGTTTTAACATTTTGGTGCAGTGAGCGTGGAGAGTGACCAGCACAGAAAATCTTCGGCTAGCTCGAAGACAAGAGGATTAGGGCAAGGCTCCGACAGGTTCGACTTGCCATCTACACCCACTCTGGCTACGGTGGGGATGTTCGAAGACTTCAGGCAGGAGGATCTCAACCTCATCAAGTTCGCACTGGACACGCGGGCCGAATGTTCGACTCCAGCAGTTCCAGCCATAACTGCCCCGTCTCTGGGTGAGGACGCTCCTGACAGGCAAGCGAGGAAGGAGATCGCCGAGGAAGGGAGAGGCAGCGAGCTCCATGGGCGCGTACTCTTCCCGGGCTCGACAAGTGGGGCAGGTTCGGCGAGATGGGGGCGCGAGACCCTCCGACTCGCCTAGCAGGGGGAGGCAGCCCCTTCAACGAGCTGGTTTTTTCTACCCCAGTTCCAGAGGGGTTCAGTGAGCCTGAGATGTCTTACTACACCGGTAAGGGAGACCCGGTCCAGCATGTCCAGTGGTTTGAGGACATGTTCTCGATCCGACATATGTCAGATGTATTCAAATGCAGACTCTTTGTCATCACTCTTAAGGAAAAGGCGTGAGAGTCATTTAACCAACTATTGGCTAGCTCCATTTACTGCTTCGAGGACCCGCGCCGGGAATTCATGTTGATGTTCACCACCTCCAAGAGGAGGAAGAAGGAATCAGAGTCCCTATTCCACATCAAGCAGGCGGTGAACAAGACCTTGGGGAGTTATGTTGACCGGTTTCAGGAGGAGGTCACCCAAGTCCAGGAGATGCCTGGGCATAGCCTGATGATGGCCTTTACCTTGCGGCTACAACAAGGTTTCTTTATTATGGAACTAAAGATAGTGTCACCCCTCTCCTATGAAGAGCTGATGGATAGGACGGCAAGAGAAGTCGACGGGGAGGCGTTGAAAGATATGGTACCTAAACACATAGGGGGGGGGTGAATAGGTGACCTAATCCTTTTCTAACTTTGTTGGCAGTCAAACAGTTATATCACAGATTTCTGACTACTTTTGCACAGCAAACAGCAATAACAAAACATACACAGCTAATCCACAGCACAATCACAGCACAGCACACAGTGTTTTATAGTGGTTCCCCAAGATATGGGTACATCCACTTTCCCCCTTCGCCTATCTAGCAGTGTACTAGATTCGGCCAAACTTCTCCACTGTCTCAGAACCCAAATTGGTTCCTACACCTCAGGCACAAAGCCTTACAACTCAGCTTTATCCCAAAGCCTACACTCAGCCAATCAAGGCATACACTCAGCCAACCAAGGCCTACACTCAGCCAACAAGGCCTACACTCAGAGATCTCAATCTCCTACACTCAGGCTCACAAGCCCTACCCTCAGCCTTTATAAATATAGGCTTACAATTCACTCAGATCCAAAGGATCCTACAAGTTAAAAATGTAATACAAATAATAACTCTACAACTCAGAATTAAAGGATGGGAGTTGAGAGATTCTTGATGAGTTCTTGAAAGAACTCAGCTGGATTCACCCTGACTTAGCTTTCTTCAAAGCTTCTTGAGTAGAACTGAATAAGACTGAATCCTCTGCAGTTGTTCCTTGACCTCTGTTACTTAAGATCCAGACTGAATCTGAATCCTTCTTCTCAGCCTAGTTCCAAAGGCTGATTTCTTGGATGGAGCCCACTCTCTCCACCTTCTTAGATCTGCACTTGAACTGCTAGATCTTCTTGTGTTGATACTCTTTGTACCACTATAATAATTACTTCAACAATAATCTGATCAACAACTTCAACAACTCTGAACAACAGTTTCTGTAAACTGTAGGTGCCTATTTATAGGCTTTCTTCATGGTAACCGCCTGGACCGGTCCATAACTGACTTCTGATATCTCTGACAGGTGTTGTAGACCGGCTGGAACGGCAGCTGTCAAATCATCCAGTCATTTCTTGAAATTCTCTAACTGTCTGAAAGTGTCGAGACTTTCTGTCTTTAAGTGTCGACACTTATAGACCAAGTGTCGACACATGCTTTGTAAGTGTCGACACAAGTCTACAAGGTGTCGACACATATCTTTGTATGTCTCGACACAGATTCTTCTTCATGTGTCGACACTGAAATTGAGTGTCGACACAAGTACTTGTTCTTCTAGCTTTTGCTGAATTCTTCTATGTGTCGACACATCTCCTTTGTGTCGACACATCTTCTTGTGTTGAATCTGTCAAGTGTCGATACTGCTTCTTGGTGTCGACACATAGTCTTCTATGTTGAATCTTGCTGAGTGTCGACACAGCTCCTTGTGTCGACACACCTTCTTGTTGTTGAGACTTCAGCTGAGTGTCGACACATTCCCATAGTGTCGACACTTGTACTTAGAATAATTTGTTGTTCTTTCTGTTCTTTGCTAAGTGTCGACACAGCTCCATATGTCGACACTTTCTTCCAGTGTTGAGTCTTCAGCTGTGTGTCGACACATTGTTCTGGGTGTCGACACATACTTCAAATGCTGACTCTTCTGTTGAGTGTCGACACATTGTGCTGGGTGTCGACACTTTCTTCAAGTGCTGACTCTTCTGCATAGTGTCGACACATTGTGTTGGGTGTCGACACTTTAACTTAGTCTCTGCAGACTTTTGCTGAGTGTCGACACAGCTCCAAGTGTCGACACTTTCTGGTGTAGACACAGCTTCACTGGGTGTCGACACAGCTCTTTGTGTCGACACTTTCTGTCTGCACTTTTCTTCACTGAGTGTCGTCACAGCTCCAAGTGTCGACACTTTCTGTCTGGTGTCGACTCTGCATCCCAGGTATCGACACAATGACTCCAAGTGTCGACACTATTTGTTTGGGTGTCGACACAAGCTTTCTTAAGTGTCGACACTTTCCCTCTGGGTGTCGACACATGGACTTAGAAACTTTTTGCTTCAGTCCAGTGATTTCTTAACCTGCACAAGTAACTCAAACATACATCAAATACATTATGATGTATATCATTGAGTTGGGTGAGGCTTCTTCAAATCAGGTACATTTGACCAATGTACCCAACAATCTCCCCCTATTTGGAGAAGTCATAACCCTTAGTCAATGATATACACCATTCATAATTAAAAATTACAGAATGATGTAAAGCAGATTATAAACAGCAGGGTAAACATAAACATGTAATATTTCACGCATGTATACACATTCAACATTGCAGAACAAACAAGAAATAGACATATTCTCAGAACAATCATGAAATATATTTATCATATATTGTTCTAACATTTTTCTAATACATCTTCAATGGTTTACACAAATGTTTTTCATTCAAAAGATTACAACAATCTTCAAGTCAATTCCTAATCTATTTCTGGTCTAGTTCTTTGATAACAATGTCTTTGCCAGATTGGACTTGAGCTTTGACAGTGGCTTCAGCAGTTTCAGCAACAGCAGGCTTCTTGCCTTTTAAGTCCTTCTTCTTCTTCAGCTCTTCTGCTTTGATTTTCTGCCTTTCAAAATAGTGGTATGGCTTGGGGAAGTACTTGCTAGGCTCCACTGCAGTAGGAGGTAGCTTTCCCATCTTTGCCTTTCTTCTATATTGAACAATGGCCTCCTGTCTTATTTCATGTTTCCTCCATTCTGCTTCAGAGAACCACTTGTTCCTTTCATGAGCATTGTTCTTGGCAGCTTTCCAGGCAGTTAAAATTATATTCCTAGAGGTAGGGCTCCACTGTTCAAAATCTGGCCTTTGTTCTGCTTGTTCCCTAAACCTCTTCTTTGACAACATTGCCTCTTCTTCTTTCTCTAATGCCTCTTGCATAGATGCAGAAATAGGTTGAACAACCTTGTCAATGTGGACATTGTCCTTTCCCTCAAGTGGGCTATACATTGTGCTTACATCTGCTTGAACCATGTCAAAATCTGGAGGTGGATAAATCACTTGAGCTACCTCTGGTTGCTCAACTCCAAGATATGCAGTTTGAATCCCTGATTCAGCAACATAATCATCATCACAGAGTGGAGGATAGCCCAGTGTAGCTCTGATGGAGTTAGATATCCATTTGGCATGGTCAGAGCTAGCTTTGACTAATACTCTCTCCCCCTTTATGACTTCTCTGGCCATATGATCTCTGACATCATCCATTTGAAATCTTATTTGACTGTCCAAATATCTGATTCCCTCTTTAAAGAATGGTTTTAGCTTTTGCAGTTGTTCAGAGATAGCTTTCTGAGAGGCTTGAATTACAGTCTTGACAGCAGTAATCTCAGCTTGAAATACTTTATCAAAGTCAGCCTTAACTGTAGCAGCAGATGTAGAGGGTTCAGCAGTCTTATTCTTCAATTCAGTGACTATAGCATTGTGTGAAGCAGTCAAGTTGTCATTCATCCTTAACTGATTTTCCAGTACATACCCTTGCTTCAATGCTATATCATCTACTTGGGCTTTGATCTTCTCCTGGTGTGTTGCTAGATAGACCACTGCATTCCCACCCTTGTGGAAGCAATCTGTCATCTCCTTCTTGTTGAGATTCATCTCAAACCTTATAGACTTTATTTCCTGTGCAAGATCAAACTGTAGGGTCTTGTGCCCTTCAACCACATATGTCTCAATTGCCTTTCTTTGCTCATCCAATTTGATCTGTAGTGCAACCATTAAAGCACTATAATCAGCAGTTGGAGCTTGCTGAACTATAGGCTGTGGGGCAATGGATTGCAAGGCTTTCTTATAACTCTGACTTCTCCTCTTGAAGACATAGAGTTTCTTCTTCTTAGCCTTTGCAGCCTCATCTTCTTCAGATTCTGAAGTGCTGGCTATTTCAACCCTTTCCTTAGGGCTTGGAGGTTTGTCAGCTTGCACATCAGGTGCTTTCTCACTTTCTGGCCTTAAAGGCTCTTCCAGAACTGTCAGTTGCTCCCCCTCAGCAGCAGCACTCTTATCTTCAGCAGCAGCATCCTTGTCCAGGTTAAAATCTTCTTGATCTAGATTTAGAAACAAGTCTTCCATTGTATATTCAGGTGGAGACTGTGCAGGAGAAGTTCTTGGTTCTTCCACCACTTGAGAAGTATCATCTTGAACTACAGCAGATGTGTCTTCTAAAACAACATCTGAAACTTGAGTATTCAGCTGAGTTTGCTGAAGATCATCAGACAAATCAGAATCTACTATAGAAAAATTCAATGTATTTAGGTCAATGAGTACCTCTTGTATGATATTAGTGGCTTGTTCACTCTCCAGTGTAGATGACTTTTCTACAACAGGAGGCTCCCCCTGGCTTTGATCCCTGTGGATGGGGCTAGCCTGTGGTAGCTCCCCCGGGATCTCAGCAATATCTTCAGCAGCAGGGGTCTTCTCTGCAGCCACTTCCTCTTGGTCATCAGGAGTGAAAACAACTTGTTCTTCACTCCCTGAACTGCTGGAGGACTCCTGTGCCACAGGAGCTGTCTTCCTTTTCTTCCTTGGAGGAGAATCTTTCTTAGTAACTGTCTTCTCTGGGGTAGGCATTTCCTTGGACAACACCCTGTCCCATCTGGAAAATATCCTTTGATCCATCTTCCTCATGTGGTTGATCTTGCTTCCTGCAGCTGAACTCATGACTTCTGGTATGGTACCAGCTAGGTAGAGACTAAGTATTCTGCCCAGGTTGGGCTTCTTCAGACTCTCCTTGATCTTGTCAAACACTATCATTGACCAATCAGTTTTAATAGTGAAGATAATTCTTGTCATGATTTCAAACATATTGGCAGACACTCTGTCATGCCCTCCTGGCTTACTGAGTAAGACTTTTCCCACAATCTCAGACATGAATTTTCCTTGAGTATTCATGCCTTTCTTGTTAAAGACAGAACCTATCTTCATCTTTGGGTCAAGTCCACACCAGGTAAGAGCTTCCCTGGTCTTGGATGTAGTTACTTCTTCTTCATCTTGTGTTTTAGGTAGCTGGAGTACCTTCCTCAGACTTTTTGGTGAAATCTTGACCTTAGATCCATGAACTCTGGATTTGATTCTGTATCCAGATTCATCTACAGCAGCTCCATTAAGGAATTCAAGAACTTCCTTTTTCCAAATCTTTGTTGGTTCTGAAACTAAGTATTCCAATCCAGAATCGGCGACTAGGGTTACTACCGCCTTAATTTTCGCATCTGCATCGTCGAACGCGTCGCGCACTAGCTCATAGCCCTCGTTAACATTCTCCTCAAGCTTAGGAGCCATTAGGGTTTGGAGAATTTGTCTTTAGAAAAGAGAAGTGTCGACACAATAGTTTTGGTCTCGAAACTTTGAAAGCGTGTCGACAAACAAAGACAGAACCCTATTTATACCTATCTAATTTTGAAGATGAACAGGCGGGACAGCTATCTTAGGATGTGTCGACACTGGCAATAAGTGTCGACACTGACTTATAATGTCTCGACACACATGTGTCGACACAAGTTTAGTCAACAGATTTTATGTGTCGACACTTGGTTATGTGTCGACACAACATAACTCGACACATTGTCGAGACTTTACTTAGAAAAATTCTGAGTAAAACTTAAGTGTCGACACCATATTGGATGTGTCGACACCTACTTGACATGTGTCGACACTAACACTCTGAAGTGTCGACACCAACATCCTAGATGTGTCGACACCTTTTTCTTGAAGTGTCGACACCACTATTCTGTGTCGACATAGACTTGTCTATGTGTCGACACCTTTTTACTTAGCCAATTTTCTATTCTGTAAACTTAGTCTAAGTTTATCATTCCTAGTTCAATTTTGAATCTATTGAACTTAGCTTCTTCTATGGGCTTAGTAAACATGTCAGCTATCTGATTATCAGTTTTAACATATTCAAGTGAAATATCTTCTCTTTCTACATGTTCTCTAAGAAAGTGATATTTAATCTCAATATGTTTTGTTCTACTATGAGATACAGGGTTATTAGCTATTGAAATAGCACTTGTAGAATCACAGTAAAGTGGAGTTCTACTTACCTGAAATCCATAGTCCTCTAGCTGATGTTGAATCCACAGAAGTTGAGCACAGCAACTTCCTGCAGCCACATACTCTGACTCTGCTGTGGAGATAGCCACACTGGTTTGCTTCTTGCTACTCCATGAAATTAGTCTCCCACCTAGGAATTGACAGGTTCCAGTAGTGCTCTTCCTATCCTCTTTGCATCCTGCAAAGTCTGCATCTGAATAACCTGTTAGATCAAAATCTCCATTCCTAGGGTACCAGAGGCCTAGATAGGGAGTGCCCTTTAGATATCTCAATATTCTTTTGACTTGCAGTCAAATGAGACTCTTTAGGGCAGGCTTGATACCTTGCACAAACACATGTAGCATACATGATGTCTGGTCTACTAGCAGTCAAGTATAATAGGGAGCCAACTATCCCTCTATACAAGGTTTCATCTACAGGTTTTCCCTGCATCATCCTTGCTAAGAGACATACTTGACCCCATAGGAGTCTTCATGGTACTGGATGAATCCATACCATACTTCCTTATGAGTTCTAGGGTGAACTTTGACTGACAAATGGACAAACCACTCTCAGTCTGTTTAACTTGGAGACCCAAGAAAAACTTCAGCTCTCCCATACTACTCATCTCAAACTGACCTTGCATAAGTTTTGCAAACTTTTTGCAAAGGCTGCTTTCAGTAGACCCAAATATAATGTCATCTACATATATTTGGACAAGTATGACTTTGCCTCTAGATTCCCTAAGGAATAGAGTCTTATCTATTTTCCCCCTTGAAAACTTGTTCTCAATGAGGAAACTAGATAGGGTTTCATACCAAGCTCTAGGAGCTTGCTTTAACCCATACAAAGCTTTCCTAAGTCTATAGACATGATGAGGTAGAGTTGGATCAACAAAACCTGAAGGCTGCTCCACATAGACTTCTTCTTTCAAATTACCATTTAGGAATGCTGACTTGACATCCATTTGGTATACCTTGAATCCTTGATAGGTTGCATAGGCCAAGAACATCCTTATGGCTTCCAGTCTGGCTACTTGAGCAAAGGTTTGATCAAAGTCAATACCTTCTTCTTGCCTATATCCTTTAGCAACCAGTCTAGCTTTATTCTTAATGATGACCCCTTGTTCATCCATCTTATTCCTGTAGATCCACTTAACTCCTATTACATTGTGGTCTTTAGGTTTAGGAACAAGTTCCCAAACCTTGCACCTCTTGAACCGATTAAGCTCTTCTTGCATTGCTTCAGTCCATTGTGGATCTTGTATTGCTTCTTCAAACTTCTTAGGTTCAACTTGTGACAGAAAGCTGGAATAGATTGCAGCATTCTGATTTCTGCTCCTTGTTTGAACTCCTTGTCTTGGATCTCCAATAATCAGCTCTACTGGATGATCTCTAAGATGCCTGTGGGCTGGAGGCATCCTCACTTCAGGTTGAACCACTTCAGCATCATGCTGTACTCCTTATATTTCTTCAGCAATTGGCACATGTAGTTCTCCCCCTGGATAGCAGCTACTCTCCTCTCCTTGCTGTCTTGCAGCAGGCACTTCTTCTATAGTAAGCTTGTCCATTTTCTTTGATAAACCTGTGGGGCTGCATACACTGCTAGACAACTCATTATTAATAAGTTTAGTCTCATCAAAAACTACATGCACTGATTCTTCTACAACTTGTGTAGTCAAGTTGTAGACTCTATAATCCTTACTATTATTGCTGTACCCAACAAAAATTCCCTCTTGGGACTTGGCAGCAAACTTAGTTAAGTAAGACTTCCCATTGTTAAGTATGAAGCATTTGCAACCAAAGATCCTGAAGTAGGATAGGTTTGGTTTCCTGCCTTTCACAACTTCATAGGGGGTCTTGTTTAGCCCTTTAGTGATGGTAGCCCTATTTATAACATGGCATGCAGTGTTAACTGCTTCAGCCCAGAAATACTCTGGCAGTGATGTATCACTAAGTAGGGTCCTACCAGCCTCTATCAAGGTTCTATTCTTCCTCTCAGCAATGCCATTTTGCTGAGGTGTTCTAGGTGAAGAGAATTCTTGAAATATCCCAAAGTCTTCACACAGTTTTGTCATGCTTTCAGACTGAAACTCAGTACCATGGTCACTTCTAATCTTAACCACAGTATTATTTAGTTTATTCTGAATTTGCTTGACAAAGCTGTAGAAGACACTAGGTGTTTCAGATTTCTGTCTTAAGAAGAACACTCAGGAAAACCTTGAGTAGTCATCTACAACTACAAGGGTATAGACCTTCCTACCTAAGCTGTGAACTGACATTGGACCAAAGAGATTCAAATACAAGAGGTACAAACACCTCATAACATCTTTGTTTTCTATGCTTTTAAAGGTGGATTTAGTCTGCTTGCCCTTTTGACAAGCTGAGCAAATGCCATCTTTAACACACTTAACTTGAGGATCATTCCTCACTAACTCTTTGCTAAAGAGTTTGCTAATAGTCTTGTAGTTAAGATGGGCTAGCCTCTTGTGCCACTTGACACAATGAGAGACTGTCTCATCAGCTACAAGACAAACTGGAGAACCATTGTTCTCAATCATAATGTCTAGGCAGTAGACATTCCTCTTCCTATATCCTGTCAAAATGATCTCTTGATCACTTGACCTCTTGATATGACAATCATTTTTAACAAATGAGATGTCATACCCTACATCACTTAATTGACTTATACTTATTAGGTTGTGTTTCAATCCTTTAACATAAGCCACTTGAGTAATGGTAACTAAGTTTGAAGAAATGTTACCAAACCCTTTGATGATTCCTCTTTTCAGAACCACCAAAGGTCACTTTAGGACCATTTTTGATTGGAATGTAGTCCTTCAGTAGTCCCCTAGTTCCAGTCATATGTCTGGAACATCCACTGTCCAAGTACCATGTAGGGGTATGGCCACTTGGACTCACCTGCAAAACAAATTAATGAACCTTAGAACCCAAAGTATTCTTGGGTCCTTGGTGATTGTTAGTTTGCAATTTGACAAACCTACCTACTGGCTTTCCAACAGGTAGTTTGGAACTCACTTTGGCACTCACATTGTGCCAACAGTCTACTGCAAAATGGCCAACTTTGCCACAACACCAACATTCAAATTTATTGTACCTTTGCTTAGGTACTACCTTGGCTGTCTTGACTACAGCAGGCTTGTTGAATGTTGGGGCTTTGCCCTTGGACTTATACTTGGACTGCTCAGTCCCTGCAGGTCTAATAAAGCCCAGTCCAGCTTACCCTTGTGATGAACAAATTCATCAATTATGGGTAACACTGACTTAGGTTTAGAAAACCTAGCAACCAAGTCCTTCTCCTTCTGAAGATTGTTCTCCAGACACTTAATTTAATCATTCTTAAAAGTGATAGTTCCCATCTGAATCACTGTTATGTGTTTCAGCCTGGCTATCTCATTCAGTTTTTGATCAAATTGCTTCTCAAAATCTGTTGCAGCAGCTTTAAGATCAGCAATTTCCTTTGCCTGACTTTTGGCAAGGGACTTGCTTTTCTTGTAAGCTTGCAACAGCACTCTATATTCATCTATAAGTTGATGAATATCATCCTCAGACTCAGATACATTCTCATCACTTGATGAAGAAGAATCTGAATCTGAACTAGAACAAGAAACTGAATTTAAACTTGAACTTTGTACCTGACTGGGTCCTGGCTGCTCCAGGATTTTGGCACTGTCTGTCAAAGCCATTAGCCCTTGGCAATGACTGTCTTCTTGTTCATAAATTGACTCCAAGATCTGCATGAATTCTTCCTCTTCTTTTTCAGCAAACAGCCCTATGTAGGCTTCAGCCTCAGACTCAGTTTCTGAAGAAGAGATATCTGATAGAGTCTTCTCCTTCTTAGCAACAAAAGACTTTTCTTTCTTCCCTTTGAAGTGAGTCTTTTTCCTGTCACCAGATTCCTTTCTCTTCTCTGGACAATCTGCAATAACATGGCCCTGTCTATTGCAGCAATAGCAAACAATCTTTGAACCAGTTGCCTTGCTTGATTTTGTCCTTTTCTTGTCATTCTTTGAAGACCTCTTTTTCTGATAAGAGTCTTCCTTTCCTTGTGATGTAGAAGGTCTTGACCTCCACTGTTTCTTTTTCAAAAACTTCTGAAAGTGTCTAGTGAAAGCAGCAAAGTCTTCATCACTTTCACTGCTCTTAGACTTTGTGCTGACAGACTCATCAGACTCTGATTCAACTACCTCTGGAGGTGGAGTTGAAGACTTATTCCTGCACTTTCTGGGAACTTCTGTCTTGAAAGCAACAGTTCTTTCTTTGTGCTCAGTCCTTGTTGATTTCTCCTCCTCTTTTCTCACTGTTAACTGCATTTCATAAGACAATAGCTTGCCAAACAGTGTGGGAGGAGGAATTTCCCCCAACTTAGCCATTTCTCTTATGGCACAGATCTTGGTGTCCCAATCTTTGGTTAGGGACCTTAGGAACTTGTCATTTAGTTCATAGTTACTGAACTCTCTTCCATAAGACATGAGTTCATTAACTATTCTGTAAAATTTCTTATAGCACTCAGTGATGTTATCACCCTTTCCTTGCCTAAAGCTTTCATACTCCTGATTTAGCAAGGACTTCCTATCTTGCCTAACTTCTTCAGAACCTTCCATATAGACAATGAGAGTATCCCACATCTCTTTTGCTGTTTTACAGTGAATTAAGTTCTGAAAAGTTGCATCATCAATGGCACTCACTATTATGTTCTGTGCCCTCTTGTCCATGGTGGCCAGGACAATTTCATCCTTAGTCATCTCAGAGAAATCCTTTGGAGTTCTCTGGTTTGCATCTAGAACTGAAATATTCATAGGCACATAAGGCCCTTCCTTTACTGTGATATAGATTCTAGGGTCTGAGGCTTCCATAAATAGCCTTACCCTTTCTTTCCAGATCCCAAAGATCTCTTTCCTGCATATGGGTAATTTCATGGAACCCAATTCCTTGTGATTCTCATAAGAACCCATGTTTCTTGATTTTCTTGAATTTCTTGAATCTGTGTTTTGCCAACAATGAATCTGCCAAACAGGATCTCCTCAGACTGTTAGTC
Source organism: Platanthera guangdongensis (assembly GCA_039583875.1). Taxonomy (NCBI): domain Eukaryota; kingdom Viridiplantae; phylum Streptophyta; class Magnoliopsida; order Asparagales; family Orchidaceae; genus Platanthera; species Platanthera guangdongensis. The sequence goes on from CM077158.1 coordinate 87,454,215, forward strand.
CTTGTTTTGAGGAACCTCCCTCTGATACCACTTGAAAGATATGGTACCTAAACACCTAGAGGGGGGGGGGGAGGTGAATAGGTGACCTAATCCTTTTCTAACTTTGTTGGCAGCCAAATAGTTATATCACAGATTTCTGACTACTTTTGCACAACAAACAACAATAACAAAACATACACAGCTAATCCACAGCACAATCACAGCACAGCACACAGTGTTTTATAGTGGTTCCCCAAGATATGGGTACATCCACTTTCCCCCTTCGCCTATCTAGCAGTGTACTAGATTCGGCCAAACTTCTCCACTGTCTCAGAACCCAAATTGGTTCCTACACCTCAGGCCCAAAGCCTTACAACTCAGCTTTATCCCAAAGCCTACACTCAGCCAATCAAGGCCTACACTCAGCCAATCAAGGCCTACACTCAGCCAACAAGGCCTACACTCAGAGATCTCAATCTCCTACACTCAGGCTCACAAGCCCTACCCTCATCCTTTATAAATATAGGCTTACAATTCACTCAGATCCAAAGGATCCTACAAGTTAAAAATGTAATACAAATAATAACTCTACAACTCAGAATTAAAGGAGGGGAGTTGAGAGATTCTTGATGAGTTCTTGGAAGAACTCAGCTGGATTCACCCTGACTTAGCTTTCTTCAAAGCTTCTTGAGTAGAACTGAATAAGACTGAATCCTCTGCAGTTGTTCCTTGACCACTGCCACTTAAGATCCAGACTGAATCTGAATCCTTCTTCTCAGCCTAGTTCCAAAGGCTGATTTCTTGGATGGAGCCCTCTCTCTCCACCTTCTTAGATCTGCACTTGAACTGCTAGATCTTCTTGTGTTGATACTCTTTGTACCACTATAATAATTACTTCAACAATAATCTGATCAACAACTTCAACAACTCTGAACAACAGTTTCTGTAAACTGTAGGTGCCTATTTATAGGCTTTCTTCATGGTAACCGGCTGGACCGGTCCATAACTGACTTCTGATATCTCTGACAGGTGCTGTAGACCGGCTGGAACGGCAGCTGTCAAATCATCCAGTCATTTCTTGAAATTCTCTAACTGTCTGAAAGTGTCGAGACTTTCTGTCTTTAAGTGTCGACACTTATAGACCAAGTGTCGACACATGCTTTGTAAGTGTCGACACAAGTCTACAAGATGTCGACACATATCCTTGTATGTCTCGACACAGATTCTTCTTCATGTGTCGACACTGAAATTGAGTGTCGACACAAGTACTTGTTCTTCTAGCTTTTGCTGAATTCTTCTATGTGTCGACACATCTCCTTTGTGTCGACACATCTTCTTGTGTTGAATCTGTCAAGTGTCGACACTGCTTCTTGGTGTCGACACATAGTCTTCTATGTTGAATCTTGCTGAGTGTCGACACAGCTCCTTGTGTCGACACACCTTCTTGTTGTTGAGACTTCAGCTGAGTGTCGACACATTCCCATAGTGTCGACACTTGTACTTAGAATAATTTGTTGTTCTTTCTGTTCTTTGCTAAGTGTCGACACAGCTCCATGTGTCGACACTTTCTTCCAGTGTTGAGTCTTCAGCTGTGTGTCGACACATTGTTCTGGGTGTCGACACATACTTCAAATGCTGACTCTTCTGTTGAGTGTCGACACATTGTGCTGGGTGTCGACACTTTCTTCAAGTGCTGACTCTTCTGCATAGTGTCGACACATTGTGTTGGGTGTCGACACTTTAACTTAGTCTCTGCAGACTTTTGCTGAGTGTCGACACAGCTCCAAGTGTCGACACTTTCTGGTGTAGACACAGCTTCACTGGGTGTCGACACAGCTCCTTGTGTCGACACTTTCTGTCTGCACTTTTCTTCACTGAGTGTCGACACAGCTCCAAGTGTCGACACTTTCTGTCTGGTGTCGACTCTGCATCCCAGGTGTCGACACAATGACTCCAAGTGTCGACACTGCTTGTCTGGGTGTCGACACAAGCTTTCTTAAGTGTCGACACTTTCCCTCTGGGTGTCGACACATGAACTTAGAAACTTTTTGCTTTAGTCCAGTGATTTCTTAACCTGCACAAGTAACTCAAACATACATCAAATACATTATGATGTATATCATTGAGTTGGGTGAGGCTTCTTCAAATCAGGTACATTTGACCAATGTACCCAACAGGCGTCGAACCCAGAATTTGCCCGGAAGCTGGCCAGGTGGGCTATGGAGGAGGAGACTGAGCCAAGGGGTGGTAGAGGTCAGGAGGAAAGGAGAGCTGAACCCCGACAGAGGGAACAGTGGCAGTAACAATAACAGTAACAGCCTAGGTGGGGGCGTCAGGAGCCGGACCGTCAAAAGGGTTGGAGGCCGGAGTGGCAAGACCAGGGGCCGCATAGAGGTTACCAGGGAAGGGACAACCGCCAGGGGTGTAACGCCCCCGATTTTTTTTCGATGATTTTATTTGTTTGGGCAACGTCAGATTTATGTCGTCGTGGCGTTACTTTTAACGTCGATTTGACGGCGCAATGCCGTTAAGGCAATTTCGCGTCCGTGCGGTCGAGTAGGCCGAATTATTGTTGTAATGGGAAGATTTTGCATTTGGAATTTAAGTTAAGTAATTTTGGACTTGCTCGTCAAGTTTAATCGCAATCCGAGCATTTTTGGAGCCTCGGCGCGCGATTGAAGTTTTGGATTGTTTATGTTCGTCGTATACTTCGAAGATTAATATCTCGGGAATGGCTCGTCGGATTCTAGTTTTGATTTCGCCGTTAGATTTGTAGCATTAGTGTTCGTCTTCGGTGCAAGTTTCGTTTAATTCGGCGCTCGTTTGGGCTTCCGTGCTGAGTCTTCTTGAGAAGCTATGGTTCTACTCGATTAGCCCGTTTTAGATTTTACTCGGGCGCCGTTTTGAGGGTCAAAACGGCATTGTATCAACAAATAGTCACCATGAAATTCGTTCGTCTCGATGATATCTTCAACTTTCATGTTGACCACCTTTCGAATTGAAGCCATTTTGAACCCCTAATTCCGTTGTTTCTGCAATAACTCGAGGGGTGAGCTGCTACTCGAGTATATGCTGCTTCTACTCGAGTAAGTCATGTTTTTACTCGAGTAATGACCTCTACTCGAGTATATTATGTTACTACTCGAGTAGGTATGTTATTACTCGAGTAGGTATGTTACTACTCGAGTAGGTATGCTGTTACTCGAGTAGGTATGCTGCTACTCGAGTAGGTATGCTGCCACTCGAGTAGGCTGTTTCAGTCTGCGTTCAGTGACCGTTTTGAGGGTTAAAACGGCGTCGTATCAAAAAATGGTCAACATGAACTTTGTGCGTCTCGACGAGATCTACAACTTTCATGTTGACCACATTTCTATTTTAGGTCTTTTTAAACCCATAATTTTATTGTTTCTGCAATAACTCGAGTGGTGAGCTGCTACTCGAGTATATGCTGCTTCTACTCGAGTAAGTCATGTTTTTACTCGAGTAATGAGCCTCTACTCGAGTATATTGTGTTACTACTCGAGTAGGTATGTTATTATTCGAGTAGGTATGTTACTACTCGAGTAGGTATGCTGTTACTCGAGTAGGTATGCTGCTACTCGAGTAGGTATGCTGCTACTCGAGTAGGCTGTTTCTGTCTGCGTTCAGAGGCCGTTTTGAGAGTCAAACTGCATCGTATCAAAAAATGGTCAACATGAAATTTGTTCGTTTCGACGAGATCTACAACTTTCATGTTGACGAATGTTTGATATGAAGTGATCCTAGACCTCTATTTTGGATTCCCGCAAAACTATTCGAAATAAACCATTTTGACAAACTTTTTATAAACATATATATATATACATATATATATATATATATATATATATATATATAATATATATACATATATATACATATATATATTCTTGGACTTTGGTTTTAGAACCAAACTTCATATTCTCCGTTATTTTTCTCCCGAACCAGAGTTGTGAGCGAGAGAGAGAGTTTCTTTTTCGTGAATCTTCCGGTGGTCGCCGACGGTTCTCCGGTGCTCGAAATCTTCAGCCGAACTTAGATGCGGAAAGCTCTCGCCGAGAGCTACGCTATCGTGGTAATTATTCTGTGTCGCATCAAAATATGGTCAACATGAAATTTGTGTGTCGCGACGAGAGCTACAACTTTAATGTTGATCACTTTTCGATTTGAGGTCGTTTTAAACCCCGTATTCCGTTATTTCTGCAATAACTCGAGTGGTGAGCTGCTACTTGAGTATATCCTGCTTTTACTCGAGTAAGTCATGTTTTTACTCGAGTAATGAGCCTCTACTCGAGTATATTGTGTTACTACTCGAGTAGGTATGTTATTACTCGAGTAGGTATGTTACTACTCGAGTAGGTATGCTGTTACTCGAGTATGTATGCTGCTACTCGAGTAGGTATGCTGTTACTCGAGTAGACTGTTTCTGTCTGCGTTCAGAGGCCGTTTTGAGGGTCAAAACGGCATCGTATCAAACAATGGTAAACATGAAATTTGTTCATCTCGACGAGATCTACAACTTTCATGTTGACGAATGTTTGATTTGAAGTCATCCTAGACCTCTATTTTGGGTTCCCGTAAAACTGCTCGAAATAAACCGTTTTTGACAAAACGTTTTATAAACATATATATATATATATTCTTGGACTTAGGTTTTAGAACCAAACTTCATCTTCTCCGTTATTTTTCTCCCGAACCAGAGCAGCGAGTGAGAGAGAGAGAGTTTCTTTTTCGTGAATCTTCCGGTGGCCGCCGACGGTTCTCCGATGCTCGAAATCTTCAACCGAACTTAGATCCGGAAAGCTCTCGCCGAGAGCTATGCTATCGTGGTAATTTCTTCCCCATTCCTTGAGTTTTTTTCGTTAGGATTTTTCGGCCCTACTCTCCGTTTCCGCCATTTTTGTCTAGATCTCAACTTCTCCCGCATCCTTTTTGCCCCAACCTACGCCGTGGAGTGATTCGGTGGATTTTTTCCGGTAAAAACCAAGGCAAGTGGTGGTTTCTCCTCGTTTCTCCTTGTCCGATTCGATGGTAACGGCTATGTTTTTCACGTCCCCTAACATTTTCTACAATTATTCTTCCAAATTATTGCTATTATTAACCGCTCTGTTGATCACATGTCGTTATGATGTTTTGCCGTGCTAAACTCGATCTTGTCTATTTATGTTTAATCTTTCTTGAAGTGTTTTAGCGATAGTTTAAGTACCTTAGCTCTCGTTATCAAACGTTTTAGAGTTTAATTAAGGTTGTAAATCGTTCCTAAGGGTTGATCAACCGCGTCTCGAGTCTAGAAATGCCAAGTAGAATCTGTCGAGCCAAATCCTGAGATATTTTGTGTTGTGCTTTCTTTGGGTTCTGGAATGCGAGAGTTAGTGGACGATTCCACCTCTGCAGTGTTTGTCACCTTCATTAGTGCCCTGTGGAGGTCTACCTGGTTTCTTTTGATGTCTACAGTGTATGGTGGAGAGTATGAGACTCACTCGCAGTTAGACAGATTATGTATCCGTTTGTTTCTTTTTGGGGGGTGTGTCCAAGAGCGACCACTTCGCCCGTGTTTTTTTTGGGGGGGGGGGGGTGTCCAAGAGCGACCACTTTGCCCGTTTATTTTGGGTGGTGTGTCTAAGAGTGAACACTTCGCCTTATTTTTGGGTAGTGTCGACCACATGTGCCTAATGAAGGTTTTGTATTTTCTTTCTGGTGAAATATTCATGGAGTCACCTTATAGCCTCGTGCGTCTGGTGTACTCTTGTGGAACGTGACAAGTCACGTTGGAGTTCTTTTCCTGTTGATGCCCAGTTTTCTTTTGTACTTTGCTTCAGTACTTTTGGTCTTGGGCTGGTACCCCTATTGACCTTTGTTTATTTTGGCTTATTATTTTTTTCCTGTCACTACTTGTACCTTCCTGCTGAGGTGTTCTGTCTTTGGAATGCCTCAGGTTCAGAGTTGTAGCAGGTAGCAGTGCTGGTTTTGGAGTTTTCTGGCGGCAGTGTTGGCTGTGGTTGTTGCCTCGTCTTAGTGAGGTAGTTTGTTGGTTTTTTTTAGTTTTACTAATTCAGACATACTTTTGTTCGTGGGTTCGTGTCAGTTTGTTGGCGTCCACTGATTTTGTTAGTTGCTGATACTTACTAGCTGCTCATTTATTTAATAGTGGATGTGGTTTACTTGCTCTCTGGGAGGATTTATGCTAGAAATGCATGTTAGGTATTTTCAACTATAAAATCTACTACTATTACTTCATACATTACATGATTTGAAACTCTAACCCGTTATTTTTAGCGACCGTAAAATCTATTTTCCCTACTATAATAAATTTAGAGTTCTGCATGGCATGAGTTGTCCTCTGGGGACATTTATTCTCATGTAAGTTGTTTGAGTCAATCTAAACAAGTATTTTTTCGCAGCGTATAACCATATTTTGATTCGTGGACTAAATGATCCACTAAGCCGAGGGATACAGCTAACTTCTGCACTTAACTGATTTTCCTTAAAATAACTTAAAAGGAACCTTTCTTCATTGTCGGTTGGTGTCTGCCTGAGCGTCCGCAGTTATCCCCTGCTGACGTGACATCATGACACACATTTTACCTTACTCTGATAAACTTTATTGGCGGTGAAAATGCGGGTTGTGACAGTTGGTATCAGAGGGAGGTTGCTTGACAATTTGTCGGGCAACCTTTCCTTGTTGGTATTAGGCGTTTAACATCATATCATACCACACACCGATATGTCATCAGCACGTCTCCGCTGAAGCACGAACACTACACTCATAACATAACATGAAGTATATGAGGCATATTATGTAGTATAGGATGCATAATTTGTGTCTGTATATGGATCCACCTTAGGGGCAACATGTGAGGGTTATGTAGTATGAGATGCATAACCTCACCACATGAATGCGACTAACACGTTTCTTTTTCGTTGCATGAGAATGTCATGTAGTATGAGATGCATAACATTTTCATGCGTACGCCGCTCATAACATGCATTAGGGCCTTTTTAGAATGCATAGCACCATCATGCATAGCATAACATTGCATAAGCACAACGTGTCAAGCTAAAGATTTGCGGGATGACATATGTACACACATGGTTTTAAATCAGAAAACGAATATGAATACATGCATTCATGTCATAGGCACAAGAGTCAATAGGATGAGAGGATATCATCCTAAGTAGGACATATCATCATTATAAAATCCAGAGCAAGTTGCAGCGTAAGCAAGTGTCTATTAAGTATGGTCTGAACTAGTTGCGTGGCTTTGTTGTAAGCTAGGATTTTGATGAGTTGTTCATTTGATTTTTTTTAGAAATTGTTAGAAAGTAGCGAAAAAGAGAGAACAAGCGGATAAACTTTTGAATAATTGAAATTTTATTATCCAAAAAAGATAACTATTACAAAGGTATGCCCTCCCTTATATAGAATGGAGGAGAGATGAGAGAATACAAATAAGAGATATGAGACTAAAAATTTACAAGCTAAGCGGACTGTACAAAGTAAACCGCACAAGCCGCGCGGTTAGACAGAAGGACTAACCGCACGGCTACAACAAGAGAAGTAGAGAGGTCGCCTGTGAAGATCGCTAGACCGCCCGGTTTACAAGCCGGCGAGTCAAACCGCCAGACCGCGCGGTCTTCAACCCGCCAAGACAGACCGCCCGGTCACCAACTTCAACACTCCCCCTCAAGCTGGAGCATATATATCAATCATGCCCAGCTTGTCGCAAACATGCAGAAACGAGGCGGAAACTGGCTTGGTGAAAATGTCAGCTAGCTCTTTATCAGACGTGACAAACGGAGTGCAAATTTGTTCTTTTAAAATCTCTTCACGAATGAAATGGCAGTCAACCTCAATGTGCTTTGTTCTTTCATGGAATACCGGATTTTTGGAGATGTATATGGCGGCCTTGTTATCACAGAACATAGGTAGAGGATGGTTGTACACCTCTCCTAAATCTAGCATGAGAGCCCGCAACCATTTCAACTCACAAGTGGTTGACGCCATACTGCGATACTCAGCTTCTGCACTGGACCTGGAGACAACAGACTGCTTCTTGCTCTTCCAGCTCACCAGATTTCCCCCAACAAAGGTGCAAAACCTGAGGTTGACTTGCGATCCCCTTTGTCATCAGCATAAATTGCATCTGAGTAGGCTTCAATCCTCAGATGACCATTCTTCTGAAAAAGTAATCCTTTCCCAGGCGCTGCTTTGACATACTCCAAGATCCGCAAGGCGGACTGTAGATGACACTCCCTAGGCGCTTGCATGAATTGACTCACCTTGCCCACAGCATAGGAAATGTCGGGTCTGGTCACTGTGAGATATATGAGCTTACCAACCAGACGCCTGTACCGCGAACTATCTGAAAGAGGAGGCGAATCATCTGTCCAGGTTTTGTCCTCCCCAGTAGCCATGGGGCATCGGGCAGGTTTAGCTCCAGTTAATCCTGCCTCTTTTAAAAGATCAAGGGCATACTTACGCTGAGAGAGAACTAAGGAGTCGGGCTTCCGAGAGAGTTCGATCCCCAGAAAGTACTTTGGAGAGCCCATATCTTTAGTGATCAGATGTTGGCGAAGATGTCGCTTTGTCAGGGCTACCCCTTCCTGGTCATCGCCAGTGAGAAGAATATCATTGACGTACACAGCAAGAACAACCAGCCCAGAAGGAGTTTTGCGAATAAAGAGAGAGTGATCAGCAGAGCTTCGCACAAAACCAACAGCCGCCACAATGCCGCTGAACTTGTCAAACCAAGCTCGAGGACTCTGCTTGAGGCCATAAATTGCCTTCTGCAGCCGACATACTCGTGTCTCCCCCTGAGCAACATACCCAGGAGGTGGCTCCATGTAAACGGCCTCGTGAAGATCACCATAAAGGAAGGCATTCTTGACGTCCAGCTGAGAAATCGGCCAATCCCGATTGACGGCCACAGAGAGAAGAACCCGGATAGTGCTGAGACGAGCCACAGGTGAGAAGGTGTCAAAGTAATCAACCCCATAGCTCTGAGTAAAGCCCTTAGCAACAAGGCGAGCCTTATACCGATCCACAGTGCCGTCTGGGCTAAATTTGACCACAAAGACCAGCGACAGCCAACAACATCAGTACCGAAGGGAGGAGGAACAAGAGTCTAGGTACCCCGCTCAGTTAGGGTCGCCATTTCCTCATCCATGGCCATCTTCCAGTGAGGAATAGCAAGGGCCTCCTGATAGGAGCGGGGTGTGGCAGTGGCAGAGATAGCTAGTGCAAATGCCCTGCGAGAAGGAGTAAGACGATCATAGGAAACAACAGCAGCAAGGGGGTGTAAGGTACACATCCACACCCCTTTGCGAAGAGCTATAGGAAGATCCAGGTCAGCCGGGCCCGCGGCATCCGGAGCATCCGTGGTAGAGAAAGCTGGCCCGGGAGAAGAGAGCGACGGCAGTGGAGATGAGGGAGAGGGTGGTGGAGAAGGGAGAGAGAGAGGTGGAGGAAGAGGAGGGGGTGGAGACAGTGTAGGGGTGGAGAGTGTAGTAGGAGGCGAGGGAATGAAGGGAACGGTAGGAGAATCAGAAGCTGGGAGAAGAGAAGAGTCATCCGAGAAGTAGGAGGTATTCTCGAAGAAGGTGACGTCAGCAGAGACGAACTGCTTACGAAGGACGGGATCAAAGCAACAGTAGCCTTTCTGAGTGGTGGAGTACCCCAGAAAGACACATTTGGTGGAGCGAGGGGAGAGCTTATCACGGGTGGCAGAAGGGGTATGCACAAAGGCAGTGCATCCAAAGATTTGGAGAGGAAGAGGAAACGGCTCCTTGCCCGGATACAAAATGGAGAACGGGGTTTGGCCGTGGAGAACCGTGGAGGGAATGCGATTGATGAGGTAGCAGGCAAGGAGAACAGCATATCCCCAATAGGAGCGAGGAACATGCATCTGGGTCATCAAGGTGCGAGCGACATCGAGCAGGTGACGGTTTTTGCGTTCGGCCACACCATTTTGTTGTGAAGTATAGACATAACTAGTTTGATGAAGAATCCCATTTTGCATGCAGAATGTAGAGAAGTCACGACTGAGATATTCTTGGGCATTATCAGATCGAAAAACTTGGATAGAAACACCAAACTGAGTTTTGATCATGAGATAGAAGGATGTCCATACAGAGAATAATTCGGAGCGATCTTTTAATAGATACACCCACGTACATCGAGAGAAATCATCAATGAACGTGACAAAATAGGAACTACCTCGACCAATGGTAAGAGTAGGAGAAGGACCCCAGATATCGGAGTGGATAAGAGCAAACGGACGGGTAGAGCTACGAACGTGCTTTGGAGGGAAGGAGGAGCGGTGATGCTTGCCAAGCTGACAGGCCTCACAGTTGAGCGGAGGACTTTGAGGAGGAAGGTGGGGCAGAAGTTGACGAAGAAGACGGGGAGGAGCATGACCAAGGCGGAGATGCCATTGGAGAAGATCTGTGCAGGTGGAGGAGAAGGTGGAAAAAGCAGAAATGTTGTCCAGGAAGTATAAGCCGCCACTCTCAGTCCCAGTAGCAATCGTCCGTTGGGAGTCCGGATCCTGAAAAGAGCAAGAAGTAGAAGTAAATGTGACGAACACTGTAATTGCTTGCAAAGAGAGGTAACAGATAATAAGTTGCACGGGAACTGGGGCACGTATAGAGTATCCGCCAAGTGAAGAGACGGAGTGACATGAACTATCCCTGTTCCATGGACTGATGATGAAGAGCCGTCAGCGATAATAACCGGGGGCAAGCGAGCATGTTTTTCTAGGAGAGAGAAACACGGGAGATGGCCGGTCATATGATTCGTAGCACCAGTGTCGATCAGCCATTTTCCCTGAGTAACAACGTGTGCACGACCAGAAGACGTGACAACCGAGGCGAATGGCTTGGAGGAGGATATGAAAGCCATGAAGGGAGGAAGAAGAAACTGCAGCGGTCTCGGTGACAGCACACCAGCGGCAAGAAGGGCCACGACCAAGGTGCAGAGCACAAGCCACACGACTGAACCAGGAGGTCGCGGCGACTAACAAGCAGGAGCGGCTAAAGGAAGAAAGGCAGAGAGGCCGCTCAAACAAGGAAGAATCCGCGCGAATAGAGAGAAAGCCGCGGGGAGAGGAAAAGAGAGCAACCCGCGTGAAACCGCAGCGGGTTAAAGGGAAGAAGCCGCGCGAACACGAGCGGCTAGGAAGCAGAACAAGGCACAGCGGGGAAGAGGTCGCGCGGACTGAAAAGGCCGAGCGAACAGAAGAGAGGTGAAGAGCAGGTGACCGCGACCAAGATGCAGGTGAGATAGGAACAACCCGCACGGTCAGGCAGATTACAGCAGCAAATCGCGAGTACAGAGACAAGCGGAAAAGGGGAAAGCAGAAGCGGACAGGGAGAAGAAGTCCGCAGCGGGTAGAGACAAGGCCGCAACGACTAGAAAGTCGGAGAGGCAAGAAAGAACAAGGAGCGCGGCGATAAGGAAACAGGTCGCTGCGACGAATAGTAGTAAGAGAAGAGAACCAAGAAGAAGCAAGCCGCGCGAACAGGGCAGCAGACAGAAACAAGCCGCGCGAACAGGGCAACGGACAGAAGAGAAGGCAAGTCGCGAAACAGGTCGCAGAAAGCGGAAAACAAGCCGCGAACAACAGAGAGCGCACAGAATCAGGAGGAAATGACCGTGTCCTCTGATACCATGTTAGAAAGTAGCGAAAAAGAGAAAACAAGCGGATAAGCTTTTGAATAATTGAAATTTTATTATCCAAAAAAGATAACTATTACAAAGGTATGCCCTCCCTTATATAGAATGGAGGAGAGATGAGAGAATACAAATAAGAGATGTGGGACTAAAAATTTACAAGCTAAGCGGACTGTACAAAGTAAACCGCACAAGCCGCGCGGTTAGACAGAAGGACTAACCGCACGGCTACAACAAGAGAAGCAGAGAGGTCGCCTGTGAAGATCGCTAGACCGCCCGGTTTACAAGCCGGCGAGTCAAACCGCCAGACCGCGCGGTCTTCAACCCGCCAAGACAGACCGCCCGGTCACCAACTTCAACAGAAATGCCGTCAAAGCGTCCTGCGACGAGGTCGACTCCCCAGTCGGAGGGTGAGTCATCAGGTGCGCAAAGCGATGCGCTTATCGAGAGTCTGCGTCAGAGCAATGAGGCTCTGTCAAGGCAGTTGGCTGCGATGCAATCGCAAATTGAGTCTTCGTTTTCTGCCGCTCCCACGCAGCAACCTTCAGCGCAAGAGCCTGCCTTGGGCCAAGCTGTGCCCGATTCCCCTACTCCTCTGGTGGCCCCGATGGTGATACCCCCAGAAATGAATTTCATATCGCACTTCCAACGATTGCGACCTCCCACCTACGACGGGAGTGCTGACTTTATGATTTTAGATGATTGGATCATCTCTATCGAGGAGATGTTTTCATATTCTGGAATTCTAGAAGCCCAGCGAGTGATGATTGCAGCATATCAGTTAAAAGGTCTGGCGCAGAGTTGGTGGATTCGGGAAAGAGAGAGCCTGAAGGAAGGCTGTACTTGGGAATCTTTTAAGAAAATGTTGCTGAAAATGTTTCTACCCTCGGTCGAGCAAGACCGCCTGATGAATAACTTCCTGCATCTAAAGCAGAGACACCTCACCGTGAGCGAGTACGAGATTGAGTTTAGCAAACTGAACAGGTTTGCTCCGGATTTGGTAGCTTCTGAGGAGGGTAGAGTGAATCGTTTCTTGGGAGGACTTAGAAGCGATGTCCAGCAGTTGGCATGCGCTTACCAAGCTGAAAGTTATGCTGAAGCAGTGGAAGCCGCTTTAAAAGTGGAGGCGATTGAAAATGCCAAGAGTCGCGGTGCTGCGGCAAGGAAGGAGAAAAGAAAAGGTGTTGAGGATGGTAACTCCAGGGTATTTGGCCCTTCTTCGAAGAAGAAAAGTAAGGATGTGTGTAGCTTCTGTGGTCGACCTGGCCACCCCTACGAAAGGTGCTTCAAGAGGACTGCAACCCTGAAGCAGCAGCAGGTGCATGTCATCCAAGGTGCACCCAAGGGAGAGCTTGTGTGCTCGTTCTGTGCAAGGAAGGGTCATGATGTGACTCGTTGCTGGATGAAAGAAAGGGTTTGCTTCCAGTGTGGGCAGAAGGGACACCAGAAGTCTTCGTGCCCCCAGGCTCAGCACCCACTACAGCCTGCCCCACTTCGAGCTCTGCCGCCAAGCCTGGATAAAGGAAAGGGAAAGCTGAATGTGATGACCAGTGAGGAAGCCCAAACCTCTATGCAAGTGATATCAGGTTAGCCTCAGTTTAATCTATCCTTATTAATTATCCTTGTTGCCCTAGTTATTGTTCGTTTAGTTACGTATGTTACGGTTTTAGGGGAGTTTAAGGTGCGGAATAGGTGGGCTCGCGTTCTTTTCGACTCGGGTGCCACCCATTCCTTTGTGACCCGAAGATTTGTTGATAAGCACCGTCTGAGTGTCGACCAATTAGGAGGCTCCTTCAATGTCAAGCTCCCTTCCGGTGATTCAGTGATATCTAACCAAGGAGTTCTGAGATGCCCTATTCGTCTTGGCAATTTTCGGGCATATGCGGATCTGATGATTTTGGATCTGTCTGATTTTGACGTGATTCTGGGCATGGACTGGCTGTCCAAATATGATGCGGTCATCCAGTGCAAGGCTAAGCGATTGGATTTCAGAATGGACGACGGACAACCTATGAGCGTCTATGGATTTCAGGACAGAGTTTCTCCTGTCATTTCTGCGGTACGTGCTTATCGTGTTATAGAGTCTGGTTGCGAGGCATTTTTGGTTTCTATTTCTGCTCTGGAAACAGCTTTTGTTACGCCATGTCTTGAGGATGTCTCGGTGGTGCGAGAGTTTCCAGATATCTTTCCTGATAGTCTTCCAGGACTTCCTCCTGAAAGGGAGATAGAGTTTGTGATAGACCTCGAACCGGGCACTCGTCCCATTGCTAAAGCACCGTACCGTATGGCTCCATGTGAGTTGGACGAGTTGCGTACTCAGCTCGATGAGTTGCCGAGGTGTGGTTTTATTAGGCCAAGTACTTCTCCATGGGGTGCTCCTGTTTTGTTCGTCAAGAAGAAAGATGGATCGATGAGACTTTGCATCGATTATAGGGAATTGAACAAGGTAATAATTAAGAATAGATATCCCCTGCCAAGGATTGATGATTTGTTTGACCAATTGCGTGGTAGCTCGGTATTTTCAAAGATCGATCTTCGCTCAGGCTACCACCAGTTGAGGATTCGAGAGGCAGATATTCCTCAAACGCTTTTCGTTCACGACATGGACATTATGAGTTTCTGGTGATGTCTTTTGGTTTAACCAATGCACCTTCTGCCTTCATGGATTTGATGAATCAGGTGTTTAAGGATTTCTTGGACCGTTTTGTTATTGTGTTCATAGATGATGTCTTGGTGTACTCTCGCAATGTTGAGGAGCATACTCAGCATTTGCGTCTGGTTTTATTGACCCTGAGGGAGCATAAGTTATATGCGAAGTTGAGCAAGTGTGAGTTTTGGTTACCTCAGGTGTCCTTTCTGGGTCATGTGGTAAGCAAGGACGGTATTTCTGTGGACCCGACTAAGATTTCTGCGGTAATGGAATGTGAGAGACCTTCTACGCCGAAGGAGATTAGGAGTTTCTTAGGCCTAGCTGGCTATTACAGAAGATTCGTGGAAAGATTTTCGGTGTTGTCTGCTCCTCTAACTAGACTTACTCAGAAGAATACTGGTTTCATTTGGAGTGACAAATGTGAAGAGGCTTTCCAAGAGCTAAAGAAGAGATTATGTACTGCTCCGATTTTAACCTTACCTACTGAAGGAGTTGAGTATGCTGTGTATGTCGATGCGTCACATATCGGACTTGGTTGCGTTTTAATGCAAGATGGTAAGGTGATTGCATATGGATCGAGACAACTAAAGATCCACGAGAGAAACTATCCGACGCACGATTTGGAGTTTGCTGCCGTAATTTATGCACTAAAGCTCTGGAGACACTTATTATATGGCGCAATGTGCAAGATCTATACTGACCATAAGAGTTTGAAGTACGTCTTCACTCAGAAAGAACTAAATCTGCGCCAGCGTCGGTGGTTAGAATATGCGGCGGATTATGAAGTGGAAATTCTCTATCATCCAGGAAAGGCTAATGTAGTAGCAGATGCCTTGAGTAGGAAGACCGCTAAGATTTTTAATCTATCGGTGCAGTCCTTGATAGAAGAATTTTTGTTGATGGATATTGAGGTTGGGAGTAGTACTGTGCCTGCTAGTCTAGAAGTAGAAGAACCCTCTTGGATTTCCCTTACTCGAGCACATCAGAAGGATGATCCGGACTTGTTACATCTCCAGAATAGAACGGTGAAGGGAGAGCTACCCGATTTCTCTGTGGACGAGTTGGACACCCTGAAGTATCGGGGTAGATTTTGCGTCCCCGCCTTTGACGATATTCGAGCTAAGATCTGTGCTGAAGCTCATGGTTCCAGTGTAGCCTACCACCCTGGCTCCACAAAGATGTATAAAGATCTGAAGCAAATTGTTTGGTGGTCAGGGATGAAGAATGACATCGCAAAGTTTGTATCGGAATGTTTTACATGTCAGCGTGTTAAGGCTGATCATGGAAGGCCTGGTGGTAAGTTGACACCGCTTGATATTCCAAGTTGGAAGTGGGAAAGTATTTCAATGGATTTCATCACCGGTCTGCCAAAATCTCCCCGTGGGCATGACTCTGTTTGGGTGATAGTCGACAGATTGACAAAGTGTGCTCACTTTGTGCCATTTAAGATTGGGTACTCGATGAAGAAGATAGCTGAGTTATATCTTGAAGAGATCATCAGGTTGCATGGTGTGCCTATTAGCATCGTATCAGATCGGGACTCTAGATTTACGTCTCGTTTTTGGAAGAGTTTACAGGAGGGGTTGGGTACCGATTTAAGATATTCCACCGCCTATCATCCACAGACTAATGGTCAGACGGAAAGTATAAATCAAATCGTAGAAGATATGATCCGGTGTTATATTTTGGATCATGGTGGTGCTTGGGATGAGCGTCTCAGACTCATAGAGTTTGTTTACAATAACAGTTATTAAGAGAGTCTACAGATGGCTCCGTTTGAGGCCTTGTATGGGAGGCATTGTAGAACCCCACTATTTTGGGCTGAAGTTGGTGAGAGGCCGTTGTTAGGTCCGGAAGCCCTTGAAGAGATGAATTGTGTTGTGACTCATATTCGAGAAAAGCTTCGTGTGGCTCAAGAACGCTATGAGAAATATGCTAATCTTCGAAGGGTCGATCTGGAGTTTGCGGTTGGAGACTTGGTGTTTCTGAAGGTTTCTCCAATATCCGGTGTTAAAAGATTTGGTAGGAACCACAAGTTAGACCCCCGGTATGTGGGACCTTTCCAGATTCTTGAGCGCATCGGAGTGTCGGCTTATAGGTTGGAATTGCCTGCGACCTTCCCTGGTGTCCATGATGTGTTCTATGTGAGCTAGTTGCGGAAATGTGTTCGTAATGATCGTCAAGTCCTCGACTCGATACCCCAGATTCAGCCCAACCTTACTTATGTGGAAGAACCTGTTCGTGTTCTGGATTTTCAAGAGCGGGTGTTGCGGAGAAAGACCATCCCTATGGTCAAGATTCTTTGGAGAAATCAAGACGTCGAGAGCGCGACATGGGAATTGGAATCGGTGATGAGGGGATCTCACCCGCACCTCTTCTCGTAGTTTCAGGTATGTCGTTATGTTTTCAGTTATGTTTGATTTTATCATTTTGATTGGTTTTGGAGTTGTGTTAAGTTTCGGGACGAAACTTCTTTTTAGGGGGAGTGACTGTAACGCCCCCGATTTTTTTTCGATGATTTTATTTGTTTGGGCAACGTCAGATTTATGACGTCGTGGCGTTACTTTTAACGTCGATTTGACGGCGCAATGCCGTTAAGGCAATTTCGCGTCCGTGCGGTCGAGTAGACCGAATTGTTGTTGTAATGGGAATATTTTGCATTTGGAATTTAAGTTAAGTAATTTTGGACTTGCTCGTCAAGTTTCATCGCAATCCGAGCATTTTTGGAGTCTCGGCGCGCGATTGAAGTTTTGGATTGTTTGTGTTCATCGTATACTTCGAAGATTAATATCTCGGGAATGGCTCGTCGGATTCTGGTTTTGATTTCGCCGTTAGATTTGTAGCATTGGTGTTCGCTTTCGGTGCAAGTTTCGTTTAATTCGGCGCTCGTTTGGGCTTCCGTGCTGAGTCTTCTCGAGAAGCTACGGTTCTACTCGATTAGCCCATTTTAGATTTTACTCGGGTGCCGTCTTGAGGGTCAAAATGGCGTTGTATCAAATAATGGTCAACATGCAATTCGTTCGTCTCGATGCTATCTACAACTTTCATGGTGACCACTTTTCGAATTGAAGCCGTTTTGAACCCCTAATTCAGTTGTTTCTGCAATAACTCGAGTGGTGAGCTCCTACTCGAGTATATGCTGCTTCTACTCGAGTAAGTCATGTTTTTACTCGAGTAAAGAGCCTCTACTCGTGTATATTGTGTTACTACTCGAGTAGGTATGTTATTACTCGAGTAGGTATGTTACGTCTCGAGTAGGTATGCTGTTACTCGAGTAGGTATGCTGCTACTCGAGTAGGTATGCTGCCACTCGAGTAGGCTATTTCAGTCTGCGTTCCGAGGCCGTTTTGAGGGTCAAAACGGCGTCATATCAACAAATAATCAACATGACATTTGTGCGTATCGATTGGATCTACAACTTTCATGTTGACCACTTTTTCGATTTGAGGTCGTTTTAAACCCCTAATTCTGTTGTTTCTGCAATAACCCGAGTGGTGAGCCGCTACTCGAGTATATGCTGCTTCTACTCGAGTAAGTCATGTTTTTACTCGAGTAATGAGCCTCTACTCGAGTATATTGTGTTACTACTCGAGTAGGTATGTTATTGCTCGAGTAAGTATGTTACTACTCGAGTAGGTATGCTGTTACTCGAGTAGGTATGCTGCTACTCGAGTAGATATGCTGTTACTCGAGTAGGCTATTTCTGTCTGCGTTCAGAGGCCGTTTTGAGGGTCAAAACGGTATCGTATCAAACAATGGTAAACATGAAATTTGTTCGTCTCGATGAGATCTACAACTTTCATGTTGACGATGTTTTGATTTGAAGTCATCCTAGACCTCTATTTTGAGTTCCCGCAAACCTGCTCGAAATAAACCGTTTTTGACAAAACTTTATATATATATATATATATATATATATATATATATATATATATATATATATATATATATATATTCTTGGACTTAGGTTTTAGAACCAAACTTCATCTTCTCCGTTATTTTTCTCCCGAACCAGAGCAGCGAGCGAGAGAGAGAGAGAGTTTCTTTTTCGTGAATCTTCCGGTGGCCGCCGACGGTTCTCCGGTGCTCGAAATCTTCAACCGAACTTAGATCCGGAAAGCTCTCGCCGAGAGCTACGCTATCGTGGTAATTTCTTCCCCATTCCTTGAGTTTTTTTCGTTAGGGTTTTTCAGCCTTAATCCCTTTTCCGCCATTTTTGTCTAGATCTCAACTTCTCCCGCATCCTTTTTGCCCCGACCTACGACGTGGAGTGATTCGGTGGATTTTTTCCTGTAAAAACTAAGGCAAGTGGTGGTTTCTCCTCGTTTCTCCTTGTCCGATTCGATGGTAACGGCTATGTTTTTCACGTCCCCTAACATTTTCTACAATTATTCTTCCAAATTATTGCTATTATTAACCGCTCTGTTGATCACATGTCGTTATGATGTTTTGCCGTGCTAAACTCGATCTTGTCTATTTATGTTTAATTGTTCTTGAAGTGTTTTAGCGATGATTTAAGTACCTTAGCTTTCGTTATCAAACGTTTTAGAGTTTAATTAAGGTTGTAAATCGTTCCTAAGGGTTGATCAACCGCGTCTCGAGTCTAGAAATGCCAAGTAGAATCTGTCGAGCCAAATCCTGAGATATTTTGTGTTGTGGTTTCTTTGGGTTCTTGAATGCGAGAGTTAGTGGACGATTCCACCTCTGCAGTGTTTGTCACCTTCATTAGTGCCCTGTCGAAGTCTACCTGGTTTCTTTTGATGTCTACAGTGTATGGTGGAGAGTATGAAACTCCCTCGCAGTTAGACGGATTATGTATCCGTTTGTTTCTTTTTTGGGGGTGTGTCCAAGAGCGACCACTTCGCCCGTGTTTTTGGGGGGGTGTGTCCTAGAGCGACCACTTCGCCCGTTTGTTTTGGGTGGTGTGTCCAAAAGTGACCACTTCGCCTTATTTTTGGGTAGTGTCGACCACAGGTGCCTAATGAAGGTTTTGTATTTTCTTTCTGGTGAAATATTCATGGAGTCACCTTATAGCCTCGTGCGTCTGGTGTACTCTTGTGGAACGTGATAAGTCACGTTGGAGTTCTTTTCCTGTTGATGCCCAGTTTTCTTTTGTACTTTGCTTTAGTACTTTTGGTCTTGGGCTGGTACCCCTGTTGACCTTTGTTTATTTTGGCTTATTATTTTTTTCCTGCCACTACTTGTACCTTCTTGCTGAGGTGTTCTGTCTTTGGAATGCCTCAGGTTCAGAGTTGTAGCAGGTAGCAGTGCTGGTTTTGGAGTTTTCTGGCGGCAGTGTTGGCCGTGGTTGTTGCCTCGTCTTAGCGAGGTAGTTTGTTGGTTTTTTTTAGTTTTACTAGTTCAGACATACTTTTGTTCGTGGGTTCGTGTCAGTTTGTTGGCGCCCACTGATTTTGTTAGTTGCTGATACTTGCTAGCTGCTCATTTATTTAATAGTGGATGTGGTTTACTTGCTCTCTGGGAGGATTTATGCTAGGAATGCATGTTAGGTATTTTCAACTATAAAATCTACTACTATTACTTCATACATTACATGATTTGAAACTCTAACCCGTTATTTTTAGCGACCGTAAAAGCTATCTTCCCTACTATAATAAATTTAGAGTTCTGCATGGCATGAGTTGTACTCTGGGGACGTTTATTCTCATGTAAGTTGTTTGAGTCAATCTAAACAAGTATTTTTCCGCAGCGTATAACCGTATTTTGATTCGTGGACTAAATGAGCCACTAAGCCGAGGGATACGCCTAACTTCTGCACTTAACTGATTTTCCTTAAAATAACTTAAAAGGAACCTTTCTTCATTGTCGGTTGGTGTCTGCCTGAGCGTCCGCAGTTATCCCCTGCTGACGTGGCATCATGACGCGCATTTTCCCTTACTCTGATAAACTTTATTGGCGTTGAAAATGTGGGTTGTGACAGTTGGTATCAGAGGGAGGTTGCTTGACAATTTGTCGGGCAACCTTTCCTTGTTGGTATTAGGTGTTTAGCATCATATCATACCACACACCGATATGTCATCAGCACGTCTCGGCTGAAGCACGAACACTACACTCATAGCATAACATGAACTATATGGGGCATATTATGTAGTATGGGATGCATAATATGTGTCTGTATATGGATCCACCTTAGGGGCAACATGTGAGGGTTATGTAGTGTGGGATGCATAACCTCACCACATGAATGCGACTAGCATGTTTCTTTTTCGTTGCATGAGAATGTCATGTAGTATGGGATGCATAACATTTTCATGCGTTCGCCGCTCATAACATGCATTAGGGCCTTTTTAGAATGCATAGCACCATCATGCAAAACATAACATTGCATAAGCACAACGTGTCAAGCTAAAGATTTGCGGGATGACATATGTACACACATGATTTTAAATCAGAAAACGAATATGAATACATGCATTCATGTCATAGACACAAGAGTCAATATGATGAGAGGATATCATCCTAAGTATGACATAACATCATTATTAAATCCTAGAGCAAGTTGCAGCGTAAGCAAGTGTCTTTTAAGTATGGTCTGAACTAGTTGCGTGACATTGTTGTAAGCTAGGATTTTGATGAGTTGTTCGTTTGATTTTTTTTAGAAATGCCGCCAAAGCGTCCTGCGACGAGGTCGACTCCCCAGTCGGAGGGTGAGTCATCAGGTACGCAAAGCGATGCGCTTATCGAGAGTCTGCGTCAGAGCAATGAGGCTCTGTCAAGTCAGTTGGCTACGATGCAATCGCAAATTGAGTCTTTGTTGTCTGCCGCTCCCGCGCAGCAACCTTCAGCGCAAGAGCCCGCCTTGGGCCAAGCTGTGCCCGATTCCCCTACTCCTCTGGTGGCCCCGATGGTGATACCCCCAGAAATGAATTTCATATCGCACTTCCAACGATTGGGACCTCCCATCTATGACGGGAGTGCTGACTTTATGATTTTAGATGATTGGATCATCTCCATCGAGGAGATGTTTTCATATTCCGGAATTCTAGAAGCCCAGTGAGTGATGATTACAGCCTATCAGTTAAAAGGTCTGGCGAAGAGTTGGTGGATTCGGGAAAGAGAGAGCCTGAAGGAAGGCTGTACTTGGGAATCTTTTAAGAAAATGTTGCTGAAAAAGTTTCTACCCTCGGTCGAGCAAGACCACCTGATGAATAACTTCCTGCATCTAAAGCAGAGATAGCTCACCGCGAGCGAGTACGAGATTGAGTTTAGCAAACTGAGCAGGTTTGCTCCGGATTTGGTAGCTTCTGAGGAGGGTAGAGTGAAACGTTTCTTGGGAGGACTAAGAAGCGATGTCCAGCAGTTGGCATACGCTTACCAAGCTGAAAGTTATGCTGAAGCAGTGGAAGCCGCTTTAAAAGTGGAGGCGATTGAAAACGCCAAGAGTCGCGGTGTTGCGGCAAGGAAGGAGAAAAGAAAAGGTGTTGAGGATGGTAACTCCAGAGTATTTGGCCCTTCTTCGAAGAAGAAAAGTAAGGATGTGTGTAGCTTCTGTGGTCGACCTGGCCACCCCTACGAAAGGTGCTTCAAGAGGACTGCAACTCTGAAGCAGCAGCAGGTACATGCCATCCAAGGTGCACCCAAGGGAGAGCTTGTGTGCTCGTTATGTGCAATGAAAGAAAGGGTTTGCTTCCAGTGTGGGCAGAAGGGACACCAGAAGTCTTCGTGCCCCCAGGCTCAGCTCCCACGGCAGCCTGCCCCACTTCGAGCTCTGCCGCCGCCGCCAAGCCTGGATAAAGGAAAGGGAAAGCTGAGCGTGATGACCAGTGAGTAAGCCCAAACCTCTACGCAAGTGATATCAGGTTAGCCTCAGTTTAATCTATCCTTATTAATTATCCTTGTTGCCCTAGTTATTGTTTGTTTAGTTATGTATGTTACGGTTTTTGGGGAGTTTAAGGTGCGGAATAGGTGGGCTCGCGTCCTTTTCGACTCGGGTGCCACCCATTCCTTTGTGGCCCGAAGATTTGTTGATAAGCACCGTCTGAGTGTCGACCAATTAGGAGGCTCCTTCAATGTCAAGCTCCCTTCCGGTGATTCAGTGATATCTAACCAAGGAGTTCTGAGATGCCCTATTCGTCTTGACAATTTTCTGTCATATGCGGATCTGATGATTTTGGATCTGTCTGATTTTGACGTGATTCTGGGCATGGACTGGCTGTCCAAATATGATGCGGTCAACCAGTGCAAGGCTAAGCGATTGGATTTCAGAATGGACGACAGACAACCTATGCGCTTCTATGGATTTCAGGACAGAGTTTCTCCTGTCATTTCTGCGGTACATGCTTATCGTGCTATAGAGTCTGGTTGCGAGGCGTTTTTGGTTTCTATTTCTGCTCTGGAAGCAGCTTTTGTTACGCCACGTCTTGAGGATGTCTCGGTGGTGCGAGAGTTTCCAGATGTCTTTCCTGATAGTCTTCCAGAACTTCCTCCTGAAAGGGAGATAGAGTTTGTGATAGACCTCGAACCGGGCACTCGTCCCATTGCTAAAGAACCGTACCGTATGGCTCCGCGTGAGTTGGACGAGTTGCGTACTTAGCTCGATGAGTTGCTGAGGTATGGTTTTATTAGGCCAAGTACTTCTCCATGGGGTGCTCCTGTTTTGTTCGTCAAGAAGAAAGATGGATCGATGAGACTTTGCATCGATTATAGGGAATTGAACAAGGTAACAATTAAGAATAGATATCCACTGCCAAGGATTGATGATTTGTTTGACCAATTGCGTGGTAGCTCGGTATTTTCAAAGATCGATCTTCGCTCAGGCTACCACTAGTTGAGGATTCGAGAGGCAGATATTCCTCAAACCGCTTTTCGTTCACGACATGGACATTATGAGTTTCTGGTGATGTCTTTTGGTTTAACCAATGCACCTTCTGCCTTCATGGATTTGATGAATCGGGTGTTTAAGGATCTCTTGGACCATTTTGTTATTGTGTTCATAGATGATGTCTTAGTGTACTCTCGCAATGTTGAGGAGCATACTCAGCATTTGCGTCTGGTTTTGTCGACCCTGAGAGAGCATAAGTTATATGCGAAGTTGAGCAAGTGTGAGTTTTGGTTACCTCAGGTGTCCTTTCTGGGTCATGTGGTAAGCAAGGACGGTATTTCTGTGGACCCGACTAAGATTTTTGCGGTAATGGAATGGGAGAGACCTTTTACGCCGAAGGAGATTAGGAGTTTCTTAGGCCTAGCTGGCTATTACAGAAGATTCGTGGAAGGATTTTCGGTGTTGTCTGCTCCTCTAACTAGACTTACTCAGAAGAATACTGCTTTCATTTGGAGTGACAAATGTGAAGAGGCTTTCCAAGAGCTAAAGAAGAGATTATGTACTGCTCTGATTTTAACCTTACCTACTGAAGGAGTTGAGTATGCTGTGTATGTCGATGCGTCACATATCGGACTTGGTTGCGTTTTAATGCAAGATGGTAAGGTGATTGCGTATGGATCGAGACAATTAAAGATCCACGAGAGAAACTATCCGACGCACGATTTGGAGTTTGCTGCCGTAATTTATGCACTGAAGCTCTGGAGACACTTATTATATGGCGCGATGTGCAAGATCTATACTGACCATAAGAGTTTGAAGTACGTCTTCACTCAGAAAGAACTAAATCTGCGCCAGCGTCGGTGGTTAGAATATGTGGCGGATTATGAAGTGGAAATTCTCTATCATCCAGGAAAGGCTAATGTAGTAGCAGATGCCTTGAGTAGGAAGACCGCTAAGATTTTTAATCTATCGGTGCAGTCCTTGATAGAAGAATTTTTGTTGATGGATATTGAGGTTGGGAGTAGTACTGTGCCTGCTAGTCTAGAAGCAGAAGAACCCTCTTGGATTTCCCTTACTCGAGCACATCAGAAGGATGATCCGGACTTGTTACATCTCCGGAATAGAACGGTGAAGGGAGAGCTACCCGATTTCTCTGTGGACGAGTTGGACACCCTGAAGTATCGGGGTAGATTTTGCGTCCCCGCCTTTGACGATATTCGAGCTAAGATCTGTGCTGAAGCTCATGGTTCCAGTGTAGCCTACCACCCTGGCTCCACAAAGATGTATAAAGATCTGAAGCAAATTGTTTGGTGGTCAGGGATGAAGAATGACATCGCAAAGTTTGTATCAGAATTTTTTACATGTCAGCGTGTTAAGGCTGATCATAGAAGGCCTGATGGTAAGTTGACACCGCTTGATATTCCAAGTTGGAAGTGGGAAAGTATTTCAATGGATTTCATCACCGGTCTGCCAAAATCTCCCCGTGGGCATGACTCTGTTTGGGTGATAGTCGACAGATTGACAATGTGTGCTCACTTTGTGCCATTTAAGATTGGGTACTCGATGAAGAAGATAGCTAAGTTATATCTTGAAGAGATCATCAGGTTGCATGGTGTGCCTATTAGCATCGTATAAGATCGGGACTCTAGATTTACGTCTCGTTTTTGGAAGAGTTTACAGGAGGGGTTGGGTACCGATTTAAGGTATTCCACCGCCTATCATCCGCAGACTAATGGTTAGACGGAAAGAGTAAATCAAATCGTAGAAGATATGATCAGGTGTTATATTTTGGATCATGGTGGTGCTTGGGATGAGCGTCTCAGATTCATGGAGTTTGCTTACAATAACAGTTATCAAGAGAGTCTGCAGATGACTCCGTTTGAGGCCTTGTATGAGAGGCGTTGTAGAACCCCACTATTTTGGGCTGAAGTTCGTGAGAGGCCGTTGTTAGGTCCGGAAGCCCTTGAAGAGATGAATTGTGATGTGACTCATATTCGAGAAAAGCTTCGTGTGGCTCAAGAACACTATGAGAAATATGCTAATCTTCGAATGGTCGATCTGGAGTTTGCGGTTGGAGACTTGGTGTTTCTGAACGTTTCTCCAATGTCCGGTGTTAAAAGATTTGGTAGGAACCACAAGTTAGACCCCCGGTATGTAAGACCTTTCCAGGTTCTTGAGCGCGTTGGAGTGTCGGCTTATAGGTTGGAATTGCCTGCGACCTTCCCTGGTGTCCATGATGTGTTCCATGTGAGGCAGTTGCGGAAATGTGTTCGTAATGATCGTCAAGTACTCGACTCGATACCCCAGATTCAGCCCAACCTTACTTATGTGGAAGAACCTGTTCGTGTTCTGGATTTTCAAGAGCGGGTGTTGCGGAGAAAGACCATCCCTATGGTCAATATTCTTTGGAGAAATCAAGATGTCGAGAGCGCGACGTGGGAATTGGAATCGGTGATGAGGGGATCTCACCCGCACCTCTTCTCGTAGTTTCAGGTATGTCGTTATGTTTTCAGTTATGTTTGATTTTATTATTTTGATTGGTTTTGGAGTTGTGTTAAGTTTCGGGACGAAACTTATTTTTAGGGGGAGTGACTGTAACGCCCCCGATTTTTTTTAGATGATTTTATTTGTTTGGGCAACGTCAGATTTATGACGTCGTGGCGTTACTTTTAACGTCGATTTGATGGCGCAATGCCGTTAAGGCAATTTCGCGTCCGTGCGGTCGAGTAGGCCGAATTCTTGTTGTAATGGGAATATTTTGCATTTGGAATTTTAGTTAAGTAATTTTGGACTTGCTCGTCAAGTTTCATCGCAATCCGAGCATTTTTGGAGTCTCGGCGCGCGATTGAAGTTTTGGATTGTTTATGTTCGTCGTATACTTCGAAGATTAATATCTCGGGAATGGCTCGTCGGATTCTGGTTTTGATTTTGCCATTAGATTTGTAGCATTGGTGTTCGCCTTCGGTGCAAGTTTCGTTTAATTCGGCGCTCGTTTGGGCTTCCGTGCTGAGTCTTCTCGAGAAGCTATGGTTCTACTCGATTAGCCCGTTTTAGATTTTACTCGGGCGCTGTTTTGTGGGTCAAAATGGCGTTGTATCAAAAAATGGTAAAAAAGAAATTCGTTCGTCTCGATGATATCTACAACTTTCATGTTGACCACTTTTCGAAATGAAGCCGTTTGAACCCCTAATTCCATTGTTTCTGCAATAACTCGAGTGGTGAGCTGCTACTCGAGTATATGCTGCTTCTACTCGAGTAAGTCATGTTTTTACTCGAGTAATGAGCCTCTACTTGAGTATATTGTGTTACTACTCGAGTAGATATGTTATTACTCGAGTAGGTATGTTACTACTCGAGTAGGTATGCTGTTACTCGAGTAGGTATGCTGCTACTCGAGTAGGTATGCTGCCACTCGAGTAGGCTGTTTCAGTCTGCGTTCAGAGGCCGTTTTGAGAGTCAAAACTGCATCGTATCAAAATATGGTCAACATGAAATTTGTGTGTCGCGACGAGAATCTACAACTTTCATGTTGATTACGTTTCGATTTAAGGTCGTTTTAAACCCCGCATTCCGTTATTTCTGCAATAACTCGAGTGGTGAGCTGCTACTTTAGTATATGCTGCTTCTACTCGAGTAAGTCATGTTTTTACTCGAGTAATGAGCCTCTACTCGAGTATATTGTGTTACTACTCGAGTAGGTATGTTATTACTCGAGTAGGTATGTTACTACTCGAGTAGGTATGCTGTTACTCGAGTAGGTATGCTGCTACTCGAGTAGGTATGTTGTTACTCGAGTAGACTGTTTCTGTCTGCGTTCAGAGGCCGTTTTGAGGGTCAAAACGGCATCGTATCAAACAATGGTAAACATGAAATTTGTTCGTCTCGACGAGATCTACAACTTTCATGTTGAGGAATGTTTGATTTGAAGTCATCCTAGACCTCTACTTTGGGTTTCCGTAAAACTGCTCGAAATAAACCGTTTTTGACAAAACGTTTTATAAACATATATATATATATATATATATATATATATATATATACTATTTTATACACTATAAGGAAACCCCTAATCTGGCTGTGGTGTAACATTTTAATCCCATTTTGCCCTCAAAAAATCGAATTTCCTGGATTAATTGAAGGGTATTTGGGTCATTTGACCGGATTAGGGCTTAATTAAAAGAGCCCGCCACTATTCATTCAGCTCAAAATCCCGATGCACGCCCCGTCTTCTTCTTCTGCGCAGGAAAGGGCTGCGCTGCTCGCCGCGATTTCTTCCTCAGCGACTCCCGTTCTTCTTCCCCTGCGGCAATCCCTCCTTCCGCCACTGCCCGCGCGTCTTCTCCCGCGCGTCTTCTCCCGCGCGTCTTCTCCCGCTGCGACATACTCCTCCTCACACTGTCCAGGAGTTCCTAAGACGCTTTTCCCCTTCCCGCTACTCCCCCGAGCTTGACTTTCCCATTTGTTTGCGGCCGAGAGCGCCAATCTCAAGCTAAAGGATTCTTCCACTTTTCGGTCCCGGTAAGGAGATTTTGTCCAATTATTTTCAATCTTTTCTCTTCTTTTTGATTCACTCTACAACTCTCGGCAGCCCTTCTGATCGTCACCGCTCCTCGCACAGCCCTTCCAACTGTCTCCATCCTCGCTATTCTCCTCCTCCTCTTACGGCAGAAAACTGGAGTGAAGCAGCCGGTCCACCTTCACAGCCCTCTCTCCCTTTTATGGCAATGTTGATGGTGATTTTTTGCTCCATGTCCAGGTAAGAACAATATAGGCCTTCGATATTTCTATTTGCTGTTCGAGCTCTTTTTCGTTGTGCGTCTTCTTCGCATTGCATTTCTCTACGCCTCTTCATTTACTTGCATCTCCTTTGAGGCCAACACATACCTCCACCATCAGACCAAACCAAAATCATTTTTTTCTGCAATTCGCAAATGTATTTCAATTGAAAAAAATGCAACCAAAATCAAAGTCCAGTTAGTTTTTTGACTTGGTAGTGGTTGATAGGAATTGAGTGAGAAATCAGTACTCAAAAATGATCAGAAATCGGACCTTGGGAAGCAATATAATGGAGTATATTTTCTGATGTTCCACTGTTTATCTCATGTTTCTTACAGCCAAATGATGAAGAGTATATACGAGCATATACAAACAGCTATGAAACCAAACTATTATCATTTTTATGCAGTTTGCAAATGTATTTCAATTGAAAAAATACTGTAATGGAATCAAAAGTACATTTAGTTTTTTGACTTAGTAGTGGTTGATAGGAATTGACTGAGAAATAAAAAAATAACAGAAATCGGACCTTGGAATGAAGGTCGTAGCAGTTGAGTAAAATGACAATAGTATTCTATTTCATCAAAGATTTCTCTTAGTCATACATTATAAATCAACAAAAAGGAATTTTCTGTATGTGGAGAAGGGACCTCATTTTTTCTCAGTTTTTTATCGACTACGAGCACTCGCTTTATGTTCTCTAACTAAATAAGCGTATACGTACAATTGAAATAGTTTGTTCCATTCAAGTGATGTATTACAATCTTAGCAGCTGCATAATGCACTTTGCTTAGATTTTCCGTGAATCTAATAAGAGATTATTGCTCAATTTGATCCGGTGTTTATACTACGACGAGTTTCGACAAAATGCCGCCCTCATAGATTGTACGTTGCAGGTGTAATCAAGATTATCAATTGCTATCAATAAATTATATGTAACTTATCACATCTGTCTTCACATTTAAGTAGACTATCATTTTAGATAGTTTTTCATATATTAACATGAGTCATTGACTGTTGAAATTTATGAGCATGCTCAACCTAAATAAAGACCTTTGCTTCCTTCAGGTGCATTTTTTTTGTTCTTCTTCCTTTTTTAGTTGTTCCTCAAATTTTTTTTTCAGCTGGCCTGTTCTCAGCACTTTATTTCAGCCTCTTTTTGTACTCTCTGAACACTTAGAAGCTCCTTCCCAAAATATTTCAAGTTGATATGTTAACGGTGCACTTTTAGAATCTAGCAGAGTTTCTCACATTTTGAATTTTTTTGTAAAGCTGCATTTTTTCCCACTATGGCCATGATTAATGATGTTTGGTTGTATTATGGATATCTGAATTCTGAATCAATGTTCCTCTGTCAGGGAGGTAAAATATGACAAAGATAGTAGTAATGTGAGATGTTGGAGTGGTAGAATCAAGCACATGCATAGCTCAATGTTTTTATTGATAAGGACTCTTACATGGATTGTTCTAGAAATATTGCCGACGTGATTGATCTATATCAACAGTGCGGTCCAAGTTAGTGATTTTTCTAAAAAAATTCATTCATGGTTATAAAATATAATTTTAGTAGTGTTCACAACTATTTTGTATACGGTTATTTACCTGATTTTTGCGCATATCCAAACATTATGTTGTTGCTCTTATTTATATAGATTTCATGCTCCTTGAACCGCTTTTGAATGGTTTCCAAGATTCTCACTTCTTTCTCCATTCTAATTTAATTGGTAGATAGTTTTATTACTTTGTCTTTTATCCAGTGACATAGCAAGCAATGGTAAATTTTCCTGAACTTTGTTTCCTGAATCTGTTGACATTATTGATCTACTTTATGAAGTTTTTTCCTTGATAACTGATATTAAATGCAATAAATTATTTTAGATCTATATACAACCAACACTTTTTCTTGCATTTATTTCTCTTGCTTCAAGATCCATGTCTTTTGATTGGAAGTTGATGGGGCTTGGGTTTAGTTTCTTAATTTTATTGTTGTTGTAGTTGTTGTTGTTGTAAGTGCTTATCTGTAAGGATACATGAAATAATTGCAAGAAAAAGTTAATAAATGTATTTCCAACATTCCATTTTGTGTATTTCCGTTGTTCCATTTTGTAAGGCTTATCTGTAAGGATACCAAAAAATATCTAACCAGTGTTGCAACATTGGAAATACACAAAATGAAACGTTTTATGAAAGCACATTGGAAAAACTAAGCACACATAATCAATTGAAAGATGCACAAACAAATGAAATGATGAAATATGATTAAGTTAATAAGTTAGAAAAAACAATGATGAATATTATTCCATCAGTTTAACCCAACAAAAGAGAAACTGCATTGAGGTTGCATGCAAAGGAGACCGAACCTTGCATAGTTTGCCCACGACTAATATTGCCTCCATGACCAATGTAGCCCCTAATGACCAATATCGCCCCCACGATCAATGTTGTCGTCCACGAATAATGTTGCCCCCCAAACCAATGTCGTCATCCACGATCAATGTCGCCTCCACGACTAATGTTGCCGCCCACGACCAATGTTGTCGCACATGACCAATGTCACTCCCATGACCAATGTCGCCGTGCACGACCAATGTTGCCGTGCACGACCAATGTCGCCGTCCACGACCAATGTCGCCCCCACGATCCATGTATCCCCCACGACTCATGTCGTCTCCCATGATCAATGTCGCCCCATATGACTAATGTCATCCCCTACAACCAATGTAGCCCCCCGACCAATGTCGTCATCCACGACCAATGTCGCCCCCCACGATCCATGTCTCCCCCAACGATCCATGTCGTCACCCACGATCAATGTCGCCCCCTATGACTAATGTCATCCCCTATGACCAATGTAGCCTCCACGACCAATGCCGCCCTCCACGACCAATGTCGCCGCCCACGATAAATGTCACACCCTCGACAAATGTCGCACCACGACGAATGTTGCCCGCACGGGATCCCCCGTGCACGACTTCTTGTATATATATATATATATATTCTTGGACTTAGGTTTTAGAACCAAACTTCATCTTCTCCGTTATTTTTCTCCCGAACCAGAGCAGCGAGCGAGAGAGAGAGAGAGTTTTTTTTCGTGAATCTTCCGGTGGCCGCCGACGGTTCTCCGTGCTCGAAATCTTCAACCGAACTTAGATCCGGAAAGCTCTCGCCGAGAGCTACGCTATCGTGGTAATTTCTTCCATTCCTTGAGTTTTTTCGTTAGGGTTTTTCAGCCTTAATCCCTTTTCCGCCATTTTTGTCTAGATCTCAACTTCTCCCGCATCCTTTTTGCCCCGACCTACGACGTGGAGTGATTCGGTGGATTTTTCCTGTAAAAACTAAGGCAAGTGGTGGTTTCTCCTCGTTTCTCCTTGTCCGATTCGATGTTAACGGCTATGTTTTTCACGTCCCCTAACATTTTCTACAATTATTCTTCCAAATTATTGCTATTATTAACCGCTCTGTTGATCACATGTCGTTATGATGTTTTGCCGTGCTAAACTCGATCTTGTCTATTTATGTTTAATCGTTCTTGAAGTGTTTTAGCGATGGTTTAAGTACCTTAGCTCTCGCTATCAAATGTTTTAGAGTTTAATTAAGGTTGTAAATCGTTCCTAAGGGTTGATCAACCACGTCTCGAGTCTAGAAATGCCAAGTAGAATCTGTAGAGCCAAATCCTGAGATATTTTGTGTTGTGATTTCTTTGGGTTCTTGAATGCGAGAGTTAGTGGACGATTCCACCTCTGCAGTGTTTGTCACCTTCATTAGTGCCCTGTGGAAGTCTACCTGGTTTCTTTTGATGTCTACAGTGTATGGTGGAGAGTATGAGACTCCCTCGTAGTTAGACGGATTATGTATCCGTTTGTTTCTTTTTGGGGGGTGTGTCCAAGAGCGACCACTTCGCCCGTGTTTTTTTTTTTTTTTGGGGGGGGGGGGTCCAAGAGCGACCAATTCGCCCGTTTGTTTTGGGTGGTGTGTCCAAGAGTGACCACTTCGCCTTATTTTTGGGTAGTGTCGACCACAGGTGCCTAATGAAGGTTTTGTATTTTCTTTCTGGTGAAATATTCATGGAGTCACCTTATAGCCTCGTGCATCTGGTGTACTCTTGTGGAACATGACAAGTCACGTTGGAGTTCTTTTCCTGTTGATGCCCTGTTTTATTTTGTACTTTGCTTCAGTACTTTTGGTCTTGGCTTGGGCTGGTACCCCTGTTGACCTTTGTTTATTTTGGCTTATTATTTTTTTCCTGCCACTACTTGTACCTTCTTGCTGAGGTGTTCTGTCTTTAGAATGCCTCATGTTCAGAGTTGTAGCAGTGCTAGTTTTGGAGTTTTCTAGCGGCAGTGTTGGTCGTGGTTGTTGCCTCGTCTTAGCGAGGTAGTTTGTTGGTTTTTTTTAGTTTTACTAGTTCAGACATACTTTTGTTCGTGGGTTCGTGTCAGTTTGTTGGCGCCCACTGATTTTGTTAGTTGCTGATACTTGCTAGCTGCTCATTTTATTTAATAGTGGATGTGGTTTGCTTGCTCTCTGTGAGGATTTATGCTAGGAATGCATGTTAGGTATTTTCAACTATAAAATCTACTACTATTACTTCATATATTACATTAATGATTTGAAACTCTAACCCGTTATTTTTAGCAACCGTAAAAGCTATCTTCCCTACTATAATAAATTTAGAGTTCTGCATGACATGAGTTGTCCTCTGGGATGTTTATTCTCATGTAAGTTGTTTGAGTCAATCTAAACAGTATTTTTCCGCAGCGTATAACCATATTTTGATTCGTGGACTAAATGAGCCACTAAGCCGAGGGATACGACTAACTTCTGCACTTAACTGATTTTCCTTAAAATAACTTAAAAGGAACCTTTCTTCATTGTCAGTTGGTGTCTGCCAGAGCGTCCGCAGTTATCCCCTACTGACGTGGCATCATGACACACATTTTCCCTTACTCTGATAAACTTTATTGGCGGTGAAAATGCGGGTTGTGACAAGGGGGGCCAGGATCAGTTCCATCCTCCAGGTTGGAGGAAGGCCCAGAGACCTCCCCTTCCCGATCAAAATCAGGCTATGACTATAGCCAAAGGGGAGAGGAGGAGAGGCAGCACAAAGAAGGAGAAGAGAAGTCAGGGTGGAGTTGTGCTACTCTGAATTCCACCAAGAGGAAGGACACACAACGACCACGTGCCCAGAGTTCCTCGAGATGAGAGGAAATAGGGAGCAGTATCAGCAACAAGGTCACCAAGAGGTGAGGATTGAGGAGGTCCTGTCTCGGGCGGAGGAGGATAGGTGTGAATACCAGGTGGATGTGGGAACCCGAGGATGGATCAGAGTGATCCATGGGGGGGGGGATAGAGGCTTTTCGGAAGGTGAGCCTCCATACTATGTACCGCAGGAGCGTTGGCTCCACATCTCAGACCCCACCCCCAGAAGAGAAGATTACCTTCTTGAGGAAGGATATGTCGGATCATGAGGATCCCTTTTGCGATGCGCTGGTAATCCATATAGCCTTCAAGAATTTCACTGTCTCAAGGATCCTCATGAACAACAGAAGCTCCATCAATGTCATCTTCAAGAAGGCATTCGGCGCGATGAAGGTGGAGGTGAAGAGGGTGCTGGCCTTAGATGGGCCCCTATTTTGGTTTTCGGGAGAGAGGAAGGAGGTAGGAGGAGTGAGACTCACACGTCACTGGGGTGGCAGTACCGGAACTGCAGGTTTGTCATCGTGGATGCCCCCAGTAGCTACAATGCCATCTTCAAAAGGCCCCTCATCAATGCCTTCTGTTGCGTCCCTTCGTCCTTCCACTAGAGCTTACAGTTAAGCACCGAAGGGATCCAGGTCCGAGTTCGAGGTGACCCTAAAGTGGCAAGGGAGTGCTATGTCACCACGGTGAACTCCATCTATTGGTAGGAAGGGGCCGAGGAGATGGAGCATAGAATGGAGGGGGTAGATCAGGAGGCTGGTGGAGAGGAGATGGAGATAGAAGAGAGCCCCACAGAGGTGGTGGCAGGAGGAGACCAGGAGGAGTTGGCTGAGGCGATGGTCGTGGAGGAAGAGGTGGAGCTGAGGAGGTTCTTGTCCCGGAGGAGAGGGACGTTAGAGAATGGGAGGGGGGGGGGCAGTCCAGGCTGGAGGCTGCGATTGAGGTCGTGGAGATGGAGGTTCTCACCATTGGAGGCAGGTGAAGAAGGTTCGCATCAGCAAGTGGCTGACCCTGGAGGCTCAGGGCAGGATGTTGTCATGCCTCCAAAAGAATGTGGACATCTTTGCATGGAGCACAGTGGAGATGCCAGCGATTGACACAGAAGTGGCCTGCCATCACCTCAACTTGGACCCAGGAGCTCGCCCCTTCTAACAAAAGAAGAGGTCCACCGTAGACAAGCTAGTCAATCCCATCATGGAGGAGATTATCACAAGAACAGGATGCACCACCCCCAACGTCAAAGATGTCTCATTCATTACGGGGGATGAGTGCTACTGCTACAAAATGATGCCCTTTGGGCTGAAGAATGAAGGGGCGACATACCAGAAGATGATGGATAGGGTCTTCCGAGAATAGAAGGGGAGGAACTTGGAGGTATATATAGATGACCTCATGATCAAGAGTCGAGACGTGGACTCTCACCTCCAAGACCTGGAGGAGACCTTCACCACCCTACCTACGCAAATATAAGATGAGGTTGAACCCCCTGAAGTGCATTTTTGGGGCCAGCAGTGGCAAGTTCATAGTCCATCTCCTCACCCCGTCGGGGTTGAGCCAAATACTGACAAGGTCAAAACCATCATGGAGTTGGGGTCGCCTCAAAATGCTAAAGAGGTGCAGCAATTGACATGGAAGCTGGCATGATTAAGAAGGTTCCCCTCCCGGGCTGCGGAGAAGTGCCCCTTCTTCAAAACATTGTGGGGGGGGGGGGTAGAAGTTTGAGTGGACCAAGGAGTGCGAGGAGGCATTCTAATGACCCTGATTTGATGATGTCAAACATGCCAATGAGATAGACAATTTTATTTAATGTACGGTTAAGTTCATGCATATAGGTTAGTCTTTGTCATAATGATTGGACAACAAGTTCAAGATACAATGACAGGTGGACTCAAAGTGGAGCTGAAAACTTAGGAAAATTACTTAAGCCCAAAAGCGTTGAGTGAGGCAAGCTCACTCAACGCCATTCAACAAAAAGCGCTGAGATAGCTGAGACTACTATGAAGAATCCAGAAAATCGACTCAGTACAGAAGCATTTAGTGAGCTCAACTCACTCAACGCCATACAACTAGAAGCGTTGAGTCAAGGTTATCCTGTCATAGAATTACTGTGAAGAATCCAAAAATCGACTAAGTCAAAAGCGTTGAGTGAGCTCAACTCAACTCATCAACGCCATACATCTATAAGCATTGAGTGAGCTCGACTCACTCAATGCCATACAGCTAGAAGCGTTGAGTCAAGGTTATCCTATCATAGCCTTACTGTGAAGCATCCAAAAAAGCGACTAAGTCTAGAAGCGTTGAGTGAAGCTTCATCACTCAACGCCATGCTGAGTCTGTCAATGCCAAGCTTCAGCAAGAAGGCAGATTGCAAAAAAATCGACCAAGTGCAGATGCGTTGAGTGAAGCTTATACACTCAACGCTCTCAACTCAACGCCATCAGCGCAGAAGAGCTGAGAAGATATGTCTAAGGGAAAAAGCATTGAGTAAGGTATATCAACACTCACGCTATCAACACCATCATGCAAAGCTGAAGAAATTTCTAGGTCCAGAATCGCTGAGTCTGCCATTCGTCGAGCTGAGCTTAGCATTTCTCAACTAGAGTTCAGAGTTTGTCGATCTCAGCTTTTACCTATAAGAAGGACTCAGCTATTAGAATCGTCGACCGGAGTTCAGAGTTCGTCGATCTCAACTTTTACCTATAAGATGCACTCAGCTATCAGAATCGTCGAACGAATTTCAGATTTCGTCTACCTGAGCTCGAAGTTCGTTGACCTCAGCCTTCTTTCACCTGAAGGAGAACGAACTAAAAAAAATTTCGTCGATCTCAGCTTCATTGTTTCGTCGAGCTAAAGTTCAGATTTTGTCGAGGTTATTTCAGATTTCGTCGAGCTAAGCTTGAAGTTCGTCAAACGCAGGATTTCAGAAAAGTTAGCTGATTTTGGCTAAGTCCAGAATGATGCTGACTCAGCAAAGTCAACAAGTCAATAAAGTTCAGATTCAATGCTAATTGACATTAACATCGCCGTCGTCTACAGTGGATCTCAAGTTAATAGAGCAGAGGTTTTAACCACCGTTAAAACTGAGACACGTGTTGATCATCTCGCCAATATGATGGGATTATAAATAGCAGAAGAGATTGAGATCTAAGGAGTGATTAATCAAGGATTAATTGGATTAATTTCTCATTAAAACGAGAAGCGGAGTTCGTCGTCTTCATCCGCCATTGTTGCAGAAGCAAAGAATCTCAAGATCAATATGAAGGGCTTCTAAGTTGCTGGTGCAATCAACATCTACTCCAGCAGGTTCAGAGTAATCCTCTGAGAGAGACGAATCAGCCTAGGCATGCCCTAGCTGAAGTTATCTTCATCGATCCAAGCCGAGCCAGAATCTGAAGATCAATTTGCTGGATCAAAGAAGAAGGAAGGGCTGAAATCTGCTCAATCCAAATCAGGAGATATTCCTGAAAGAAGAAGCAGATTCATCTGCTAGTTGATTCCAGAAAAAGCCAGACATCATTTCAAGATCTTTGTATCAACTTGTTGCTATGAAGAAGAAGTTAGGGTTGATATTTGTTCAGTCCAGGTAGACAGGCACAAAGAATTTTCTCTGGTGTCTATAATTCATTATCTTGATTATTTCGGTGTAAGATTCATTTTGAATCTGAGTGGTAAGGCTAAGGCCTGAGTTGTAAGCCTGTGTTATAAAGGCTGAGGTATGGCAGGAGTTGCCTGAGTTGTAGGTGTGTGGATTCACACTGAGGTAGGGCAGGATTGCCTGAGCTGTAGGAGTGTGGAGTGTGCTCACTATGAAGTAGATTTCTTGGAAGAACTTGAGTTGTTGGATCTTGGTGATCTGAGTGGTAGGGCTTGTGCCCGAGTTATAGGAGCCAGTTGGGCTCTGAAAAGTAAGATCTGAGGATCTGAGAAAGAAGGAAGGAAGTTTGGCCGAATCTAGTATACTGCTAGATATGCGAAGGGGGAAAGTGGATGTATCCATCAATTGGGGAACCACTTTAAAATTCTGTGTATTGTGTTGTGCTGGTTTGATTGTGATGAGATTGTTGTGATGTGTTAATAATCGATTAATTGCTTAAGTTTTTGGAATTGGACCTATTCACCGCCCCTAGGTGATTAGCTATTCTTGAAATCAAAACTTTCAAGTGGAATCAGAGGGGCGTTGCTCAAGATAAACTTAACAGTCTGAGTTGATCTCCAGGGGCAGCTATCAGAAGGCCAAGATGGGTTCAGGTGATAATCATAAAGAACTTGGATCCATGAAACTTCCTCTTTGTAGGAAGGAGACTTTTGGCCTCTGGAAGGAAAGGGTCAGACTTTTCATGGAAGCGTCTGATCCTAGGATATATATCACAGTATAGGAAGGACCCTTCATCCCAATGAAGACATCAGTTCTTGATGCAAAATCTGATGACTCCAATGCTATATTCTGAGATGACTAAAGATGAAATCATCTTAGCTACAATGGATAAGAGGTCACAAACATTATTGTTAGTACCATAGATGACTCAACCTTCCAAAACCTAGTTCACTGCAAACAGCTAAGGAGATGTGGGACACACTAATTGTCTACATGGTGGGGTCTGAAGAAGTGAGGGAGGATAGAAAGTCCATGCTCAATCAGAGTATGAAAGCTTCAGGCAGGACAAGTCAGATGACATTACTGAGTCCTATGAGAAGTTTTTAGAATTGTGAATGAGCTGAAGACATATGACAGAGTAGTCTTCAGCATTTATGAATTGAATGACAAGTTCCTCAGGTCTTTACTAAAGATTGGGACACAAAAATATGTGCCATCAGAGAAGTGGCTATACTTGCAAACACACTCCACCACCAACCTTGTTTGGAAATCTGATGCTATCATATGAAATGCAACAGACTGCTAGAAAAGGAGGAGGAGAAAAAATCAACATAAGCCTCAGAGGTCAAAGTTACAAGAGCTAGTGGCCTTCAAAAGCTATTAGAGTCCAAGAAGAGAAGAGCTGGAGATAAAGATGAGATTCTCTTCAGTCACCTGACGCTAAAGAAGAGGTTGTGGCTTGGATTTTCAGATGTCAGAGAAGAAGCTCAGATAGCAGGCCCCCTACATTCTTCTCGAAAATATCACTATTTCTTAAAGTAAGACTTTAAAGAGGACAAGTATGTTCACTTTCCAGAAAATAATTCATGAGATAGGAAGTACTAG